>VZTE01001851.1:77968-103367 GCA_013397775.1 Eulacestoma nigropectus
GTGGGTACCGGGGGGCAGGAGGGCAGTGCTGGGGGGGACCCCCAGTGCCCCCCCAGTGTCCTGGGAGGAAGAGCAGAGGGGGTGATGGAGGGGGAACGCAGCGGCAGGGGGACAGACCCTGCAGAGGGGAGCGGCAGCCCTGGGAGAGGGGCGAGTGCCCCCCAAAACAGGGCACCATATCCCACCCCCGTGGGACGGCTGGAGGATCTGCAGTGCCACAGGGGCAGGACAGGGGGGCTGCAGGGCAGGGAGTGCTGCCGGGGAGTGCCGCTGGAATCGGGGCTGCCTTGTCCGGGAGCCGGAGCACGGGAGACGAAGAGCGCCCGGGATCCTTGGGCTGCGATGCTGCGTGCCAGTGGCAGCGGAGAGGGATGCAGGAGCCTTTGTAGGGAGAGCAGCGCCGAGCGGAGCCGCCGCCGAGGAGCCGAGCAGGCCCTTGGTGCTGATGTTGTCATCTGTGTCTCTGTTGTGTATTATTTCCAGCTGATTGGTAAAGATGGAAAGAGGGAGAGGAGGAGGAGGAGGAAGGAACCTGGGAGGCTCTGGCCTGCACAGGAACATTTATTCCCAGTCCCAACAGCAGTACCACTACCCAGCCTCCTCCCAGGGGAGCTGCATGGAGATCCAGGAGCTGGCCTCCAAGAGGGTGGACATCCAGAAGAAACGGTTTTATCTGGATGTGAAACAGAGCTCCCGCGGCCGCTTCCTGAAGATCGCCGAGGTGTGGATAGGAAGGGGCAGGCAGGACAACATCAGGAAGAGCAAGCTGACCCTCTCCTTGTCTGTGGCTGCTGAGCTGAAGGACTGCCTGGGGGACTTCATCGAGCACTACGCCCACCTGGGCCTGAAGGGCGGCCACGGCCACCGGCACGAGCACAGCAATGACAAGGAGCAGCATCCCCGGAGGCGGCCGCAGCACCCGCCGCCTTCGCCCCCGGCGTCCGTGGGCTCCGAAGAGCCCCCTCACAGCGTCCTCAAAACGGAGTACATCGAGAGGGACAACAGGAAGTACTACCTGGACCTGAAGGAGAACCAGCGCGGGCGCTTCTTGCGGATTAGGCAGACCATGAGCAGGGGACCTGGCATGATGGGTTATTTTGGCCACAGCTTGGGACAGGAGCAGACGATCGTCCTCCCGGCGCAAGGGATGATTGAGTTCAGGGATGCTTTGGTCCAGCTGATTGAAGAATACGGCGAGGGGGACATAGAGGATCGCCGGGGGGGAGGTGACGAGCCCCCGGAGCTCCCCGAGGGCACCTCCTTCCGGGTGGACAACAAGCGCTTCTACTTCGACGTGGGATCCAACAGGTACGGCATCTTCCTGAAGGTAAGTGAGGTGAGGCCGCCCTACCGTAACACCATCACAGTTCCGTACAAAGCGTGGACACGGTTCGGGGAAAATTTTATCAAGTACGAAGAAGAGATGAGGAGAATTTACAACAGCCATAAAGAGAAAAGAATGGATGCCAGAGGGGACAGTGGTGAAGAGCAAGAGGGTCTGGAATAGAGTGCATTGGACAATTAACCAAACAAAACAAGCAGAAATTGGTGAGAGGGACTGACCTATAGTAATTCCAAGTTGCCCCAGTTTTTTGTAAAGTCCTTTTCTGGTAGTTCTTGCTAACTCCAGTACGTAATGTTATAGGAGTCTGGTTATCACGTTAAACTATGCCCAAAACATCTCCGTATGTCTTAGGAAAGGACCAGCCTCCCGAGTCCGTATGAGTCAGCTGCTTCGAGTGTTGGAGACTGGAAGTATGAGTATCAGCACAAACAAAATCCGGCACCCTGACCTTTAAATAGTCTAGAAAAGGCTTGTGTTGCACTTAAACATGATACAAAAGTACCCTCACCCTGAACCTTACGATGAAATGTATCAGTTTCTGCTTATCACGGGTTTTTCAGGACTGGCTTCTGCCTGTGCTCGGTCCAAAGGCTGAGCAGCGCCGCTGTAGAGCATTTATGGCAAAAATCAGCTCCATGTGAATCGCTGGTCTGTGTGTGAGGAGGGAGAGAGGTTATAAAGTTGGCATCTCTTGGTTATTGAGTTGGAAACAATATTCTGTTTATGCGTAAAATCTCGATAACCGGTCAGACCTCGGTCACGTGCTGGTGAAGGGTGGAATATCTGTTATTCATTTCCATAGTTTTGTGCTGACCAGATGACCTGAGTATCCCAGGACAGCGGAGTGCTCAGCATTCTGAATTAATGGCAGTGAATAATACCCCACTCCTCATCTCTGTGTTCTGCCCGTTCGAGGCTGGTGATCTTTTTTTTAATTTTTAACGCATTTTGTCCAAAATTTCAGAAGGTATTTTTGTAGGCTTTCCAGCAGGCGACGGTGGAGCGGGTGTTGGGAGGTGGAGGGAATGCCATGGCTCCCGGCTTCTCTCCCAGATTAATGCGGTCGGGATGTTACCTGTGCAAGGAAAGCATCTGGGTGTTTTCCTCCTGCTGCCATGAGGAAGACCTTTGAGGTGTTTGGTGCGCCACTGGATTCGTGTGGAAAGGCATCTTCCATGCTCACCCGTGGCACTTTTTGGAAGCTGTGGTGGATGCCCTGTTGGGTTTTCTGTCGTGTTGATTGTGGGTGGTGTTGGGGAGACAACATCTGTGCCCTGCCATCACCCCCTTCCCTTCCGCTCAGAGCTGGAGCTGTCCTTGAGCAGCTCCAGTCCTGATCGCCTGCCCCAAGGTTTCGGTGTCATCCTGGAGTCTTTGTGATGTAAATTTTAAATCTCATGATATTAACTCTCTGCCTGGAGGGCGAATGTGTGCAATTACCTGGTTGGGAGGTTGATGAAAGATTTTGTGTTTCTTAAAACATGAGTATTTATAACATAAGGGGCTTGTCCAGCCTTTGGGCAACCAGCTCCTTCCCCCTGAACCAGCGGGAGTTTGATTGAGCTCCAGGTACTTCTAGTAGCATGTTGCTCACCTTTAAGATTGTTTTAAGCAGGCATTACCGTGTCTGATGAGATATTCATAATCACTCAAATTGTTTCATTACAGAGTGGCCTAGTGTGCATGTGGACCAGCTATTTTTCCATGCAACCATGACATGTTTTATTTTTTAACCTTTTGAGAAACATCTTTATCTCCAACCAGACTGTTCACCACTCTGAATCTGGAGCCACCTGCACACTGCTTGGCCACGCTCAATCCGAATGCTGTTGCCTGTTAATGTCATAATGAGAAAGGCTGGGGAGACAGGGTTGGGAACCAAGAGGATAATCTGGACTTTAGTTTGGGTACTAAAACTAGTCAATCTGTTTTAACTTTAAAAAAAGAAAAAAAAAAAAGAAAAAAAATAACAGCTTGCACCAAAGTCACCAAAGAACCTTTAGGAAAATGTTACGGTTGTGACAAGAAGTAGGAAAATTAATTTCACTGTTTTAGGTGATTCCCCCTTTAAAACCACATATAGCAGTTACAGCAACCAAGCCTTTGGCTTAGTGTCAAAAACTCCCATCCCTTTCTCCATAGGTTGCTCTTTCAGGTCCCTGTTCAAACCTGGAAGAGAAGTTTTCGCTCCATCACTCGAACAGCCAGTGGACCGTGATGAATCAGCAGGAGTTGTGCGGGGTACTGGTTCATCATCACTCCTAGGGCTTTGGTCCCAATGGTTTTAACAGGTCAATTAAAAAAAAAAAACAAACACAAAAACCCACATTGAAAGAACTCTACATCCTGTTATGGTGCGAAACCAGAATTTAGTGAATGAGTCGCTGATGCGTACGATAGCGTATCACTGACTGCTGCTGCCCGTCACAGTGCCTGAGGTAAAAAATTCACTTCTAGTCCAACAAACCGGAGCTATGAATGTACGAACTTTTTACGCTCTCCTTCCCGTTTCTATGTGGCGTTCCTCCCCTGCGAGCTCGGCATCTCCCATCCCTGCCCACCTTTGCCTCAAGGGATCGTAAAAGCTCCTCGGTTGGAATTAGCCTGAGTGGCCACGTGTGTTGTAAGTGCTCATGCCTTCCCTGTGTTCCTGTAGTGTTGGTGAGGAAATTACTCGTGATTGGAAAGGGATGTTTTCTTCACCGTTTTAAAAGGAAAAAAGGATGCAAAATGGCTTTCCTTATTGCTGCCCATTTTTTAAAAAAACCCTTTATCTTTTGTTAATTAATTGGCCTTCTAATGCCGTTAGTTTGTTGTAAATATCACCCAGGAATCCAACGACTGCTGGCTACCGGGCCGGCCTCGGTTCTGGCATGCAGGTATCCCGTAGGATCTGCTAATGCATTTACTCCCCTGGCACGGGATGCACCTTAGTATCCAAACCTGGATCAGGATCTTCACGTTCATTGCCGATCAGTCATGGGTAGACCAGTGGCTATGGGTTTCCATCGCAATGGAAAACACTGGTGTTCGCAGATGTTGGGTTGGAGGATAACGGGTTTCCCTGCGGTGGGAAGCAGATGTTGGGTTGGAGGGTAGTAGGGATGCACTCGGAGTGTAGCAATGCAAGACTTGAACGGTGAGATTCGGAAACGGGTTCCTTTGCATTTCTGGCAACGCGTCTTCAGCTTCCCAGAGCAGTGACCATGCGGGCTGCTGGCGCCCAGAAGGGCCCAGCGAGATGCTCGGGAACACTGAATCCCTAATGTGTTTTAATTGTTCGTTCCTGACGCCCTGAAACTGCCATGTCCCTTAAACTTGAGAAAACACAAGCTTATTTGCACTAGAAAGAACGGCCAAAAACAATCCTTAGGAGGACAGGGTGAAGAGCACCGGTCTGAACCTCTTTTTCTCATGAGAGAATTTCCTATTCAAGCCCTCACCTCTGTTTCGAAATTGTATGGTCCCGGCAGAAAGTCTGTCAGTTGAATTATTAAATCCTAATGCACTTTATATTGTGTAAATAATATTAGGAGCACATTTCTGCTCCCGCTCCGGTAAGGGGATGCTTTGATAACGTAGTCTAATGCTGAGAGAAGCCGTCTCCTGCATGCACGTGTCTGTTAGAGACCTGTTGATCCTGCTTGGTCCAGCTCCGCTCGTGTGTTAGAGGAGGACAGGCGCGGTATTGAGGATCCTCTCAATCCACCAAGAGTGGGATGATGATTTGGTTTTTTAAATTGCAATGTGCAGAGCTGCTGAGCGTCTTCAGCTCCGCTGTCACAGCGGCTCCTCGCCCCTTCTGCAGACCGGGCCCTCCCGTGTTGCTGTCGAGGCTTAAAACCGAGCTTTGTGCTTGTAGTCTTGACAGAGCCAAGTCCAGCAGCTGCCTCGTACCTGGCTTTCCCTCGCTGCTGGCACAATAGGTGGAGTGATCCCTGAAAAGCTTATCCCGGGTGGAAGGGGCTGCGGGGGCTTCCCCTGCCTTGCAGAAGGGGGGATGTTGTGTTGAGTCCGGCCCATGGAGCTGGCTTTCCTGGTAAAGTACAGAGCTATGGAAGGGTTGGGAAGCGTTTTGCACTGGTGTGGAGAGGGCGACCCGCTGGGCGCTGCGGGGGGATGGTGAAACCCTCCCTTGCAGGTTCCTGTCATGGAGCCTGGATGGACGATGGACTTTACCCAGCGAGAAGCTGCAGTGGTTATTGGTATCTACTTGTCGTCGTAAGTGTTTCTTATCTGTATCCGATATATACCAATTCATATCCACGTATAGGCATTAATATATTTATGTGAGTATATTGTAGCCTGTAGTAGCTCGTAGCGAAATAATCTTATTTATCTGAAGTGCAGTCTGAGGAGGGGACATCTGCTCCCACCACTGGTCTGGATAAACATGTTATTCCACCCAGAGCTGCATGCGAGCTCTTGGCCGCAGCCCTGGTAAGAATTCCATAGGTTTTCGGCAAGGCTGCAAGGGAAAACGTAGTTAAAAGAAGGCAAAGCTCTTCCTTAGAGGCGTCGTTGAGGCGAGGTGAAAGCTGTAAAGAAGAGGCAGCTGCCGGCCACGTCATGTCTCCATGCCATTTTACAACCCCTGGCTCTGCAAATCTGTACTGCCATGTTCATAAAATCCCAAGCAGAAGTATTAAAATCCCATCCTTTATACAAAAAAGAACCCCCAAGCAATTACCAAAATCAATGTCAGCACATTTTTTTTTCAGCTACAGATGTCCTAGTCTGATAATTGCATCATTTTTTTCCCCTATGGCCTATTGAAGTGACCTAAACTCCCAGGGAAGGGAGTTGGTGGTGGTTAGGAAGCCTTCTGCTTGCATGACTTGCAGTCCTGTTATCCAATTCTAGTAATTTTTATAGTAGAAAGGAGTTTATTATTGTGTATTTTTATTGGGCAGATTTTGCACCAGGTCAGAAACTACTTAAAAAGCGTTTTCAGTTCCATGGCATTCCCATTTTTGCTGTACATACACTAGATATATACAATTTATGAAAGAATTCCTGAAGAAAATTAGACCTTCTGTTTAATTTTCTATGCTGCTTACTCCAAAATTAAGTTGCCCTTTATTTTTAATGACTTAACATATTGTGATGTTTAAAATTCACCTTTCCCCTCTTACCCTTCCATTCCTTTCAAGTAAAGGTTGTGTTTGAAATTAAGAGCTTATTCAAGAAAGAGTGGAATTAAAGGCTACACCATAAGCTATACCCGAGCGTGGCTGTCACCTCCCAGCCTTTGCCAAAATGGGGTTTGGGGTGATCTGGTCTTGCCTTAAAATGGCCAAATCCTGTCATGACCGCAGGAAAAAAGCCCCAGCCAGGGGACAAGGTGCTTCTGGATTTTGGGGATTTGGAAAAAGCTGAAGCCAGATCTTTTGCTGTTCTGTTTCTCCAAAACCTGCAGAAGCTTTCATGGGCTGACACCAATTTTTCTTCCTCATATTTTGTCAGCATGCATTCAGCTCCCCACCTGCACCTCAATAAAGGCAACAGTATTCTAAAGCATCGAGGTGAAGTAAAATATCAAGAACTCCTGATAGATGACATGGATTAAAAATTGGTTTTCCAGAAATGTCAAAGCATAAATTGAGGTTTTGTAAGCCGGATGTCGTTTTGGCATTTCTGTGATGGATGTAATTGGATCGCTCCTTCCCCATGCGGAGGGAGGCATCACGCGGAACCTGAACCTGCAGCCTCGGGGCTCTCTCGTGTACACCAGCTTCTGGAAAGGTGCAGGTGCCTGCTGGCTTCTCATGTGTGGTGGATGTGGTTGTGTTCCTACTGGCCTAGCCTCGAGGGGCCTGGCTGCCCCCCCAATAAAACCATCATTAGCAACTTGCTAATTCATCTTCTTAATTGCTAGGCTGCGTCGAAACACTTGGAGTGGCACATGGAAATTGCTAGCTCTGCACAGAGTAGAAACCTAAAAAGGCATAATCTGTCTTTTAGGGGTTTCAGACCCATCCAACATACCAGTATTAAACAGGGCGGGATAACGGCTCCTGCCTTGGAGCTGTTGGTCGGACATGCAGACAGTCGGATGGATTTCTTGACCGCAGTGGGGGAAATCCATCCTGCAGGCAGGAGTTTGCGTCTGTGCTTCGTCGTGATCATTTGCCACGCAGAGATTAATTGGAGGCAAAGATGGCCCTCGGTGGCGGCTGCTGGCAGCTGGCGAAAGCCGAGGGTCCGTGCCCAGCCCCACTCGGCACTGCCCTGGCACAACGTCTGTGAATTCCTGTGTGGGCACAAATGAAGGCACAGGCAAGGGAGAGAGGAATATTAGAGCTATATATGCACGGTCATATTACAAATAGTCGTTTCCCCCCTGTTTCCAATAGGTCCTTCCCCTTGAGATATTAAAAAGCTATCCATCGTCTTTCCTGTTTCCCATATCGGAGACGTTCAGTGTGCAATAGGAGCAAGATGGGTTTCACAAGCAATATCAACATACTCTACTACTAACCTTAAATCTTTACACTGCAAATCGTGTGCAATAGAATCTGCATTTCAAAACAGCAGAGTATGTGGGATAAAAGACACGGGTTAACCCCAGGCTCTTACAAGTATTCCCATCTGGCCCTTGTTGGGAGCACATGTTGTTGGCACAATGCAGAGGGAGAGGGGGAGTAAGAGCAGAGATAAGTGCTTCCCACCGAGGCAGAGGAACGAAAAGGCAGGAGGGGGTGGAGGGAAGCGAGGACAAGATGCGTGCTCCAGGGAATCATAGAGCATGATGATGGTTTTATCCGTAGTAGGAGGAATAGGCGGCACCTTCAGCACTGGAGTCCCACAGAGCTGGGGAAGGAGGCACAGAGCCTGGATCCTAATGCTCCACTCGGGGACCAGGGTGGTTCTTTTGGGCTGGTTCTCCTTTCTCTTTGGGAACGGTAACACGCTCTGCAAGTGTCTAATCTTGCCAACAAACTCACCGGGGCCACGCGTGTCTGATGGGTGGAGTTACTGCTTTTACTGCTCGCTCTTTGAGACTCTCATGGCTTGGCTCTTGCTGAACTGGGAGGCTTGCCCAGGAATACCTGCAGAAGCTTAGGGGAGCACACAAGTGTTGGTGGCCTGTAAGGTTTGCTGATGCCATCCCAATTTATGGATGCTCGTGTGTGCTTTTCACCGGAGCCTTGCTCCGCACGCTGCATCGGCTGCCTCCTGCTCCAGTAATGAGGGATGGAGTGTTGTGTGTTATCGATGGGGCAGCTGCTCTTTTCCATTGCAAAGGAAAGGGGTCGGTGAAGGCTGGAGGGGATCAGAGGGGAAAGAAAGTGGCTTTCAAGAAGTAATCTCGTGCCTGTCTTTGCAAAGGGGTTTGTATCATTTCTAACAAGACTCTGCGGATGATCACCACTTGTACCGCCTTTGCTTTCCTGGGCCCGGCACTCTGAGGTCTGAGGTGCAGCAGGGGTCGGTGTCAACAGCTGTTGAAAGCTGTGCTTTGAACCAGTGAAGCGCTGGAGTAATTGCCTGGACTCTGGGAAAGCTGTCAGTGTGTGGAGCTGGGCCTCCTGATAATGGAGATGGGATCACTTTGGCTTTATCCTGCCTGTGCCTGTGTTCTCTACCGCTAAAAGGGGGTGGATGACACCTCCCTACCTCAAAGGGTTGCAAGAGTTCTTGTGATGATCTGATACTGATCAATACTGATGATATCCGAAAGCGAGACAGGGAGAAATTTCGGATGAAATGTAGTGTTTGGAAGGTTTGGAACCTACCTGACTCTAAACTTGAGTTTGCAAGATCAAGGGTGCCTCTAATGGTGCATTTCAGGGCCAGGTGAGCAAAAAGCATCCATATTTTTCCCAAGTTGAACAACCTGGAGAAAACCTGCTCTTTCAAATCTCCTATGCTGGATATGCCCAGCTTCCCTCCCTAAGCTATTTCTCCCTGCTTCCTCTCTGATACTTTTCCTGCTGTCCAGTCCATGTGTCCCTAGCTTCCATCTAATTCTATTGCTTTTTGCCTTACAGGCGATGCTCTCCAGAGGAGTTATAAAAACAATTTGGTTTCTTCCCTGCTGCAGCTCTTACATATAATTAAAGGCTGTTGTCAGGTCTCTTCTGCATCCTTTCCAAAGGAAATACAAAGCCTTCCACCAAGGGTAATTTTTAGCCCTGGTCGTGTTCTTGTTGCTTTCTGATGAGTCTGTTCAAACACAAATGTAAGGAAAGCATCAAGTGACAATATAAGCTCCCTGTGCCAGCATGTTTGGAAATACAGGTTTTCCCTTATGTTCCTCAATCCCCCAGGATTGTGTGTTCTCATCATATGAAAAGTCACAGAAATATTGGCATGAACTTCCCCTCAGTAACATTTTTAGTGCGAGGAGATCTGAGAGTTCTGTGTAGGTCTAAACAGAGAGAAGCTCCTCCTGTCCCACACTGTCACTACTCGAGACGTATATTCATCCTGGTACCTTCCAGAAGGACATTTAGGCATATGACCAATGTGTCAGGCAGCTATTTCCTCCCTTCTCTTCCTAGGGAAAAGGCTGGATGTGCCAATGCAGCCCTGGTATTTTTAACATAAATTAATTATCCCTGCTGTTCTATGTTAAAGGGTGAGCTGGAGCACGTCGTGTGCTGGCAGCAGCGGACCCCGATGGCTTTGCAGCACGAGAGCAAACCTCAGGGCTCACAGGGAGCTGAGCCTGGTGTTGGCATCGCTCCCACCGCTTCCCTTGGCAACTGGTGTTGAACAGGAGCTGTTTTGTCTCTGGAAGTTCCCCCTGGACCTGTTGCTATTTTGCAAATTGTCATTTTTGCTTTGGGCATGGAGGAGGTTGCTGTGCTGCTGCCTGGTTGGGAAGTACCTGATGTAAAAAGAGAGTCTCTCTCTCCCCCAGGAAGCTGGCAGGGGGAATCTAAGGCCAGAGACCTTAGGTTTTGGGAGAGAGGTGATGGAGCAGTGCTCTGGAGTAAATGCACCTCGGTGTGCAGTCAACCGGTGTGTCTCTGTTTGGGTTGTCTTCACGATGCTTTTTCTTTCCTTCTAGATGTTTGAACACTCCCGAGATCTCTTTAGGGCTGCCTAGAACAGGAATTTGTGAGGGAACTGAGCTGCCTCCAAGGACGGTCTCTGTCCTGAGACTCCAATAAACATGGCAAAGTGTTTGAAAAGTGGAGCATTGTGCTGGTGGCACTTTTAAAAGAGTTTTTCCCAGGTAGATGTCACAGCAGGGATGAGCAGAGGCTACTGACAGCCAAGGACAGAGGGCAAGGCTTTGATCTACTTCTTGGCAGTAGGATTTATCCTAGATTCAACAACTCAGTTAATGTGCACATCCCTGTAGTAAGTGATGAGGTTTTTTAATTTAAGCATTTTCAATAATCCCCCCCATCCCGATAAAATTAGGGAAATAGTTTTTTGGCTGAAATATTTACTTATAAGCTGAGAATAAGCGCCATGTTTCACAAAGTGAACCTAACTTCTGTGCCTCTTACCTCAGAGTGTATCCTTTAAGCTGGCATTTTATTTCTTGCTCCGTCTGGTTGCAAAACGCCAAGGTCACTAAAGCAGCACAGGCAGCAGCCCCTGTAGGTGTTTATATAGCTCAGTGCACAGGGACATTCTCCTCTCACTTTGCCGGCAGGGCCTGGTCCTGCTTGTGTTGTTCCTTTTCCCCGTTGGATCACCAAGTTCATGTCTTGTGCATGACTTGGCTTGAGGGCCCTAAATCTCTTTTATTCTTAGAAGTTCAGCACCTTTTTCTTAAGCTTTCGTTATGAATCCCTCTGGAAATGTTATGCGAAGCCCAAATGTGCCTTTGTTCCCTCCCTCCCCGTGCATTTGCTAACTGCTGCAGCCAGCGTAGGAAGAAAGATGTGGAGCTGGTTATATTCTCCCCAGACAGTCATTTTGGTGTTTTTGTCTGTTTTGGTGTGTTTTGGCCTTAACCATTCCAGGGATCCTGTTCTGCAGCTCTCACGTGCTTCTGCAGCCGTTGCATGGGTGGTGGGGTTCTGGCAGATGTTTCCTTTAGGCTGGGGCAGATTCTTGGGGTGAAGCTGCAGCAAAGTGGGAGTTTTTTAACCATGCAGTCAGTCATTCCCTCAGGGATGGCTCCCATGTCGAGTAGGGTTGCATGAACCAGTTACCTGGGGCAGATTTGATCCTGTGCTGATGGCAGACTCGCTGCTTCCTCCGAGCAGCCGGCGCGCACCATCTCGCTTGTAGGCAATGTCTGACAGCTTCCCCAGGGATGAGCTTTGCTGCATCTGCTGCAAGTGCTGCTCCGAGCTCAGGCTCTTCCTTCCCACCACAGCTCAGTGGCATGCCTGGATCCTTTGTTATGTGTAACCTCAATTTGGTTTCTTTGAGCGGTGCCAGGATTTCATTCTCCCCAGGACATTTAAATGGGGTGCAGAGTAATTAGAGTCGCTTTTCTCTGCATGTGTAACAGCAAATGCTTCCAAATCAGTTTAGGAATCGACCCAGGGGTTTGATGTGGGTTAGTAAATTCAGGCACGTGGGATGAGCATGCCCACAGAAAAGCGGGTATGAAGATGTGGAGATAAGAGCTGTGCCTCTGCCAAGCTCCTGTCTACTCTCTTACAGTCCTGTACTGACTCCGGTTGCTGCAGTGGGAGGCACCAGGACCAGGGACCACCAGAGCCTGCCCATGGCACCTGGGTCAAAGTGGCAGCAGAGACGTGAGCTAGCCAAGGGACTGCCACCCACAGGTATTGTGTATCCCATTGTAACTCAGAGGGAAGGTGTCAACCGCTTTATCCTGGATACCACAGGAGCCCAGCTCTTTCATCCTCCCTTTTCTGCCTCGTGGGAGTTTAACCTCTTGCCTGGTGCATCCGCTCTGGAGAGCCTACAGACATGTCTGTCCTGGGATCAGCGTGTGCCGGCATGCAGTGTGCACGTAATCCTGCTGCATCCCGGCCCCCTCTCCATAGCAGCATTTATTGCTGATGTCAGCACAGTCATCCCTCAGCGCTGCCAGGGGTAACCCTTTGAGCTAGCGACTGGTAAGTTCCTTCTAGCTGTCTTATTTAAAAAAAAGAAGTTAAAAAAGAAGAGAGAGGTGCTGGAGTCGCCTGATTAACATTTTCATGGATGCTGCCAGCTTTTTACTGTGGGTTACCTTGGTGAAGGCATATTACAGAGACTTTTCTTTTAAAGACAGCTTAAAACTGTTTGGCAGTGTGTGTTTTGTGCTGATATGTGTGAAACCCCAAAAAGACCCCCAATCCAGAGAGCGAGGCAGAGGTGGTGCCTGCTTAACTCCTGCCTGCAGCATCAAGCTGCAGTTTAACCTGTTGCTTTTCACACCTCTTTCCCGCTCTTAGGAGACACCTTCTAAAGCTGGAATAACCTCCCTAAACCTCCCTCCTCAGGCTCTCCACAGAGGGAAGTTCATTCTCCTCCTCCCCACTGCAGTCCTTGAGCTGTTGCAATAGCAATAGCAAACCTTGAGGTGCTCTCTCTCGTTCAAAACTCACGCTGGCCTCTTCCTCTCAGCGAGGCTGAAGATGCTGTGCAAAACAAAACAAGCAAGAGGCCACAATATGGGGATTTTTCACTTGCCTCAGCCTAAAAACCAGCCTCCTCCAGGCTCTCAGTCTTCCAAGAGCTTCCCACCTTTCTAGCCAAGCAGTTTGTTTGCTAGAAGAAAAATTGGTAGCTTTGTGCTAGCAATAACTGGAGTCCTCTTTCACTAGCGGAGGCATTTTCTCCTTTGAATTCTGTTTGAATGCAGAAACTCTTGTGAAATGAGAGTGGTAATATCGGGAAAGGAGAAAGCAGAGTGTTCCTCTGGATAGGGTTTGATACAATTTGAAGCTGCTTGTGGAAGATTGGCTGGAAGGTAAACTGATTTGGGCTAAAAAAGCTGATGCTGGTAAAGTGTGTTAGTGACTCTTCAGCCGATGGTCCAAAATAGCTTTTTTGTGGCCTCGGACCTCTAGGAAAGATAACTGGATTTTTCATCTTAGATTGAAGGGGCAATTTCTGCTGGAAGAAACTTGTGTTCTTTAGAAACCATCTCAGGCTGGCATTTACTGTCAAAAACATTGCATGGAAACGGACAGAAAACAAACCAAAAATCGCACGTCTGAGTCAACCCCAGGCGAGCCTTGCAGGGCGCTGTTGCTGAGCTAGCCAATCATCCAGAATTCGGGATAGATCCCTGTTGTCATCCACCCTTCTGCCTCCATGGCCACCAAAATTTCCCATAGACACCTGTGGAGGTGTGATTAGTCAGGAGCTCCTGTTTTTGCAGCATCCTGGGCTTGATCCCTCGACTCTAGAGGTGTCGTAGCCCCGAGGAAAAGCGTTCCCCTCCAACATTCCCGCGTTGTGCCGGAGCTGCGGCGCCCGTACCAGGTGGTGGTTGCTGAGGTGGGTATTGAGTTGGAGGAGTGCGTTTCCAGAGCAGTGCTTGGTCACCAGCTGTTGTCCAGGACGCCGTGGCTTTTGGTACAGCAGTAAAAAAAACAAACCTTTCTCGTTGAATTTCAAGTCAGGGGCCTGTTTTCTGCCAAGCTACCCCCTGCCATTTCAAATGTATTTTATTCTCCTTTTCTTTCCACTGGTCCCGTTCCGCTCCGCTCAACAGCTGCTGCATTTAATCCCAGAAGCTGCAGTTGGTAGGGAGCAAAGTGATCTCCATATAACCTCTCTCTTACTCATAAGCGTGCATTATGAAGCTTAACCGATGGTAATAAAATGTTTTGCTTTCAACATGCTGTCCCTGTGGTCCAATGTTCCCGTCTTCAGGCTCCATCATTACAGCGGGGCGATGTATCGGAGCTGTTCTGCTGCTCCCCAGGAACGTGCCTGGGAATACTGGATGTAGGCCTCATGGATACCCAGCGAGGAGAGATGGAGAAGGCGGAGCAGAGCCCTTTCCATGGGTGGTGGCATCCCTGGGTACAAGTAACTCTTGGAGGAAGATTGTGTCTTGACAGTCAAGGAAAGAGGCGCTGGGGGTCTTGCTTGGCTGAGACCCAAGTGCAGGTTCCCGTCTCCATAAGATTGTCTGGCAGTGCAATCTGGTGTGAGAGCCTCATCAGGGACCGCGGCGCTATGTGGGGGGAGCGGGAACAGATTGCAGTCCTGCTGCTTGGTTGGGTTTTCTTCATCCCTTTCACAACCACTCTGCAGGTTCATGGCTTTATTTGGCTTTTTGTGTTTCCTGCATACTAAAAAAGGGCATTTTCATGCCATCCAGCATGATGGATGTTTTTGTCCATGGGGGGAAAAGGATGTTTCTCATCCACATTTAAATAACCATACAAAATGTGGAAAGTCTGCTTTAGGAGTTTCATTTTTGTTTACACACCATTGATGCTTTTATTAAAAGTATCTTTTCACGTATAAATAATTTAGAGGTCATATGATTTTCCTGCTGTAAACCGAAAGCAGGGATTTCAAAGCAGGGATCTCCAAGCATCATTTCTGTGGCACGGTGGGTTGCATTAGCCCTACAGCTGTTTTTTGTTGAACAGGATGGGGTTTTTCCATATTTGAGGTTTATAGTGTTTGGTTTCAAAGAGGAATTTCCCAGACAGAGCCCCCCAGAAGGTATCAGAATATATGGCTTTGTCAGGCAACGATAACAGCTTTTTTCTGGAGATTTCCATTTTGTAAATAAGCTTCTTCTCGAGCAGCACGGCTACAGCTACGGAAGATGGATGATTATTTCTTCCCAGAATGGGTCTTCCGCTGCGCAGGATCTGGTTTTTATTGCGATAATTAGCATAGAATTAAAAATGGCCCCACATCTTCAGTTTGCACTGTAGTGCCTCTGGTACCGAGCAGTCTGGGATGGCGTTTTCCTTGGAAATAGGCTGTGTCTGGGAATCACTTGATTCACCACTGAAAACCAGCGCACGGATATCTGCAGGCTCCGACGCAGCAAAAGCCTCCGCCTCCAAAAATAAATCATTGCTCCTAATAAACTTTCAAATCAGTTGTTTTTTGGAGGCTGGAAAAGTTGCCGAGGATATTTAGGTGAAAATCTGGCACAGCAGCCGGAGCAGGATTTTATAAATGCCTTTAAATTCCAGAGCGCGGGTTAGAGGTGAGGTCACGGGCAAGCAGACAGCTTTTTCTCCTAAAAAACCTGTAATAGCTTTTCTTTTTAAAAATTTAACAGGGTTGCCAGTCCAGGTGGAGGCAGAATTGTAAGGAGTGTCACGCATGGGTGACAGTGTATCCGTAGGAGAAACTAAAGCGGCAAAAATGCAGCACGACGTGTAAACTTCCTTGTGAGAGCCGTGCAGGAAATTACTGTGCAATTGGACGCGGTGTCCTAGCATTAGATTTATTATCCACTTCCAAATCATCTGCCAAAAATCCTTTCAATCGGAAGACAGGAAAGAACATGTTATAAAAAGACGTGGAAAAGGAGTCATTTTGGCACGGGAGTTTTCAGGCTGGTAATTGTCCATGCCTACAGTGTTTGCGTTTGGTCTCAACATTGAGGCCAATGCTACTTAAACCAAATGTGATCCCAGTGCCTACATATGGCACATGGTGAGATGTGCCAGTCTTGCAAGATCAGGCTTGAATACAGTCCTGGAAGATGCTTCTTTGCCCAATCTATTGCTCAATGATTGCTTTTAATCCCGCAAGACTCCAGCATCACGTAGGGAAAGCCATGGTGTGCGAGCTGGCATGCTTTTGCCCCGTGATGGACTTGTTCCTTGCTGGGTGGCAGGATTGTGGCCAAATCCACGTGCTTGTGTACATTGCCCAGACCTTGCTGCTTTGGCAGCAAGGTTGGATATATCATTCCAGCCGTTTCTTGTCTGGATGGTGGACTGAGATGGCCGCGTTTCCCCACCGTGCACCTTGTTGCCCTCCTCACTGCGGGGCACTGCCAATCTCACACTGCACTTCTCCAGCTCCCACATCTTTTCCAGGCTCCTTTCTTTCCAGCTGTATGCCTGCAAAGGTGGATCTACATCCATATCCCCTGTATGCACCGCCTTGCTTTTTGCGTGTTAAATCCAGCTCTTTCTGGCAGTAATGGAAATAAGTGACCTGAGTTTGTAGCTCTGTTTTTACCCCTGGGATATTAGTGTTCCCTGCTTCTGGAAAACTGTCTCCCTAGTGCTTGGTCTCTGATGAGGAGCATGTCTGCAGCTGTACCTGCAGCACCACCGACATATCCTGCCAGCTCCAGCAAGTCAATACTTCTGACTTCAAAAGAGCTTTCTCCATAAAAAAGATCTACACCCGCCGTGGACACACCAGATGTTGCACAGCCAGATGTTGCCTTGTACAATGCTTGCGAGAGTTGGTGGCAATGCATGCAGGGCCCAGGGAGTCACTTTGCTGTTCTGTGACCTTTTTTTGGGGTACCTGCTGAAACACAGTGAGAACTGAAGGTTCTGCTTTCTCCCTTTCTCATTTGGCACTTTTGTTTTGGGAGAAAGCACCCTATTTTTGCGAGTGCTGAGCTCCCGAGGTAAAGGGGTTGGGAGGGCACTGCTGGAGCATGTCCCAGCTTACAAGGAGACACTTCCAGCCCAGGGTGAGGACTTGGACCAGCACAGTCATAGCAGGGAGATTTCCTGCACTCTGTTTCCAGTGAGATTTCCTGCACTCTGTTTCCAGCAAGCGGAGGCATTGCTTTTCTAGCATGAGTGTAAAGGTAGGGCTGGGTGATGGGGCGGTTGGTGGGAAGTGTGTGTTTGCAAAGAGAAAAGGGAGTGCCTGTCATCTGTTGGGATTAATCCTCCTTTCCCAGTCTCTTTCCAGGAGCGTGCTGATCCAAAGTCCTTCTCTGGAGCTTTTTTCTTCATGAAAATGAAGCCGGGCCATTAATAAGATCAGTGTTTACCAGACTGCCTTCGTCGTCTCGTCCTTGCATACATTGTCCTTTGACTGGTAGGGTGGTTAAGAGAAACAAGCCAGCTTAATGCATGGTCAGAAAGCTACAATTAACGAAGCAGACCGCAAATAAATAGGTAAATAGGCTAAGCTGTAAGATAGCGTGTAAGGGGAGGCAGTCTGCCTCTGTGAAGTGCATGATAAGCATCGGCCAAGCTTGTTGCAGACACTGGGCAAGGCTGCTTTCACTAGACTTTGAGTATACTAGTTGCAAAGACTCGTCAATGTTCCAAAAGGCTCTTGGTTTTGGAGTGGGGTCGTCTTTTGTTTTCCGTGCGCTGTGACCACTTGCTTCCCGAATGGGTTCGTAGTGATGGAGTTAATGGAGCTGTTCTTTATAGTAACCTAAAAGGTGTCAGTCGTTTGCTCGTGTGTGTTCACAAGCTGAGCCGTGGCGTTGCGCGTCCCTCCGCAGTGGTGTGATTTGAAGCACTTTTGATGTGGCATGTGCAGTTGCAGTGCTGTCTTTAATTTCCCCCCAGGATACCCTCCCTGTGTTCCCCCCATGTTTCGGACACTGAACCAAACCGATGTTGGGACTAGCACTTTAAGTACTAGTAGTCACTTTGCTTCGGACTAAACTGAGCACTGCACTTTTGTACGTACTGTTAGCACTGAGTTTTGAACTCTCTTCTTTTCCCCATCTATTTACCCTCCTAGGCGCAGTGTTAATTACATAGGGGCCATCAGAAGAAAACTTTGAGGTGTGTTGGACCACTGTCTGGTGCCTGATTTCCATTACATATCCATTAGTGACTTGATAGTAGGGAATTTAACCCATCCAAGCTTATTTTACGTGACAGAACCAAGACCTAAATCACTGACGTCCAGGCAGACGTGGTTGTTGTAAACTTCAAGGTCACCCACAGACCCGAGCGCATGGCTTTTAAAAACACCAAAGATACAGGACAAGTCTCAAAAGAGATCAGCATGGTGCAAGATCATCTCCTTGACACCTGGAACTGAGCGGAGTGAGAGGCGTAGGGCAGACGCTCTGGTGTCTGGTGTGAGATCCCGGTGAGTCCATGGGACAGCCCAGTTCAAACCAGTCTGAGATCCTGGTACCAATAAAGGCCGCGCTCAAGCCACCGCAATAAAAGCCATCATTGTGCCTGCACTGGAAATGCTGTTGGGATTGGTCGTGGGCTTCAACTGCAAAAGGTATTTTTAAGTAAAAAAAGATTTACAGGCGATTTAGAAGATGGAGCATAATAACCCTGGGGTTTGCTGCTGAATTTGGAAAGCGTTGTTAGGAATTGATCAGCTCTCGTGCTCAGAGGCAGTTCAGATGTGCATCGCTATTCCTGTAAAATTCCTGTGGTATTTCCGTATAGAAGGCCAGGGATCAGAGCTCCCTTGCCAGCAGGAAAGCAGCAGGGTAGAGTTAGTAGGAAACATAGTCAGAAATCTCTAGGATTTGAAATGGGATGGTGATCCCTGGGATGCTTAATAATCTGGGTTTTGATGTCCCAAACCACCCACTCTCAACCAACTGGTGGTGTTCTGCTTCTTTAAAAGCCCCTGTGGGTTTTCCATGGCAGCAAATAAATCATGGTGGGCGTGAGAGGCCTGTGCTTCCTTCACGCTGGGGTATCCGCACTTGGGACTGCTGCTCATCATCCTTGATGAGCCGGTAGTCAATCCAAATCCTTCCCTGGCAACCCTCCGTGATGGGAGTTTCTCCCCGGTGACACTTGATGGATAAACCCTGCCAGTACAGCAGGATCAGTGTGAATGCAGAGAAGGGAATTAGGTCTTCTCCTTCAATGCTAGCAAGAGGCCATCATGGAAATAACCTTCAGCAACAAAAAGAAATGGGTGTATTGGGTTTCCTTGTTGCAGCAGATGGAGGGGTTTTCCTAAACAACTCCAGTTTTAGTGGCTGGTTTTCTTGGGTTCCTTCTTCAACAGACCTTCAGGGGCTTGGATGTTCAGTGGGAACTGAAGATGGCTAAAAACCCCAAATCTTGAGCAGCCCCAAGTATTATGCTCTTACATCCTCTATCACTGGATGTGAAAACAGAAATGGAATCCACATTTTGGGTTGGTTTGGTTTATTTTCTTTCCCCATCCCCGCCAAATTATCCCTGCAAATTTAGCTTTAAAGAAACAGCACCGGGCCATGCTGCTGCTCTATGTGAGCCCCCAAAATTACAGTGGCTGAGGGAACAGCCTCTTCAGAAAGTATCTTTGTGACTCTGAGCCCACATTCTGCTCACTGTCACCAGGATAAAGGCAAACCATTTGGAAAATTCCCCCCTCAGCGAGCCCACCAGTCTCACTGAGTCCATGGAAATTAAGCTTGGGAAAAAGGGGAATGTGGAACAGGTCTTTTTGTCTTATTTTCCCCCTCAGGTGTAGCTTTTTGCCCCTTGGAGATGGCATCTCATCCTTTGGGAAGGTAAAATTAAGCGTTTTCTCCTGGCCATCACACTTGAGGCCTGAATGCAACTCCTAGCACAGCACTCCTTGCTTTGGAAGGGCCTTCTGGGTGGAAAAAAAGGATTTTTAGTTGTTTGGGTTTTCAGATAGCTCGTGGGAAGCGCATTGTAACAGCACACAGGTGATGTTTTACCAACCTTTTCTGTTCCTCCAAGAGAGACTTTTTAATTTGCTTCAGTAGTTTAGAGTTCATTTCCTTGAAAGTCTTTTTGGACCCACGAAAATGCCCTTGAAATGAGTCACATTTATCGAAACAAAATTGTGCACACACCCATGCACCGGCCCGCATGTCCGTGCTTGTCTCCCTGGGTGTGTATACACATAGAGAAATACATTATTTCCCAAATATTCCTTTTTTAAACTTTTTTTTTTTTGGGTTGTTTTGGGTTTTTGGGGTTTGTTTCCCCCCACCCCCCAGGATATTAACCAAAAGGTGTTTTAAAGTCATGGCATGAAAACTCCTAAATGTAAATCTGAGTACCTTGTGATGCTAATTAACAGGTTTTTCCTGAAACTTTATGTGATGCTTAATATTTTCCTTAGGAAGTTTTGTTTAATGTTAGATCATTGTTCTGGAGGATGTTGGTCCTACTGGCATTAAACTAATGGAAATAAAATGCATGTGTTACAAGTGTAGAAACGGTGAAGAATTAAGTGTGAACTTACTGTACGATACTGATTCTGTTTTCAAACAATCTGTTTTGCTGTTCAATAGTTGACATATGGAAATGCCAATGTACTGTAATTTAGCACTTTTCCAATGGACCCTGTTCTCACTACGCCTGAGGGAAGAAGCGGGTTTGGCTCGAGGCTGTCTGAACGCAGCCTCTGAACCCTTTTCTGCGTGTTTCAGCAGCAGGAATCGGCCAGGTGGAACTTAAATTGGATGTTTTCTCATTGGTTCGGTGGCTGGCACGGGGCAGAGCGGGGTGGCTCTCCCATTCCCATGGCCAAACCAGGACGATTTTGCATCTTGGTCTGGCAAAAGGTGTCCCTCCTCATGGCAGGGAGCGTGGAATTAGATGATCTGTAAGGTCCCTTCCATTCTGGGATTCTAGGATTCTGTGATTTGGGAGCAGCCATTCTGTGGGTGGATGGACTGGTGGCATTGCGCTCCACCAGTGCATCCCCCCAGGAGCCAGGCTGGGATTGGGCTGTCCGAGCTGGGGTGGGAAAGCAGCTGAAGCAATCCACAGTCCCTGAAATCCAATGGCAGAAGGGATAGCCCACCAGCCACCCCTCTCCAGCCCAAACCCTCCTTTCCTAGTGCTAACAGGGTGCAAAGTGTTACTTGTCATGTACTGTACTGAAAGGGTTAATTGATCAGTGACTGTATTGTACTGTATGAAAACTCATGAATTGCCTTGTATTGTTTCTAATGGACTGTTCCATGTCTCCCCACTGCCCGTTCCCATGCCGTCCCCACGTTTCCCAAAGGACGCATGTGCTCAGTTAGGTCCTCCAAACTCTCTGGTGCTAACTCCTCCGTATCCGATGGTGCTTCTGCGGACGCTAACTGACCACATGCCTGTCCAGAGCTTGAAGTTCACCACGTCTTTCTTGTCTGTTTGTATGAAGTCTCACACACACACACATAGGAGAAAAATTAAGGATAAACTTGAATTTGTTTCAAAGCCTCATTGACAATCTAATGTTTTCTATGTCTGCTTTTATTTTGGGATGGTTTTTCTAGAAAGCAGCCCGCCAGCACCTTCACTCTGGGAGGGGATTTCGTCCTGTTCACTCGTCTGGCATCCGAGGTGAGCTGCTCCCTCGCTGGCTTTTCAGCTCAGCCACGGGAGGTTGATCCATCAGGAGCCAGCGAGGAAGAAGAGGTGCAGGTGCCTTCAAAGATGCCCAACCCTAAAGAGCAGCCGGGATCCCCGTGACTGCACGATCCAAACATAGAGGAGTGGGCACTGAGGGTCTTGGAGGGGATGAACCCACCCCTTGCTTTGTGGCAAAAATTGGCTTTTAAGGAGAATCGAGGTAGAAATTTAGAGTCCCAAAGGCACCTCCATCGCCTCCCAGCATCGCTCATCTCCGCTGGCAGAGGAGCCACCTCCCGAGCCTGAGGTTTTCAAGGTGACGCACACCTCGGATGGTGTGAACGTGGCCATCCCCTCCAACCCCCCCACCCCGATGCGAGCTGCTTTTTGGACAAAATGAAATCTGATTATATTTTATATCGATTTGAAAACAAAGTCTGATATTTACCCCTGTTCTCAACTGAATTTGCATATTGTTGTTTGCCACGATATTTGTTCTGTCTTCAAATAAATTTGCTTACTTGTGTAGTCTTAACTGTCAGCTCGGATTCTTACCATCAGATTTATCCCTGCTCCAAGGTGCCTGCACCACAGCTCTCATTTGAGTGCTTCCCGGGGATGCGAGAAGGAGATTTTTCCAGGAGGGGGAATCATTTCAGGCTCTAAATGTTTTTCTCTCCGTTCTCTCCCATTCATCTCCCTGGGGCTTTTCAATTTGATGCCCTTTTTCCCCCGCAGTCTTCCATCATCGGATCCTTCTATCCGGGTAAATGCGTGGCAGCGGAATGACCGTGCCTCAGCCTGCTTAATTTGAGAGATTGAATTGTTGCTAACACATTTTTTCAGGGTGAGGCATTTCCGACGGCAGTGTTTTGCATTTGGAAATGGAGGGATTTATGGCTGCGAGCGGCCGAGAGCTCTGGGCATCGGCGTCGGCATCCAACGCCGGCTCTTCCTGCACATTGCATTAGCAAGACGTTGGCATCAGTCACTGGAGACGTCGCGGCGGAAGGCAGTGCCCTCAAAAGGCTGGAAAACCGATTTGCACATGCGTTTCCAGGGAAGTAATCAAATCAGCCAGCAGGTTCAATAAAAGGAATAAGCAAATATTCCAGATTCGCCTGCGTTTGCAAACAAAACCTGTTGCAAGGCTCGCAGGTTTTGAGGTTCATCCCCCTCCCCAAAACAGCTGTTTGGGGTTTAAAATTGTTCCAGGCTGCTGCAGGAGGACATTTTATATTCCCTAAAAGATGCATCTGTGTCTGATGGGAACATTTCAGGAGGATCCTTGCGAGGGTTTGGTCACTCTCCTTTCTTTTGGAATCCATCCCTGTACATACGTTACGGCAACAGAGTCCGTTTTCAGAGATTCATCCCCCTTCTCCTGGCAGCGTTCCCCCTCTCTTTGCCTCTTCCCTCCCCTCTGACCTCTCTCTGGCTTTTTTTCCCAGCTTATCAAGGTTTTGTAATGTTTCCTGCTGCTCCTCACAGTACGAGCAGTGCTGCCCATGGCAATAGATGCTATGATGGGAAGGAGGGAGATGAATCCTGTGGGGAGACGCTGGGAAAAAGAATCCAGGCTTCACGGAGGGTGCTGCCAGGTACGTCTGCCTCCCATTTGCTTCAAAAACGCTGTGTCTGAACCCCAAAATGTGTTTTAGGGATCCGTATCCTCATGCTCCTCAGGGGAGCAGTCAGGTGCTCCTTTGCATCCTCACTGGGGGTCAGGTGCCCTTGGAGCAGCTCCTGCTGGGTTTGTGCACCCTCAGCTGCTGGCAGAAGGAAGAACTTTACTGATTTATTTTATTTCTTCACTGTGGGAGTGGTTTTTGCCCCTGTCTAAAACACAGGAGCACCGTTAGGAATCCAGCACTGTTTGGGAAGCAGTGGATAAGCTCAGGCAATACCTTCCATAGGCAGTGGCGGCCGTGAGTAATTTTTTCTGCTTTTTCTCATGCGTTTTGTATCACACCCTAAAAAGCCAAGTTTCAGTGGAAAAATCACAAAAATAAGAAAGCAAGGTACCCCGTGGGGGGTTTAATGTTACACAGCCAATGTTAATGTATTTTTTAATAAAGTGGCCTTTTCTGCCACTTTACCAGCATTGCCTTTTTAGAAGGTTCTAGCACAGAAATGATGAGATTTTAGAGAAGGTGGTGGAAAATCCTGCCTTCATTAATTCCCTCTCAGTGAGGCTTGTCAGTTTTCCGTGCCAGGGAGCCTGATGAATGTCCCCCACTGCTGCCGGGAGATTCCGCAGGCTCTATCCCTGCCACTCCTTTGCAGGAAAATCCACAGCTCATCCCAAGAGCTCCCTCTTTCCAATAAACCATGTCACGTTGCTCTGAGGATGGTCCTGGCTCCGGCTGCACAGCTGTAGGTGCGAGGTTTTGCCGGTCCTTTGCTGAGGACCTGCCATCCGATCGATACCTCAGAAACCTCTTTATTTCTGACAAGGAGCCAAGAGAAATATCTCAGCTCGAGCTTTCCATTTAAGGTTTTCCTATTAAACATTTTAATGGTGGCAAGGAGTCAGTAAATAGAAACTTATCCACCAAAGCGTGCGTGTTCCTATGTCCATACTTGGTTTCCTCGAATTAGATCACGAGGAAACCTTAAAAAAATGGAAAGACGAATAAAAGCTCCTCAGCATTTGTTTTAAGGCTGACCTCCTGAGGCTCAAGATGCCCTTTTTTGGGTCATTTTTGACAAGCCAGGTACGATTTTTATGGGAGGTGCTGCTCTCCATTATTCTCCTGAAGGCACAGAGTGCATGCTGTTCTTGGGAAGCTCCGGGGTGGGAAGATTTATTATCCACTGCCATGAGGCAGGGTTTGCCTTTTCCCATGGCCGTTCTTTGCTGCAGTGTCACAAACATGGGCAATATGGTTAAAAATAATCTTCTGGAAAACAAATCAGCAAATAAAACATCCAGAGGAGCGTGAACAGTTCCTGGCAGCTATCTTTCTTGGGAACTGGAATGGTGAGCGGTTGCCATCCAGAACAGTAGCTACAAAGTTATATTTTATATAATTTGCTCTCTTTTACTTTGCTAGCTGTATTTTTAGTTGGAAAATTCACTTTAGGGATGTGATGTTTTGAATTCTTTAATTTTTTCCCTCACTTCAGGGTGAAGTCCACAAGTCGTCCTTGCTTTACCCAGCAGAAATTAAGGGAACTGTGACTGGCATCGGTGTTCCTGGTAGAACAGCCTGAGTAGCTTCTCAGCAAACCTCAGCCTTCCCATCTGACATGAAAAAATACACCACATGGCCTTGATCTATCTTATCCTGTTTAAAAAAAAAAAGTTTCCCCTCAGTGTTCTCCTAAAATCCCAGTCCTTGCTGCCTGGGCCAGGAACTCAGAACTGAAAGATAGCAGCACTCCGGACTGTAGCAGTGTCATAGCCTAAGTTATTACATCATTATCACGATATTACTACTCCATTTTGGTATAGAGGAGACAGTAGAGCAAGTCCAAAATTGCAGGAGATAAATAAAGAGCAGCGGGTAGAAATTTGTGCAGGTCTGTCACGATTTAGTGCTGAGAGCGAGATGAATAGAGTGCCAGACTGTAAGTAAATATATTAATTTTTACTGCTTATATTCGCTAATCATGTGTCATATTTGGTACATCATGGTACACGTGCTCCAGTTCTGAGTATTGCTCCACAATATTTCACGGGAATATGGTGAAAGGTATTAAAAACGCACATTTACTGAGAAGCAGACAGGGATTGTTACATTCCCGGGCCCTGCTGCCACCGCTTGGGACTCGACACCCAGAGCGGCTGCAAAAGCCTATGATTTTATCCTTTTTCCTTAGAGAGAAGAGAGCATTTTATGTATTTTTCCTTGGGAAAAAGAGCGCAGGTTGTGTCAGGCGCCTTTGGGCTGTGAGGAACGCGGAGCAGCGGAGCCGCCACGGCCGCCCGGAGCCGTGAGGGGAGCGGGGGCGGGGCGCCGGG
>VZTE01001851.1:112200-129005 GCA_013397775.1 Eulacestoma nigropectus
CACTTGCGGGTGGACCCGCACCTCGGGCGGGGAGGGACGGGGCAGGGGACGAGTGACGCGGGGTCCGTGTCCCCACGCTGGCCCTGGTGACCCGGGGATGGTGGCGGAGCCCCCGGGGAGGGTCGCGGTGCGGGAAGCCGGAGAGAAGGAATCGCCCTCCCTGTGTCCGAGCGTTATACAAGGACCCTCTGAAGCAGGACGGATCCAAATCCCCCATCTCCACCAGCTTCTTCCCAGCCGTTTCCAAGCCGTTTTCAGGCAGGTGACAGGATGCCGACGCATCCTGGATCTGTGTAGCACAACTGCGAGGCGGTAAAGCAGAACTCAAGAGCATAGTGAGCTGGTAACAAGCCAAAAAACAGACTGGTTCCTCGAACGAGCCAGGGACAGGCTCTAGTTCTGTGCCCTAAGTGCATTCTGCTGGAAAAATCGTCACACTCCTAGAAGTGCAGGCAAGGGACGGCAAACACCATTCTCCTCGTAAATAATTTTTAGACTATCAGTGGAAAAACCCCTGTGTTTGAAGGCTCCACCTTCCATATTCTCTTTCAAGGAAGTGAAGGAAAACGGGCAAACCGCAAGACCTTGAGCCTCCCGGGGCGGTTACACCCCTGTTTTGCCAGGAACCCGTAATCCTGCCTTTGTTTTCCTGAGCAGAGAGCTTAGATGCAGTACAAGCCTGACGTGGGATGCTCTCTGGAGCATTGCCTTTGGAAAACTGGGCCTTGACACTGAGACTTGCTCTTATTTTCCCCCCAGGTCAATGTTGGGTGCGTGCCAAAGAAGGTAAGGGTGTTCTGCCACTGGCTCTGGTGGCTTGGCTTGGCTTGGGTCTGGTGCGGGTGCCTGCCACATTCCAGGGAGGTGCTGGCACAGGGTGTGGGGAGGAAGCAGGGCCTCTGAGGGTATTGAGCCATCGGGATGCCGTGGGCTCTCTTGTGTCCTGTGGGTGCTCCGGGCAGAGGTGAGGAATGAGGAAGCCTGGTGAGGGTTGTCCCAGAATCAAACCAGTGTTCCCGAGCCAACCTGCAGTTTGTGCGGGCAGGTGATGTGGAACACGGCGGTCCATGCGGAGTTTGTCCACGATCACGCTGACTACGGCTTTGAAACACCCAGTGTCAAGTTCAACTGGAGGTAAGAATGGAAAGGGCCAGTTGGAAACCAGCATCTCCCAGTGAGCTTCCCATGGGGAGCAGCCCATTATCCACTTCAAAGGGGTCTCTGCCCACTTCCAGGCTCCCATGGGTTGTGCAGAGCTGATTACATGGCCAGGATTCTCTCTGTGTTTCAGAGAAGTGAGATGGCAAACTGGCTGTGGGAAGAGACTCTGGAAAAGACAAATGCAGGGAAGGCAGGCACAAAAAGCTCGCTTTGGTGGGGAAGGGGTCACAGGGAGCCGGTTTTTTTGTGGCATGGCTGCCACGTGCCGGAGGGGTTGTGTTCACAGAATTACAGAATCATTAAGCTTGGAAAAGACCTCTGAGATCATCGAGTCCAACCTTTGACCAACCACCACCTTGTGAAGTAGACCATGGCACTGAGAGCCAGGTTCTTCCTGAGCTCCGAGGTTCATCTGCTGGCAGTGATGGTATTCCCTGCTCTGTTCAGGACCATCAAGGACAAGCGTGACGCGTACGTGCGGCGCCTCAATGACATCTATGAGAACAATGTCAAGAAGGTGAGCATGAGAAGTGTTTATCCTGCAATCCGAGGGGCAAAAGTGATGGATTTTTGGCCACTTTTCCAGCCTTAGCGGGTGTCCTCCAGCTGTGGAAGGCCTGGCTCCGTTAGCTGTCTCCCACACCCCATCCTGTTGTTAATCCCATAACTGTTACCCCTAAGGCTCACATTGACATCATCCGGGGCTATGGCAAGTTCACCACTGATCCCGAGCCAACCATCGAAGTGGAGGGGAAAAAGTACACGGCTCCTCACATCCTTATAGCCACGGGCGGGCGCCCGGCTGTCCCTTCTGACAGCGAAGTTCCCGGTGAGCCTGGTGAAACTCCCCAACTCCCATCCTAGAGAGAGGTCTGCCAGAGCAAAGCAGGCTGTGGGAGGGGAAGGGGGACAGGTGAAGGGTGCGAAAGGGTCTCTGCTTTGCAGGTGCCAGCCTGGGGATGACCAGTGATGGCTTCTTTGACCTGGAGGAGCTGCCCAGGTAAGGTGGGATTCATCCCCCGCAACGACCGGCGCCAGCTCCAGGTGCCTGCACACGGCATCGTCGCTTGTCCGCAGGCGCAGCGTCATTGTCGGGGCCGGCTACATCGCGGTGGAGATTGCGGGGATCCTCTCCACGCTGGGCTCCAAGTCATCCCTGCTGATCCGCCAGGACAAGGTAGTGCCACCGCCTGTCCCCAGCTGCGCTTCCCGCCCGGCTGTCGCGACCCAGCCCACCCGGGTTTTCTGGTTGTCAGTTTCTGGTAAAGGAGGGTCTGAGTTGGCATGGGAATAGTGATGCAGCAGATGGTGGCATGGGAGCCATGGAAAGCCTGGCGGGGGACATGTTTTAGCAGCAGCACCCACCCGTGTGCCCGGTGTTTCTGCAGCTATGCGTGTCACCACATCTGTTCCCTTGAGCTTTATTTCAAGTCAGGACTTGAAAAGAGGAAGAAAGGAAAAGAAAATAATGGAGAAACAAACAGAGTTTGTTAATCAGAAGCACCCCAGATCTTGGGTTCCTGGAGCAGGGAAATGCCGGTGGAGGGGCTGCCAGGCGGTGCCTTTGCCTGCGGACTCTCATCTGACGGGCGGGGGGGGAATCCTTGCCCAGGTCCTGCGAACCTTTGATTCCCTGATCAGCTCAAACTGCACCCAGGAGCTGGAGAACACTGGAGTGGATGTCTGGAAGCACACGCAGGTAGGAACGCACAGAGCAGCCCTGCGGCTTGTCCCATCCCTCCTGCAGAGGCAGGTGTTGCTTGCTATTTTGGGTGCTGCTTGCTGAGCCACAGTTTTGCGACGTCCCCGGTTCTGCAGCATGGCTGCCGTTGCTTGTTGCAAAAGCCATCTGCGCCTTCTCCTGCTGCTCCTGCTGTTCCCCTTAGGTCAAGAGGGTCACTAAGTCCCCATGTGGGCTGCTGGATGTGACAGTGACCTCGGCGGTGCCGGGCCGCAAGCCGACAGAGGGGGTGATCCAGGATGTGGACTGCCTGCTGTGGGCCGTGGGGCGGGAGCCCAGCTCCGAGGGGCTGTGCCTGGACCGAGTGGTGAGATGGCAGCACGTCCCTTCTGTGCTGGTGGGAGGATCTCCTGGTGTCCCACGGATCTCTGGGGTTCCCTTGGGTCTCCAGAGTCTGTCACAGGATGGTGTTCCCACGACTTGGCCCCCACCTGGGAACACTGTGGCCACCAGCACAGGTGCCCCATGGGCTGTCCCATCCCTCCTGGAGTGCATGTGGCTGCTGTTTCCCATGGCAGGGTGTGCAGGTGGACCCCAAGGGCCACGTGGTTGTGGATGAGTACCAGAACACCACCAGGAGAGGGATCTATGCCATCGGGGATGTCTGTGGGAGAGCCCTCCTCACCCCAGGTACTGCGGCCGTGCCCCTTCCCTGCACAGCCCCTCGGTGCCACACTGTGCCGTGGCTCAGGCTCCCTGTCCCTCCCTGCAGTGGCCATCGCAGCTGGCAGGAAGCTGGCCCACAGGCTCTTCGAGGGCAAGCAGGACTCCCGGCTGGACTACGAGAACATCCCCACCGTGGTCTTCAGCCACCCGCCCATCGGCACTGTGGGGCTCACTGAAGGTGGGGACGGATGGGGCGTGGAGGGGGTGAAGGGGCTGGGGACACTGGGTCAGAGCTGCTGCTTTGATGCTCGAGCTGTTTTGATCTCCAGCGAGTGAGCCTTGACAAAAGGGCTCCTCTTCGTAAATGCCTCATGTGCATCCCTCTGACCCCTGTACTGTGGCTTCTGTTGCAGAGGAGGCCGTGGCCACGTATGGGAGGGACAACGTGAAGATCTACAGCACGTCCTTCACTCCCTTGTACCACGCTGTCACCCAGAGGAAGGTGAAGTGTGTCATGAAGCTGGTGTGCACTGGCAAGGAGGAGAAGGTGAGTGGAGGGTGTTGTGGGCACAGCTGGGGGGTGGTGGGGACCACATCTGGGTGTCCTGTTGTTCCCGCGTGGTCAGCTCTTGGGCTGGGATCCAGCTCCCCCAGCACCACACCCAAGAGTTCAGCCTGGATTTTGGGTCCCACCTGGCCTCTCACTTCTCCAAAGGTGGTGGGATTGCACATGCAAGGGCTGGGCTGTGACGAAATGCTGCAGGGCTTTGCTGTGGCCATCAAGATGGGGGCCACCAAGGCTGACCTGGACAACACTGTCGCCATTCACCCCACTTCTGCGGAGGAGCTGGTGACACTGCGCTGAGGCTGCAGGCACGGACGCCCCGGGGATGGCAGCTGCAGCTGGGCAAAATGTTTTACGTGTTTTTAAAAGTGCCTTACTGCCAGGCGGCTGCCTGGAGGGCGTGTCTGTAACGTTGGCTTGCTCTGGAGTGGGAATTAAACATGCTGATGCTGGCAAGTCTCTGCCTTTTGCTCTCTGGTGCCTGTCTCCCACCGTGCCCAGCCGTGGAGGGTGCTGGTACGGTCCATGGATGTGGTTTTGGGGAAGGCTGGCAGTGGCCAGGCTCCTCCACTGCGATCCCTGGCACTGGGGTTGGACAGGAAGCAGCAGAGCAGGGCAGGACAGTGGGGTCCTTGGGGTGCTCATGGGTGCTGGGGTATCCTGGATGGGCTCCATCCTTCTCTTTATCTCATGTCCCAACACCACTGGCTCTCCAGCCTGTCCTGACATCACACTTGGGGCTCCAAGAGGGAGTCCAGGCTGGGGGTTCAGAGATCAAATTCCCTGTTTCCAGCCCCATTTTCAGCGGCTGGAAGCTCCAGACCCAGCTGGGAAAGAAGAGTCATGTGGGGTTTTGGGGATCAGAAAGGGGTACCCCAGGGTGAGGCTGGGCCAGGCACCTTCATGTCCTGGAAACAGAGACCGAGTCCTGTGTTTGGGGGGCACCAGGCTCATTTGGCCAGTTTTAGGGTCCTGTAATAAATAAATTGGGCATTTTCTTTGGCTCAGAAACAGAGACGAAGTCCTGTGTTGTTGGCACTTGGAACCAGCCCCACCTGGGCAATCTTAGGCCTGCAAAACAGACTCAAATCCTGTCTTGGGAGTGTGAAATGAGACCTTAAGGCTTTGATCAGAGAGCCTAAATCCTGCGTTTTGAGGCTCAGGACAGACCCCAGACAGGTGAGAGACGGCGGGGCCCGGGGGGCAGAGCAAGGCAGCCCCAGGGTGCGAGGCCGGTTCAAGTGTGCGAGGTGGGACTGAGGGCATTTGGGCCCCGGGAGTCGCTCCTTCAGGCCACGGGAGGTGCAGGGGCCTCGGCCTCCTGTTCTCTACCCACCACACCCCTTCCTGTCCCCCCCATGCCCCTTCATCATCCAGATGCTCTTTACAAGGAAAAAAATGTGAATTGTGCCATGGACAAATGCATTTACAGCTGAACTGGACACATCTGGGCAATGTGACCAGTCCATGGAAGTCAAACCGGTGACAATCTGGGAGGATTTTAAGTTGTATACATGCAGATTTCATTTTCCAGAAACTCAATTTTTTTGGTCACTTCTTGCTTGAATGTTTCCCTGTTGGAAGAGGTCAATTAGCCTTTTTAATGACCAGATTGCCCAACATAGGGAAAACCAATCAGCATTCCCTAAACACCTCCATCATTTCCATATCCATCTGCGATCAGGGGCCGATGGACAGCAGCCTGCGTGAACAGCCTCTGGATGATCCTTGAGGTCCCTGCCAACCCAAACCGTTCTGGGATTCCATGATGGTTCCATGTTCTCTCCTTGCGTTTATTTCGCATCGCGTCCTTCTTTCCGCTCCCGGCAGATGGCGCCGCCGGCGTTTAAAAGAGGTGGAAGTGTTCTGGGACATGGATCAGCCCTGCCGCTCACTGAGTTGTTTTTGAAACTAAAAACACAGTGTTCTGCAATAATCTGTGATGAAGATTCAGTGTTGATGTTCCACGGCGAATGTGGGAAGCAGAAGGCGATTCCCTGCAAATCTCAATTCCCTGCATTGCTTACATTGTTGCTTACATGAATAACACCTTTCCATCTGAAATTCCTTGGATTCCAAAGTGAACTGGCCATGTTTTGGGCTTCCAGGCAGAGGGAATGTGAATATGGGAAAGTGATGGGGAGACAGAGAACTGCAGCAGTGTGTGTGTGCAGGGAGAGCTGGGGTAGGAATTTTAGACAAATTCCTCTTACCTGGATGCAGGGCCTTCAGGATCCTCTCTTGGTCAGAGGTTTCTCTAACTGTGGATTTTTACTGCATCCAGCTCCAGGGCCCCCAACATCCTGGGATTCTGGGATTCCATCTGCTGCATCACATGCGGCAAAACTGCCCTTAATACAATGTCTCTGAATGGCTGGAGCTTCTTAGCCTCCATTTATAGTACACGATGATTCCATGCAGAGATGTTACAATTCCACACTGAGTTATGCTGGAAAGCAATTTGTTGGTTTAAATTCATATTGGGATAATGGTTTTTCCTCTCAAATTTAAATGATTTGTTAAAGGAATAATTTTTAAACTACTCCAGGAATAAAAAGGGGAGTGTAAAAAACAGAGAATTTATTATTATTAAAGAGTAATTCCTACATGCATGAAATCATTAATTGGAAGCCTGTTCTCCTATAAGCTGTCCTTGGGATGCTGTTTTTCTTTCCAGATAAACCTTATGCAGAGGCAGGTAAGGCAAAACCTACCATTTCAGCTACAAGAGCCACCTGGTTTCACCTGGGCCACACAGATTGTTCTTTTCTCAGGTTCCTGATTTAAAAGCTGGAATCTCTGGAGAGCCTGGATCTAAATGCTGGAGCTCAGCAGGTAGGAGCAGAGTCCAAGAGATGCCGCTGTGCTGGGAGCACTCAGAGCACCGGGGGGAATCTGGACTGTAATGGATAGGGGGGTGTCGGGGGTGGCACCTGCAGAGGTAACTGTGAGTCCCTGACCCTGGGAATGAGCTTCCCCAGGCAAAGGGATGCCTTAAACAGAGCAGAGCAGGGAGGCTCTGCAATGGAACATACCCAAGAAACTCTTCCACCCAGGCACCCCGCCAAGCCAGCGGCAGCTGCAGGTGACAGCCCTGGAGCGCCGGGGCTTGGCGCCTGGGTTTGGGCTGGGCTCTTGGCTCCCTCCTTCCTCCTGTCCCTCCTCCTTGCCTGAGGCAGGAGCCGCAGGGGCCCCGGGAGCCCTCTCCGCTGCGCCAGGGGCTGCAGCCTCCTTCCTGCCTGCGCGGAACCAGCGGCTGCGGCGGAGCTCCGGCACCTTGTGAGCGGGGTACCCTGGGGGAGTGGGCTGGGGGCTGCCTTTGGCTGGAGCTGGGCTGTTCCTGCCTCCCTGCTGGAGCTGGGAGCTGAGGGAAAACTGCAGGAGCTTTGTTAGCAACAGGTCTGTGTGCGTGTGTGTGAGCTGGAATGCTGGTTCCGCTGCCTGGGGGTGCCCTGATTTACTGGGGGGGGGGCACAACACTGCCTGCACGGGGATCCTGGTGATGCCAGGGACCTGCCTGCTGGAAACAACGCCCCTTGTGCTGCCGAAGTCGGTCCCGGGGTGGGCAGGGCTGGGATACAGGAGCAGTTCATGCAGTGGAGGGGTACGGGAGTGGCAGCAGGTGCCTCTGACCCTCTGGCTTTGGGGTTCCAGAGCTGGGGGACACACACAGCCCCGACCAGTGCCTGTGCTGCTGCTGCTCGCAGGGCCAATCCACCTGGGCTGGGAGCTGGACTGATGTGCAGAGCTCCAGGATGGGGGAAAAAAGAGCCTATGGCTGTTCTTTTTTCCTCAGTGACTAAGAGAAGTTTACATCATTTTATTTTGCTTTTCTATCAGTAGCAGGTACCTTCAGTAGGAGAAAAGTATCTGGAGCTTGACGTACCTCGTGATATCCTTTAAATCTGAAGCACCCCAGGGGCTGCAAATTATAAAATGCAGTGAGATCAGTTTGGGGTGTTTTGCTGGAAAAAGGGGAATTGAGTGTAACTCTGAGCAAAGGGGGAGCATTTCCTGAGGCTGGCAGGTAGGTACCTGTAAGATGGCACCTCATCCCAAAAGAATGGACCTGTGCTGCTGCTTTTTTCCAAAAGAAAATCCTAGCAAGGAAAACTTACTTCCAGTCCTTGCTGTTTGGACAACCACGGGTTGCAGCTGTCACTTACTGAACAGAATTGGCTTCAACTGGAGTCAAACCAAGAGGTTTCCGAGGTAACCTCTCAGCATGTCAAACTCCTGACATCAATCAGAGGTACCTATCCATGTTATCCAGGTGAGGCTTAGAATTTGGTGTTAATTAAAATCAAGTCACTGAGGCGGCAGTAAATGGAAATTCAAGAGCACCAAAAGGATTCAAATCCTTAGAGCAGCTCACAGAAAAAATCAATGAGTATTTAAAGTCCCTGTGAGGATGTGGACGGTGATGTAAAAGGGAACAGTCTTCTGAAGGAAGGTAGAAGGAGAGTTCAGCCCTTCCACAGCTATTATCTTTCTAGAGAGGTGGCGCTGTGCATTTAAACCTCTGCTGTCACCTTCACAGACAGTTCTTCTCCCGTGCAGCCTGCACAGTTAGTTTAGACTAAAGGTGTCGCCTCTGGGCAAATCAACGTTGGGATGTGATGAAGTAAAGATCCAGCCCCAACGTGCTGCACAGGGAGCTCACCTGTTCTGCTCTTGGGCCAGGCAGGCTGCTCTGCCTAATTTCTGGTGGGGCATAATCCAATATTCCACAGCCCAGGAACTTGGGTGAGGGGTAAAATGCTCTTTATTGTAACAAGCTCTAAGTAATGATCCCTCGTGTGACCAGGTCACGGGCTGTTTGCTCTCATGCCTGTCTCACAGAGGGCAGTGACACTTCTGCACTAAAAGAGATTGAAAACAAACAATTCTATGGCTCTTGCTCATTTTTCACACGAAGCAGAGCCATCACCTGGTGCAAAGAACCCTTGCGATGTGCTCTGTGCATTGGGATTGGTTTGTTTTTCTTCTGCTCATTCACTTTGCAGCGATTACAGGATCCTCTGTGCCCCCCATTTTGGGGGGGACATAAACTACCTGCTGACAGTGCTATCTCGCTGTAGCTGGTGAATTAGCTCTCGCTGGCTGATGGGCTCCTAAAGCACTTAATTTGTTTGCCAATTCTATCCTCCACTAGGACTGTCTCACAGTTGTCCCACTTTTCAGGTTTTTTTTTTTTTAACCTCTTTCTATCTGTTCCCCAATTACTCTCCTCAGTTTCAGTGCCCCAAATGACAGGGCTGTCAGGGAGTGACTCATGAGCAGAGGCTGAATTGAAAGGTGCAATTTAGGAGGCTCATCTCCCACTAGTGGGGAATTTAGGGCTGTAAAGAGCCCGGCAGGGATCATTGATTTAGCTGTTCCTATAGACTAAACCCCAGCACTCACTGCTAAACGCTGCTAGAGCATCTCTCCAGGGAAAAAGCTTCGACCAGTCCAGATACTTCGTGGGGTCCCTGCCCAGTTTCCAGTGAAGGATGGGAAACTGCTACTTAGAGACTGGATCCCGGGAGAACTTCAGTAATTTCCTACTGAAAAGCTTTTAAAACAGGGACTTGCTTCCAAGATAAGGCAGCTAAAATCTTATTGCTTGCCAGGCTTCTCAATAAAGTGGCTTGCATAAGTGTGCCTGGGTGTGGGAATCTTACTTTAACCTGATTTCAGGGAACAGCTGGATGAGATTTCAGTTAAAATTTTAAACAGCCTGTGACACATCAAATAGAAAAAAAATATATATTCAGAAACTTAAAGGCTGGCTGAGCATGAAGTAAAAAAGAAATAAGAGTATAATGACAAGGAATAGGTAAGAACAGGTAAGCAGCCTCAGCTCTAATGAAGCAGGGTGAAAATTATATAGATATAAAAATATAAATATAAATATAGAGCCATAAACTTGCAGGGAATGCCTCATGTGCCATTTGCATCTCTTGATTTACATTTGGGATTTGGCTTTGGAGTGAAATGATTTCTATTCCCAGTGCAGGTGGATGAGTAATCTGCAACTAAGTCTTGTGTTTATTACAGTCATGCCACTGATAGCCTTGTTCTTTATCATTTAAAGTTTGAGATCTTTTAAAAAGAAATAGCTTGACAAACTATTTTCTTTGGCCCCAGCTCAGACTATGCAGATAAATGACTCTGAGGGGAGGATAAGAGGTTTAAGCCCGTTGAGAAGAGCTCTGTGTGCAACTCCGAGATTGGCACATCTCCCTGGGATTGCCCATTTCAAAATGAGAAATTTGCTTCTCAGGGTGCACTTGTTTTCCTTCATGAAAGTAAATGTCAGTAAGAAAAAATTATTTTATTGCAACTGGCTATTTTTAGGGTGTTTTTTCTTCCACAGCTCTTTTCTCCTAGCTGAAAACCTACTGGGATATTCGGGCTTATTTGGAGATAAACCACTCTGAGGTATGTCATATAAAATATCATGGAAATTCTGATGGATGAAAAAGTTAAATACTTGAAGAGTAAGTTCTATTATCTTAATTCACAAATATCCCCAGAGTTTGTATGTGGGAGCTCCAGCCCTGCATGACGAAGACCCGACACTTCCTGCACAACTCCCTGTCCCATGCCTGAGCCCCAGGAAGAGGGAATGGAGAGTTTGGTGTGGCTGCAGCTTCCCCTTCTCTTCTCCTGCTCTGGAAGAGAAGCAAAGAGGAGCCCAGGTTCCCATGGTCTGTGCATGGGGTCCCTGTGGAACAGCATTTCAGTTTTTTAGTCAGTGGCTCTTCCTGATTCCCTGAGGCAGAGGATGATCCATAAAGTTCTCTCTCCCTTATTTCTCAGATACTCACAAGAACAATGTCCTGGTCTTTTTGCCATCCTTCAGGGGCTGTATTTTGCCCCTGGGACTTTCCCACTTTTCAGCAGACCAGGGATCAGTTTCCAAGGTCCCTGGGAAATCTCTGGTTTTGTGCCATTACTGATTACAGAGCTCAGGACAAGGGAAGAACAAATGTATTAGCACTTACTACATCAAATTTTCTTTTTCTACAACAACACGCTCCTGCTGTTCTTCCCATCTCTGAGGGTTCCTTATTTTTGTTTCAGCCTCAGAGGATCCTGTGAGGATATTTCACTCATAAAAACCAAGATGACAAACCCAGCGGGTTGTGCACAGAGGTGAAGCAGTGGTGGCTGCTCCAGGGGATTTCCTCCATCTGCCCAATATATAAATAGTTCCATCACTCCATAATCAGCTTTAACTCTTACTTTAACAATGGAAAACTGATTTTCTATATCCAGAGGTACAAGATTGTCCTGGTCAGGCTGTGAGATGTTACACTGTGTATTTGTCTATGGAGGCTGTGACTGGGATTCCAGGAGGGAATGAGCCTCGTGTGTTTGGAAACCCAATGTGGGCTGGGGCAGGTTTTCACTCAGGGAGGCTCCCACTTTATTCCTTTGCAGATTTTCTCTGATACATCAGATGAAGAAGGGAGGCCTTGCTCTTACCAAGTTACCACGTGGAAGCAAATTACTGTTATTTATCATCTTATAACAATTAGATATTGCATTATTTTTTTCCTTTTCTTAGATGATTTATGTTTCTGTCCTCTGTGCCTCTCTCAATTATTTATCACTGCTTGTTTTAGCTGGCAAAGACCTTGTGAAAACACAAGGCACTGACTTAATTTCTCCTTCCAGCCAATCCTCCTCCCTCTCAGCTTCAGGATAATAAAAGTCCGTGGAGCTTTTCCATTTCCTGTGATCTGCAGTGCTTGTACAGCAACTTCCCCGTGTCTGCCACAGTCAAAATTTCATTAATGCAACTGGGATAAGACTCAGCTCCAGTTTTGCCTCGAGGCTGTTTACAACTTCCTGTTTATCAGTTATCAAAAAAAACTATTCCAGAGATCATTACAGAAGAGATTGGAAGCCGCTGCTTCACAACAGGGCATTGGAAAAAGAGAGAAAACACAAAATACGTTTCCACCATAATGATTATTCCTCCTTCTTTTAGTGCGATAAGGGACGATCCTGTCATGGAATGACCAAGAACTTCTGCCTTGGATCATCAGAGACCCCTCGAAAAGCCAAACTCCAGCAGGTAAGGAAGGAAAGGCACATCTGCCTGACCTGCTGGGGACAGCACTGGGACAGCTGGGCATGGGGACTGGGAATGTGGTGGGAGCCAAAAGCCACCTTCCCTGGGCCAGAGCGTCCACCTAAAGCAACTCCTCTCGGAAGCAAAGGATTATGGAAGAAAATTAGTGGATAATAATAATAATAATAATAATAATAATAATAATGTTGTGGGGAAGAGCAGCAAAGGGAGCAACAATAAGTCCAAGGGAGCAGGAGGAATGCTGGCTTTAAATGGGGTGAGACAGCTTCTCCTGTGATTTATAAAGCACAGCTCCAGGTCTGGGATTAAAAGAACAGTGTAAACTTGTATTGTCAAATGTCTGTATTTACATTCTGCCAGCATTCCCCATCTTGAGCCCATGTTTGGGTGCAAGTGCACCAGTGGTGCTTTCTCAGGATCAGGAATCAGGAAAATTGGCATTAAAGCTTTTCCCTCAAGGCTGAGTCTGAGCTCTGGCTGGGGAAAGCATTTGGCACATTAGACATTTCAATAAAAGTACTTCCAATAATTTTGAAAGCATGTTGAATAAAAACTAATAAAGGTAAATAAGCCTTTCTCCATAAGGACAGCCCCACAGAATGTACAACTATTCCTACAGTTGTTCAAGCATACAAGCAGCCAGTTTTTGGTGAGGGATTCCAGATTTTTGTCTCCCTACCTCGCTGTGCAGGCATTTAATGAGTATGTAAAATACAGACCCATTAAAACACTGCACTGCTGCTGATTTCTGAACAGGCACAAGAGACCAGAACATGATGGGTTTTCACTGCTCTGCTTGTTCCAAACCTCAGGCACAGCAGTATTTTTTTTACTGCACTTGCTTCCTGAAAGTCAAACACTTGCAGAGGCTTTGCTGTTCATACAAGCTCATTAAGATTTGGATACTTGCACCTTAATTTAAATTGCATTTCTACTAAGGAATTTGAAGCGTCTTAAAAGCACCTGCACTCATACTTTAATTTCATGCCTTCTGCCACCAATTAATTTTGCTGCTCTTTTGTTAGGAACATTCCACCCCCTGCTTCTTTAGGCATCCTCATCTGGGAGACAAAATACATGTGGAAAAGAGTTTGGAGTGATGGTTCCAAATCAAGTTACCTGCTTGGAAATGAACCCAGCTCTCTTGTATGTCAGCACGTTTTAAACACAGTGTGGTCCTTCTTGATTGCAGACTTTGAGTTATGTAGCTTGGGAGCAGGGAATTAAATCAACCAACTGTACACAAAACCATCTCATGTTCATGAAGTAGGAGCTGGATTTGGATACATGCAGGCAGAAGGTTTGTGCCGCTTCAGAAAGCTTTAATCCCTGTTTTTCAGTGATTAAATTAGTGATTTTTCAGTGATTGTTGCTCAGCCACGTCACTGCTGCCTGAGTGCAAACAAGCTTTATACTTATTTCAGCACACAGTGTACCCAAAGCAGATAATAATACTAATAATATAGAAATAATAATACCCATATTAAATAATAATAATATCACATTCCTTCACATCAATTGCAAGCAGACTAAAATGACCTTTCTACAAATGTCTTTTAGGGCACATTAGAACACGAGGGAGAAAATGGACTCACACTCTTCGTTGGATTGGCCTGAGGCGCTGAATTACAACGGGACATACAAGTACCTCTACTTGGAAGGCAACGTCTCCTACGTGGACTTCTACCTCCACCAGCCTTCCGTGGCCGCTGTCTTCATCACCTCCTACCTCCTCATCTTCCTCCTCTGCATGGTGGGCAACGGAGGGGTTTGTTTCATCATCCTGTGGAGCAAACACATGCGCACGGTCACCAACCTGTTCATCCTGAACCTGGCCGTCAGTGACTTGCTGGTGGGGCTCTTCTGCATGCCCACCACCCTCCTGGACACCATCATTGCAGGTGGGCCGGGGCGCTCGCGGGGCGGGGAGAGCCGGGGTCTCGTGTCAGAGGGGCTCTGCGGGCATTCCGAGTGGCTGCAATCAGAGGTGAGGTCGAGTGGAAGGTGTCCCTGCCCATGGCAGGGTGTTCCTGGCCATGGTTGGAGCTCCATGGTCGTTAGGAGTTCCCTTCCAATCCCAACCACTCCATGAGTCTATAATTCTATCAGGAAATGGAAGAAGAGCGCAAATGATTTTTAAGCAGAGTCCTGCAGTGAGATGGCAGCAATTCCAACTGCCTGTTTCCTTCCAGGATGGCCCTTTGGGAGCCTGGTGTGCAAAACGAGCGGAATGGTCCAAGGAATCTCTGTTTCTGCCTCTGTCTTCACTCTGGTTGCTATTGCTGTGGACAGGTAAGGTGCTGCAGAGTCTGTAACCATCACTCTCATCTCCCCTGGCCCCCTGACCATGCTGAGCCCACTCATTAACCCTCCCAACACCACAATAAATCAGATGCATTTTGCTCCTGTGGCTGCTAAACAAAATAAAATGTGACCAGGTCTAAAGAGCAATTTGCTCCTCCACTGGTGTCTCTTAAAGATGGTGGAATTGGGCTATCCCGGCCTGCCTGGAATTGGTTTGTTCCTCAGCCATGAAGCTGGATAGCAGAGGTATTAATACTTGCCTTGGTTAAATGGAGCAGCACAGGCAGCAACTGATAGGGAGGATGAGGAGATGATTCCATGTCTGCTTGTTGAAAACTAGACAATTTAAAATGTGTGTGTCTGCTTGCCTGGGTGATGAAGCATTCCTTAAACAGCTTCTCTGCCGCAGGTTCCGGTGCATTGTGCATCCATTCAAGCAGAAGCTGACCATTCCCACTGCCGTGGCCATCATCGCGGTCATCTGGATCCTGGCCGTGGCCATCATGTGTCCCTCGGCAGTCCTGCTGCAGGTGCGGGAGGAGAAGCATTTCCGGGTGCTCCTGGGCTCTGGCAATGCCACCCGCCCGGTGTTCTGGTGCCGGGAGGAGTGGCCTGACCCGGGAATGAGGAAGATCTACACGACGGTTCTCTTCGCCAACATCTACCTGGCTCCCCTGTCACTCATTGTTATCATGTACGCCAGGATCAGCTTTTCCCTCTCCCACACAGCCATACCTGGGGCAGGGAAGCGCAGCCAGGAGCAGCAGCACAGCGCGTGGAAGAGGAAACAAAAAGTCATCAAAATGCTCATCGTTGTGACTTTGCTTTTCACCCTGTCCTGGCTTCCCCTGTGGACTCTGATGCTGCTCTCGGACTACGCCAGCCTTTCCGACCTCCAGCTGCAGCTCATCAACACCTACATTTATCCCTTTGCTCACTGGCTGGCCTTCTTCAACAGCAGCATCAACTCCATCATCTACGGGTTCTGCAACGAAAACTTCCGACGGGGCTTCCAGGCCGTCTTCAAGCTCCAGCTCTGCTCCAGGGCGCTCTGCTCCCAGCCACGCCAAAGCAATGCCATCCTGCCAGCTGCCCACTGCCAGGCACCCCAGGATCAAGCCCCTCAAGCAGCTACGGAGGAGGGGAAGCCAGTTAAGAAAGGAAATTGGGTGAATAACCAGCAGGGCTTGATCATGGATGTTCTCAAAGAGCCCTGCAACAATGGCATCAAGTGAAACACGCTGTGACTCTGTAAATCTCTCGGAGCAGCTGAAGCAGGGTTGCTTGAACAACATTTGTGGTCACATTTCAGCCTGTGAGGAATCCCTTATCCTGTAAGTCTCACAGACTGAAATACTGGAGACACAGTCTGGAACCCACCAGTCCCTGGATTTTCTTGTGGTTGTGCTCACGTTGCTTCTGCCTGGACATCGTGAACGCCAGCTGGGTCCTGCCCAAATAACAAAATTAAACATTTTCCATCACATTCCATTTATTTCCCTTTGTCTTTGTTATTTCTGTCATATCCCTTATTACTGCAGCTAGAGAAATAAATAGAAGTGGAAATTTGAGAAGTAAAGGATAAAAAATGTCTTTCGGGGTATGTTTTTTGGGGAACTCAGATTGATTTTTGAGGGGATATGAGTCACCCCGAAAGACTGAAATTTCAATATGAGCAGGATCGTTGGATCTGACAAACCTCAGGAGGTACAAGAGTGACACTGGGAGCTCCTGGAGTGGGTGAGGAATGAGATTTGTGCAAGGACCAGCACAGGATCACAGAGCACTAACGCGTTATTCTGTAGGGCCCTCCAGGAGCCAGATCCCAGGTAAAGTCATTCTCCAGGGCAGTCCTCCTTCAGGTAAATGGCAGTGACTTCCACATTATGACATTCCCTACTGTTCACTACTGCTTGCCTCAGTTTACCTCAAAACGTTCATTCTCTGCACTACAGACTACCTCAAATTTGCTCTAAAAATTGTCCCTGTCCCTCCACTACTTATTAACTCATTTTTACCTCAAAATGTTCATTCGACCTAGAGAACAACTCAGATTTTATGCCCAAGAGGAACACTTCTCCCACAAGCAAACACCTTGTCTCACTCCATATCCAATTCGGCAAACACCAAATTCGTGCTCGGCTCTGAAACGAAAGGCAGGAAAGCGGGGTTTTGCTGGGATTTGGGACGAGGTGTTCGCTCCCACCCCCTCACACGACCCCTGGGTTCGGCCGCGGGAGGCGGGAATTGGAGAAGCTCGCGCGCCGCCCCCCAAGCCCTCAGCACTCCCCTGGGGGCGGGGCGGGAGCGGGGCCCGCCCCCCACTGTCCAATCAGCGC
>VZTE01001851.1:129050-139294 GCA_013397775.1 Eulacestoma nigropectus
GCCCCCCCCCGGCACCCCTCGTTTCAGTGAGGTAAAAATACAATTTAATGTATCTATTTGTGATGTATGGAAATTGGAGTGATGTTTCAGTGCGTGATGTGCTGGAGGGCAGGTACTCGGTGACCCCAGGTAAAGCCGTAGCAAGGATGAGAACCTATTGATCTCTGGGTTTGCCTTGGCATCCCAGAGCCACTCCCCATGCAGATTATGAGGGGAATATTTTTTAAATCGGTTGTTTACTGACGTTTTTAGTGCTGAATTAATGCTTTTTGTTCGTTTCGTGTCTTTTAAGCCTTAGGTGGCGTTTCTCTTGGGGCTGGTGGAGTGCTGAGGGTTGCTATTGATGCTGGGACAGGTAATTGCCTTGCAAAGCTCTTCTATAAAACATAACTATACCAAGTCATTGAGTTTCTACAGTAAGAACAGGACTTACATTCCCAATAAAGAATTGGGGCGTGCTGGGCAGGGACTGGGAAGCACAGAGGTTTTTTCTGCCTTAATTCCTCCAACCATTGATTTCTGTCTGTTTGCAGCAGTAACTTCATTAACTAGAGCTGCATCACTGATGATGTCTAAGCTGTTCTTTAGGACTGAGAGCACAACAGGGAACAGAACCTGGCTTCAAGTGTGTTGAAACAATATCAGGAAAACATAAATCTCTCAGAAAATAGCAAAAAACAGTGTGTTATAAATGTCTTTATTCCAGTCGAGTGCCTGCCACTATAGTGGTGAACATGCAGCTGTACTTACGGAGAAAACACGCAGGTGGTGCACTGGCACTCCTGGGTTAATGTTAATTGTTGCCAGGTGGTTTTGATTAGGTTCAATTGCAGTGGATCTGTACTGAAAAGCTGGAGCCCTGAAGCACAAGAAACTGTGCTGTCCATAGTGAATATTGTCTAGTGAGTTTCCTGATGTCCCTGATCTAATGCTGTGCTGTCACCAGGTCAGCTCATTCTGGTTTAAACTCTCTTGAAAAGTGATGGAAGTACAAACTGGAGTATAAAACACACGTGGGAAGCTTTGTGGTCCCAAGGGAAAGCTTTAGGGGTGTGCAGCTTCTGAACTACATGAATATGCCAGGTTCCCACAGAAACCTGCCGGGCCATGGTTCTGGGGCAGGAGTGTCAGAAGTTTGGCATATTCGGTGCCGCCTTGAGAGTTACTTTCTTTGAAGCTCTCAAGATCAGTCAGAAATTAGGGATCATGCCCCAGTTGTGACCCATGGAGGAGGACAAATGGTGTAGTTGTGTACTTTTCCTGCCCTCCACACTAGCTCACTTTTTGCTGACACAAATGGAGCTTTTAAATCCCAGAAGCACAGGGTCTGCCGTGTTTTACAATAACAGAGCAAGACATGATGGATTATCCTGTTCAGGGATGCCCATGAAGGGGATAGGTCAGCTGGGACAGCCCTTCCTGCTGTGTCTTTTCCTCTCTTGGAAGAGGAAAACCCACTTGCCTTTCCCATGCAAGGCTGACCGAGGCTGTGAACTGCAACCCTCAGGCTCCTGGTTGTCACGGGACTGAGTGGGAGCTTCAGGCAAGCCCTCCCTTAGCCTCAGATTTTTGTCAACACCTTAAATTTAAGAAATCACTCTGGCCCACAAGTTCTAAGGATGGCAGATCAGGTCTGTTCACGAAATGAACTATTTATTAAGCAGACAGGAGATAAGAGATGAATAAAAATTTGTAATGGCAAGATATAACGTTAAATCCAGAGTGTTCATGGTAGCTGGGGACAATCCAAACAAGCCATTTTACTGGTGTTGTTACCAGTCTGCGTAGATCAGGATGCTCCCCCCTCCTTGAGTCTTAAAATCATAGGAAAGATGAGATGCAAATCAGGATCAAAGAAAAGTTCATGGAGTTAATTTTTCAGTTGCAGTGATTGGAGGAGTTCAACAGATGGGTCAGTGACTCCCTTCACTTCCTTTCATGCTTCTTAGTCCAGCCTTCTCCTTCAGTCAAGCTCAGTATTTTACATATTCCTGGCTCAACATAGCTCATTCCTGGCTCAAGTGTTAGACAATTCTACAAAATACCCCAAAAATATACATGTACTATAAAATAGTCTGGTTGCCTCAGGGGGATCAAAGGTGTGATGTCACTCAAACTGTTCCTACCTACTCAGCATACTGCTCCAGTCAGGAATTTTATACCTTACCCTGAGGAGGTAGGAAGAGGTGCACAAAACTGATTCCATAACCATACGAAAATTCAGGCTTCATTCAGGGAGAAATCTTTCCCACGCACAGAGACAAGCAGGGTGAAGACACAAGCATACTGAGGCAGTACTTGCAGAAAACCCATCCACACTGCAGAGCTATTGAGACAGAAAATACACGAATACTAAGCAGCAGTTCCGTCTCTGGCCTTTAGTTGCGAACAGCGCGCTGTACTCACTGCAGCCATACGGGGGCGTTGGAGGAGCAGTTTTCGAAACCCTGAGCTGATTTCCAAGCCCCAATATCATCTCTTAGCCAAGCGGACCGCAGCGTTTTGGTACTTTTGATGTGGACAGGCGGTGCCAGATCTGGATGACTTTGTTCCAGTCTCAGCTGGCACTGGAGGCACTCTGTGAGAATGCTTTGACACATCTTCCTGGCCAGTGCTGCAAAAAATAGATCCTCTTGTCCAGTATGCCCTAACTTACAATTTAGCTCCCCTGAGGCTGTGCTGGGTGTGGATTTGGGTCGTATCTGGCCACAGGACTGTGTGGTAGCTGGAGACTGGGCAGATTGAGCTGCTGTGGTGTCCCAGCCCTGTAGTTTTTGTCACTGTTTGTTTCTGCAGAGAGGAAAAGCGTCCCTGCTTGGCTGGTGTTTCCCTGCAAGCAGAAGAGCCCAGGCCTGAGGCTGCTCAGGGTTGGTGTAACCCGCTGTCAGTGTCACCTGCCCTGGGCACAGTCACCACAGCTGCCCAGAGCCAGGAGCATCCAGCTGAGGGATCCAGGAGGATGCAGCTCTTGTTTTCAAGGAGGTAAGAGGTGGGGGTGCAGGATCTGGAAGGGGGGGTTTTCCAGGCAGGGAAAGAGAGGTATCAGGGACAATTTCAGCTCCCAGCAGCTCTGTCAGTGCTGGATGGACTCAGGGCTGGTGAGAGCACACGGTGGCACAGGGAACCCTGGGGCTACAAACAGTTCAAATGAGCACAGAAATGAACAGTGGAGGACTGGACAAAACAGATGGTGGAGTTTCAACAAGAACCAGGGAACTTTTGGCATTGCTACATCTGGTGTCTTATCTCTAGGCACGAAATCAGAACTTGAACATGCCTACAGTGCGTTGTGGGTCGAGTTGAAGGAACTGCTCAAATGACAAGTTGCTGCAGCCACTTGCCTCTGTGCGTAGAACCAGCTGTAATGCTGGCAGCTACACGTGAGCTGAGGAATGAACATCAGGAGGCTGGAAACAACTCCCAGAAATTCGTTTAAAAAAAAAAATGGGATGGACTTCTCCCCAAATGTCTGAAAAGCTCTTTTGGCTTTACTTTATGAATTGAAAACTGAAGTGCTTGTAAAGGTGTTGGCATATGCTTTAATGCATTTTCGGTGAGGTTTTGACTCGGTGCTGTTATTGGAGCAGCTGTTGGCTGAACAGGTGCCCCTAATTCTGCTGTAAGCTCATGGTTTGGTTCACTGCTCCTCAGAGCTTGCACAGTAGATGGAATTCCAGTGGTACCTCATAGATGGCTTGTGGTGTTCCCTAAAAGAGCATTTCTGCCTGCAGTGACAGTTCTGGTCCCATATGATCTGGTGTGAGAAGCAAAGGGTTTGCAGCAACAGGTTTGGAATGATGTGCCTATGGCACAGACAGTCCTCCCTGGCAGGTTAGCCGGTTTGAGGCATTGGCTGAGAGTAGCAAAGCACTGACAGGGTCTTAGTTGTGCAGGGAACAAAATACTTAATTGGAACTCCAGACTGGGGATGTTGTGGCTTCAGAAAGAGCTCTGTGACCCTTTCCATGCCCTGTGCTGACATGGCACAACAGGTCATGGGGCTCGAGTAGATCCATTGCTTGATCTGAAGGGGCAGTGAACTGATACAACGTGCACTGAACAGAGGAAGTTGGATGTGAAGATTTGGGTCAATCTGGAAAGTTCCTTGAGCCCTAAGAATCATGGCAAGTGCAGCACTAAAAACTCCAAATTAGGAATAATCAAAAGATGAACCAGTTCTCAAGAAACTCAACTTTCAAAAATATTTTTCGAGGTAAAATAAGATTGAAATGAGCTTGGCAGGAAAGCCCCTGTGAAGCAAAGCACAATGAAAATAGCTGTGAGCTGAAACACTAAGGAATTCCTGCTGCTCCTGATGTCCTGATCCTTTCAGGTAGGTTTTGTACGGAATTGAAAGGCAGTTTTTTTGCCTCTGGTGAGCTGCAGCCACATCCCTCTTGAAGAAGAAAATGTGAAGGGAGTGGCAAGCAGGAAGATGGCTTTTAGACTGGATTCCAGTTCCTCCTGGTGGGTCCATGCTGCTTGAAGCACAAAGAAACAAAATCCTGGAGTACCTGTTTGTTTACTCACCTATTTAGCTTCGAAGAGACACACTGGACATGGAATTCCAGGAAAGCTGCACTGCCTGTAGTGATTGGATTGAGAAGCACTTGAAGCTGTTTCCTGTCTGCTGGTTTCCCACCTTCATCTCAGTTATCTGCAACTCCAGTTAATCACACATCACCTTTCCTTTTCCAGGGTCTTTGCTGAAGGCTTTGTAAATGTGGAAACGAGTCATTCCTGTAGCTGGAATTTATTTGGAGGATCTGTTCCAGAAGACATCTCCTGTTGTATAAACTGATTTAGGAGTCCCCACACCACAACAATTGGTGCAAAAGAAGGAAAAGGAAGCCAGTAGCCTGGAGTTGGATGTCCCAGTCCCCTGCCAAGCACAGGGTTGTTGCTTGATGTTTTTTCTCCACAGTGTTTGTCCTTTACTGTCTGTTCAGGGCTTGTTCCTCACTGTTCAGTCCCAAATAATGCTGGAGGAAGAGGCCAAAACTCACACTTGTGGCTGTGGAGGATTTGTCTGCAGTGAGTTGCTGGTGGAGCAGGACGTGTTGCTGCAGAAGGAGCATGGGTAGATGAATCCTCTCCAGCCACCAAGCGTTGTCCCCAGATGTCACACCCAGCTGCCATAACTTGGTAAGATTGTATTCCCCCAAGCCCAGGTGCTGTTTTGGTGGTCCTGTATGCAGCTCTTTGCATTGGAGCTTTGTGTTTCAGCTCAATAAACTCCATTTCAATGCTTAGTGTATGTGATTTCTGTCTGTAATAAACACACTGGTCAGTTATTCCAAACTAGTTCCCTCCTTGAACTGATGGGTCACAGGACTGTGACCAGATGACCTCTTATCCTGGAGCAGTTCTCTGCTGCTCTCAGGAGAGAATGGTGCTGAGGTCTGTGAGCAAAGGACAAAAGTAATCCAGCATCCTGGATATCTCTTATCTGAAGTCCAGTGCCAAAGGATAACTCACAAGGGGGGTCTGGGATGATGATGGTTCCGTTAAAATTATGCAAAAAATACAATAAGAAAAATTAGCATCCTTTTTATGTCTGAAAGAGATTTCAATAAAAATCCTGGAAAAGGGCTCATATATTTAATATGGCTGTCACCTCTCATTTTTTAAAAGAAAAGCTTCATAATGAACAATGTGAACCAATATGTGAAAGCCAGGAGCCTTTGACGTGCACAGTGGACTTAATTTTCCTTTTCTCCTCTCTTTCAGGACAGGAAAAATTATTTAATTTGGCCCAGCTATGCCAAAACCTTTGGTTTTGGTTGGGTTTGAGCAGCCAAACCCAACAGCCTCCAGCCCTGATGGCCTGCACTGGAGGACACCTGGTCCTGCACATGCCATGGGGTAAGTCAGAGGGTTACGTTTCCCTTTTCCTGTCTGTTGGGATTAACTCACTAGGAAATGCAAGCACAGCTCTACTGTTTACTGGGATCTGGTTAAAACTCCTTTTATCCTTGTGTTCAGGGATGTACGGTCCAAGGGATTGTATTGACTTGTGGATTCCAAGGACACCAGAAACAGGAGGGCATGTGGTGCCAGAGCTGTGTCACATCAGGTTGTGTTTCCCTCTGAGGACAGACTCTCTAGGCTGAGGCGAGATTGCTGTGAGTGTTTGGATGAGCAATCCAGGGAACAGGGAGCTCTTAATTCCAGGTGCTGATGGAACCATTGCCTTAGGTCTGTTTAGTTTGTGTGAACAGGGATCTGGGCCGGAGAGCTGTTGTTGGGAACAAAGAATGGAGTAAATCTGCTCCGTGGATGTGCAATGAAGGACTGAGTGGCAGGGAAGGGGGAGTATTTACACTATCTATAACCAGATATCTGTATCAATATTTCACCCAAATTTTGGGTGGAGCAGTAAGGCTGCTGGTTGGATCTAGCCTGGGCCTGTCAGGATTAGCCTTAAACATGCCAGCCAAACCCCTGGAACCCTCAATGGATGTGTCAAACACTTCCACAGAAACACAAGTCAGTAATTTTTAGAGAGGAAAAATTATTAGCAATTACTTATCTTCCATGGGGAATTTGCTTTGGAATTATTAACCAGAGAGTGTATCAATGAAGAGCATTTTTTTTTTTGGCTCTTTTTCTGGTTTGTAATTTCCTTTCTGTTTTAAATTAGTTTTGTGTGCTCCTGTTAAGGAAACAACATGTCTTTACCTTGAAATTGGGGGTGGTTTTATTTGTTTAGGTTTTTCTTTCCCCAACTGAATCAGCCCTTCCATGAACAGTCTGTGTTGTTCTACCCGCTTTGCTTATGGGTCAGAGAAAGAAGTGAAATTACATTTTATTATCTTGTATTTTTCCAAACATAAGTGGGATGTTGCCTTGCTGCTCCCCAAACCACTCCGGGCACATGGGAGTAGCTCAGAGCTGGCAGAGTTCTCTGAGAAATTGCAGTATTTGAGAGGTTTAGGTATTAATAACAACTCTCTTGTCTCTTGGTTGCAAAGATTCAGTCCTACAGTCCCAGATGAGGGAAAAAAAAAAGGAACTTCTCTTATTCATGGAAGATCATCTGTTATTCCTCGTGTAGTCTTTTAAATCTGCTGTATGACTTACTGTCAAGTATCTTTCTAACAAAAGTTGATAGAAATTTAGATTTAGGATTCGAATTTGGGTCTGTTCACTGCAAAATCTTGCAAAGCCTAAAGGACTGGGGGGTTGACAGCTGTCAGCAAAGGTTATTTATTACTATTAGGTCAGATTTCCCTCAGCTCTAGGCAGGACACTCCTGGGACCGTGCTGAAGATAAGAATTAGGGCTGTGTTTGAGACTGGTCCAGGTAAGGTCAAAGTTTACCTGTAGGTGTGAAAGGCAAGGAAAGTTTTGAGGGTAAAACCTGGGGTAGTTTGTAGCAGAGCGAATGTACATCATGCGGTAAATTGAGGAAGTCCGTAATCAAAAGATAGGGAACGTTTGTGGGGGGAAGCCGGAGAAAATCTCCAGGTAGAGAAGAGCAAGACGGCATTTTTGAGGAAAACTATTGTCAGTAAAATCTGAGGTAACCTCTAGGGGAGAGAATGAACATTTTGAGGTCAGCTCAGGTAATCAGTTGTGGACAGGTAGGGAAAAATTTGGGGTAAAACTCGAGTTGCTCTCAAGTAAGGTACAATGAATATTTTGGAGGTTAAACCCCAGGTAAAATCTCTGTTTAGAGGTATTCCCTGATATTGTTTCACCTGCCTGAATTCCTTGCAGCTCCAAGATGGGAAAACCTGGCATAACTTAGAGGGGACAGAGGTGACACTTTCGGCTGAAAACCTGGTGTAATTTAGAGGGGACCGAACACATGTTTGTGTAGGAAGATGTGAGAGGATGTGGAGGGGAGTGAGGTGGCATTTTGAGGGAATAGCTGTGGGGAGAGAATGCACATTTTGGCGTAAAAATGAAGAAATCAATAGTGTACAGGAAAGAAAATTTGGGAGGTAAAACTTGTGGTAATCTTGAGGGTAGAGAATGATCAATTTAATGTAAAAAATGAGGTAATGAGTAACAAAGGGAAATCTATGGGGGAAAAGCTTGAGGTACTTTCTGGGGGAGAAAATGAACATTTGAGGGAAAGATGATATAATCAGAAGTGGACAGGCAGGGAATATTTTGGGGGTAAAGCCTGAGGTAATAACTTGGGGAGAGAATGAACATTTGAGGTAAACTGAGGCAATCAGTACTGCAAAAGTAGGGATGCATTCGGGGTAAAAATTGAGATAATCTCCGGGGTAGAGAATGAACATTTTGAGGTAAACAGACAGAATCAGTAGTGGACAGGCAGAGAAAATTTTAGGGGTAAAATTGAGGTAATGTGTAGAGGACAGAAAAAAAAAATTGAGGTAAATATGAGGTAAAAAGTACTGGACAGGTAGGGAAAATTTTGGGGGAAAATCCTGAGGTAATCTGTAGTGGACAGAATGAATATTTGGGATAAGATAGAGGTAATTTGTGTGGGGTTTTGGTGGGAAAATATAAGTAATTTATAGGGACAAAATGAATGTTTTGGAGTTCAAATCTGAGTTAACCTGAAGGGGAGAGACTGAAAATCCTGCGGTAAAAATGAGGTAGTCATTATCAGATAGGCATGGAAAAAATAGGAATTAAAGCCTGAGGTCATGTGTGGGGGAGAGAATGAGCTAAAATGAGGTAATTAATAGTAACAGGTAGGAAAAATCTTGGGTGCTGAGTCTGAGGTAGTCTGTAGTTTAAAGAAGGAAAATTTTGAGGCAAACAGAGGTAATCAGTAGTGTACTGGTAAGGTGAAGTTTTGGTTTTAAAAGTTGAGATAATCTGTAAGGAACAAGGAGTATTTTGGTGAATAACCTGAAGTAATCTGTAAGGGACAGAATGAATATTTTAGAGATTAGAGGTAAATAGTGGGGGCTTTTGGTGGTAAAATCTAAGTCATCCACAGGGGACAAGATTAACATTTTGCGGGTAAAACTTGAGGTAATTTGTAATGGACTGAATTAACATTTTGAGGTAAAAAGGAGGTTGTCAGTGGTGAACATGTCAGGATAATTTTGGGGTAAAACTTGAGCTGCTCTGTGAAGTACAATGAATATTTTGGAGGGAAAATGTCAGGCCATCTGTAGGGGCCAGTCCTGATCTGTGCCCTCTGCAGTGGGGGAATAATTCCTACCTGGAGAACACTGTGCTGGCAGAGGGGTCACACTCAGAGTCCAGCTTTTCTCCTGTGTTCAGTCCAGCAATCTCTGGTTGTCGCAGCTCCCCACGCCGGGGTCTATAAATGTGCTCAAACAGGGTTTAACCACACTGGCCCAAGTTGTGTCGGCACAGACTGGGGCCAGAGGTGAAGGGCAAACCAAAGCAAGCCCTGCTTGACCTCTGAATCCCAGGGTAAGTTCTATAAGCTGCCAGGTGGGGGAATAAAAACACATAAACATGGAACCAAGAGCATTAATGAGGTTCCTGGGAATCCATTACATTGTTTTCATAGAATTTTTAAGAGGTTTTGAAGCTTGTTATGACAACAATGCATTTCTTCCTTTGGATTATTCACTCTGTAGGATTTGGGGTTTATTGGGGTTTTAACTCCCTCATGGTGGCCCTGACACTGCTCAGGAGCTGGTAGGAAAAGCAGAGTCACAGCTCCTTGGCAGGCAGAGGTGTTTTCCCCCAGACTGAACAGGTGGGATCTGCTTTGGCTCCTTATGGAACCTGCTGAAAGTAGAGAAGCACAACCCAAATCTCCACACTGTGGGTGGAGTTGTGGAATCTAAACCAGCACAAATGGATACCCCAAAATGAACCACGAGAGAACGGGACCAAATAAGAGTCACTGTCACTATGGAGAGGCAAAAGGAGTTGTACCTATATCCCGGAATTCCATGCTGAATTCCTGCTGGAATGGCCTCACAGTGCCTCACAGAGCATGGATATTCGCATGCAGAGCTGCCCCTTTAACACCAGCTTTGTCAGGAACCAGCAAACATCCATCCAAAGAAGTTCAGTGGGATCAGGACAAGGACATGTCTATATTCCATAGAATTTTATTTATAACCCTCGGCCCCCAGCCCCACTGGTGTCCCTGGGGGATTTTACTGAGCTCCCTGGAATTCAGCTGATTTTCACCCACCCTAAGGCTGGGCTCCATCTGATATTTTAAAGCAGGAGAAGGGGGTGGCCGGATGAGCTCCTGGCCTGTGGTGAGGCAGCCCCTGTGCTCAGGTGAGGACATCCATGATTTTGGGGGTGTTTTGGGTATCATC
>VZTE01001857.1:19546-36129 GCA_013397775.1 Eulacestoma nigropectus
CCGGTGCGGGGAGCCGGGCCCTGCCGCTCCCCGGGCAGCAGCACCGCACGGCCCCAGCGCAGCTCCGCACGGGCACAGCATGAACGCGGCGGGCGGGAAGGCGGCGAGGCCGGCGGCGCGGCCGGCGGCGCTGGCGGAGCAGCCCCGAGCGGAGCCGGCCCGGGCGGCGGCGGCGGCAGCGGGGGTGAAGGAGGTGCCGAAGGTGCTCGTGGACCCGCGCACCCGGCGCAGCTTCGTGCGCGGGCGGTTCCTGGGCAAGGGCGGCTTCGCGAGGTGCTACGAGCTGGCCGAGGCCGAGAGCCGGGAGGTGTTCGCGGGGAAGGTGGTGCCCAAGTCGCTGCTGGCCAAGCCGCACCAGAAGGAGAAGATGTCCATGGAGATCGCCATCCACCGCAGCCTTTCCCACCGCCACATCGTCGGCTTCCAGGGCTTCTTCGAGGACGACGACTTTGTCTACGTCGTGCTGGAGCTCTGCCGCCGCAGGGTGAGGGGCCGGGGGGCGGGTGTCGGTGTCCCCCGGGTACTGACTGTCCCCTTCCCCGCGTCCTGCGGTACTGACCTCGTCCCCGTCCCGCACCCCCCGCCCCGGTACTGACCGATCGTCCCCCGCAGTCGCTGCTGGAGCTGCACAAGCGGCGGAAAGCGCTGAGCGAGCCCGAGGCGCGGTACTACCTGCGGCAGACCATCCTGGGCTGCCAGTACCTGCACAGCCACCGTGTCATCCACCGCGACCTCAAGCTGGGCAACCTCTTCCTCAACGACGACATGGAGGTGAAGATCGGTAAGTGGCAGGGACCCCAGCCCGGGGACCCACCAGCCAACCAGAGCATCTTGGTCATGTCCAGTCTCCCTGTCCCTCCAGGTGACTTTGGCCTGGCTACCAAGGTAGAGTACGATGGGGAGCGCAAGAAGACCCTGTGTGGAACCCCCAACTACATCGCCCCAGAGGTGCTGGGCAAGAAGGGGCACAGCTTCGAGGTGGACATCTGGTCTATTGGCTGCATCATGTGAGTCAAATTGCCTTTCAGAGGCTATGGGAACAGGCAATGCCTGTGGTTCTGGTCTCCTTGAGCCCCCTGAACTTCAGTGTGGTCCAAAGCTCCAGGTCACTGTCCCCACAGCTCCTGGCTGAGTCCTGCTGCCAGCCAGCTCCCTACCTTCCCTAACTGAAACTTTCCCTGCAGGGTGCTAGATCCCAGCTTCCCTTTCCAGGGGACAGGAGCCAGGCACAGTACACTTAGCTGTCAGTGTGTCTAATGCCAAGTGTGTTCCCTCTGCCAGGAAAGCCCCTGGGTGTGCCTAGAACAGGGTCGCTTCTGCACGCAATCTGAGTCTCTTTTGCAAAACTGACACCCTTTTGTCTGGGAATGCCCAGGTACACTCTTCTGGTGGGGAAACCGCCTTTTGAGACTTCGTGTCTAAAGGATACATACATCCGGATCAAGAAGAACGAGTACACCATTCCCAAGGTATGGTGCTTCCCATGGAGGATCTGTTCAGCTCACAGTGGTGCTTGGTCAGCCTCCTGCTGCAGCCCCTGTGGCTGGCACTCTGTGGGCTCTCATGTAACAGGGCAGGGGCTGTCAGTGCTGGGAGAGGCTGGCTCAGGCCAGGGTGGTGTGAACCTCATGGGGAGCCAGCAGCTCCCTGCCCCCCAATCTGGCAAAAATCTGAGCTGGGCTTTTGGCGTGTGGGGGTGAATGGACATGGGCAAGTCCATAGTCTGGGCCAGGTCCCCAGCTCATCCCACCGCTGATGAGTTGGTCTTGCTCAAGTCAGTTGACCCTAGGCTTTGGGTGCCGTTAGGAGCCAGTTCTCTGTGCTGCCCAATTCTGCTTCCCCTGGCTTGTGTCCTGCTTGCCTGATGCAGAACTGGAGCTCTGCTGGACTGTAAATTCCATTCATTTGTCACTAGTGCACACTGTCCCCTGATCTGTCTCTAAACTCCACCTGTCCCTCAGCACATCAACCCTGTGGCTGCGAACCTCATCCAGAAGATGCTGAGGTCCGACCCTGCCACGCGCCCGACCATCGATGAGCTGCTGAACGACGAGTTCTTCACCTCGGGGTACCTCCCCAGCCGCCTGCCCACCAGCTGCCTCACCATCGCGCCCCGCTTCTCCCTGGCTCCCAGCGGGATGGACCTTGGCGGGCGGAAGCCACTGACTGCGCTCAACAAAGGTAAGTGTGGGTGCCCGGGTGAGGCTGGACTGCGGTGCTGGAGAGAGCCTGCCTGGCCTCCAGCAGCATCCAGAACCTTCAGTGTGCCTCCCTCATGTCATCTCCTGATCCTTATGGAAATTCAGAGCATTTTGTGGATGAGGGGGCTCTCCTTGCTCTGCCTGGGACCAAAGCAGGGAGGAAGCACTGCATTCACTTCAGCTCTGTAATGGGCTCAAACTGATGCCCAGGAAGTTCCACCAGAACATGAAGAAGACCTTGTTTCCTGTGCAGTGCCCGAGCATTGACCAGATTGTCTAGAGAGCATGTGTAGAGTCTCCCTCACTGGAGATATTCCAGAATCCTCTGGACACATCCTGTGGCTTGTGCTCTGGAATTACCCAAGTGGGACCACATGCCCCACCATGGTGCCTTCCAACCCGATCCATTCTGTGTGCAAGGTGTTGCCTATACCTGGGGTAGGGTGTAAGGCTGGTGCCTTTGGAAATCTCTCCTTGGTCACACCTCCACACTCTTCTCTCTCTGGCCCAGGACTAGACAGCCCTGCACAGGAGACCTTGCCGGACAAGGAGGAAGCGGTGGGGCTGCGGGAGCTGGGAGATACTGTCAGTGGCCACTTGGCTGACATGTTGCAGCAGCTGAGTGCAGTCAATGCAGCCAAGCCCTCTGAGAGAGTAGCAGTGAGGCAAGGTGAGCCTGGGGCAGCCCACGGGCCTTGTGGGGTGCACAAGCTGTGGGAAATGTCTCCTAACAGGCTACTTTCTTTCTGCAGAAGAAGCTGAGGACCCAGCCTGCAATCCCATCTTCTGGGTTAGCAAATGGGTGGACTACTCGGATAAATACGGACTCGGTAAATACTATGGGTGGCAATGCTTCAGGATTTTCTGGTGTCTGAAGGGGCTGGGAGAAGCCTGGATTTGGGCGTTTCCTAGGTCTGGGTTTTTAATCACCATATTCCAGTGTGTGTCCAAGACCACTGCCAGGAATCTTACCAAATACCCTGGGAGTCCAGAGCAGTGGTCACTGACCATCAGCCCTGGCCACTTTAAGGTGGACAATGGCTACCTGTGCCCAAGGTGACCAAGCTCTCCCCAGCCTGCACAGGGACCCATGGTGACAGCAGAGGCTGTTTCTGCAGCAGGTGATGCAATAAGGGAGGTGACAAATCCAGAGGTGGAAAAGCCACTCAGACCTCCCCGAAGAGGAGACCTGGCAGGGACTTGGTTGGGGTGGGTGTTAGGGGAATCCCTGGGTGATAAACCATCTGCCTTGGTACTTCCCACCGCCGGTGGTTCCCTGAGATTGGAGGCCTCATGGGGGTCCCTTCTGGGCAGGTTACCAGCTCTGTGACAACAGCGTTGGGGTTCTCTTCAATGACTCCACTCGTCTCATCATGTACAACGATGGGGACAACCTGCAGTACATTGAGCAGAACAGCAACGAGTCCTACTTCACCGTGAGGTCCTGCCCCTCTGCCCTCACCAAGAAGGTCAGTCCTGGGGACAGGAGCCCTGGCTGGGGGGTGGTGAGACTCCTGCCAGCTTTGGGCTTTGGTGGCAGGATGGGGTTCCAGGGAGAAACATTTATAATTGGAGGTCACTGGCACTCTGCAGGCTTCCTTTAGGTGGTGACACATGGTCCCAAGGACAGACACTAGCAGCTCTGACTGCTATCTGAGGCTCATTTATGAGCAGTTTCACAGAAATTTAAGTGCTCACATGACTTGCACATACCAAAGTGTTCAGCAAAGCGAGTCTGACTTGTCAGAGTCAGGGTTAACTTTGAGGATTTCCACAAGGTTTTGCAGTGACACCTCAAGCTCTGAAAGACGTAGGAAGCTCTGGGACTGTGATGGCAGTCCCTGTGCTTCCCCCCCATGCCTGGGGTCACCCCCGGCCCCTAACAGCCTGTCCCATCCACAGATAACACTACTGAAGTACTTCCGGAATTACATGAGTGAGCACTTGCTGAAGGCGGGGGCAAACATCACACCCCGGGAAGGAGACGAGCTGGCCCGATTGCCCTACCTGTGGAACTGGTTCCGGACCCGCAGTGCCATCATCCTGCACCTCAGCAATGGCACTGTGCAGATCAACTTCTTCCAGGTGAGTTTCTTCCCAGGGCCATGGCTCTGGCCGCATGTGGTGCTGCTTGGGAGGTGGCAGGAGGGGATGACCTGAGTCAAGGCTTTGCCCAGGAAGCCGAGGACTGGGAGCTGTCTGTGCCGGTACCCGAGGCCCCCAGACACTCCTCGCTCGTGAGGGACCATGCTCTCGAGCAGCAGGGTGGCTGCTGCAGCCAGGTGCATCTGTGTCGACCTGGCTGTTGCCCTTTGCTGCACTCTGAAGGAATTCTGCAGAGGGACCTTGTCACCACGCTCCGGGTGCTGCTGACATGGCTCAGCCAGAGGAGGTGCTGCCCCAAGGAGCACAGTGCTCAGTGACTGTGTGTTCTCTCCCCCCAGGACCACACCAAGCTCATCCTGTGCCCTCTCATGGCTGCTGTCACATACATAGATGAGAAACGGGACTTCCGCACGTACAAGCTGAGCCTCATCGAGGAGCACGGCTGCTGCCAGGAGCTGGCCCGCCGGCTCCGCTATGCCCGCATCATGGTGGAGAAGCTCTTCAGCTCCAGGTCTGGCTCACGCCAGACGAAATCTGCTGCTTAGACCTTGTTCTTGCTGGACTCAACATCTGTGCCAAACCGCCCAGCTGTGGAGGGAGAGGTCTGGGAGCTTCCCTCCCGTGGCCCAGCTGGGTTCCCACTCCTGGGTATCGGCTCATTGCCACAAGGAAGCCCCTGCTGCTGTGGGAATGGTGGTGTTCACTCTGACTGGTGCCCAAAGGTTTCTTGCTTCCTGCTCCTAACAAAGTCTATTTTTTAATTCCCTACCTAGTCTGTTTTTCTAATGTCCCAAAGCCAAAAGCCCAGCTCCAAACCAGCTCTCTCATTTGAGGTGCCTGGGCCTGCTCTTGAGAGAGCAGAGCATGGGGAGAGCAGAGCTGTCACGTGAGGTGTCCATACATGGCTGTGCCCGTGCTCTGGGCTTCGCTTCCTCTCGTAGAAGCTCAGGTAAGGTATTGAACAAGCCCAGGGTGAGACTGAGCAATCGGCCTTTTAATACTGAAACTACATCAAACCTCAACTTTTGTATATTGCGTAACTTGAATAAAGATTGTTTGACACAGCATCCAGGCTGTTTCACTTCCCTTTGCCTTGCTGAGGGAGGAACCATCACCTCTGGCTTCCCCTGTGAATGAGGCATGTTACCCTTCCTGACAGTCCTGGGTTGGGCTTGCCTCTTGTTTGGCTCCGTGACTATGGCTAAAGAATTATGGCTAAAGACTGGTACTATAATCAGTACCAGTCTTGCAGGAGCCCAGTGACCTGCCCCTGTTGTTCTCCTACCACTGCTCCCTGCCAGCAACTATGGGTGCTCTCAGGCCAGTTTGTTTTTAAGCAGGACAAGCTTTTTAGTTTTTATTTTTTAATTTTTATAACATTTTGTATAAATATATTCTGAAAAGATGCCTGGTACAAACCCTGTTACCTGTGTAACAAAATCTCACACCCCAGCACACAAAGGAATCAGACTGTACAAAATTATTGCTGTTCCACATAGGAACTTTGCTGTGGGGCTCTCCGTGTCCGTGGGCCCAGCTGCTGCTGGAGGCTCGCAGGGAACATCTGCCCATGGGGATGCCATGAACCAGAGCACCCGCAGGACACCGGCCCTGGGCAGCAGGAGAGGCTGGGGGAGCTGCAGGCATAGGCCTGTCTTTGAGGGAAGGATCCCAGGGGAAAGGAATTCCCTCCTTTGTACCCAGAGACAACTCTTCCTGGACTGCTGTGCCACCTGCTCAGGGGCTCAGGCCTGGCAGAGGTACAGGCTGCTGGGGACCCGAAGGGAGAAACCCTTGTTCTCAGCCCAGCTGAGATTCACACCTTCATTGTGGCGGCTGTGCCCTCGGGCAGGTCCCAGACCCAGGGCGGCTGCTCAGCCTGGCCTGGCTGAGCACAGCCCTTGCTGGGGCTGAGCAGTCAGCTCCAGTGTCAAGACTGGGGGCCTGGTCCTGGTCACAGCTCAAGGCCCCTGGCACAGGAAAGAACACATGGGACAAAGTTTCCTGTCCCTGGTGAATGCCCCCGCCCGGGACTGATGCCAGCCTGAGGGCATCGCTGTGCCAGGGCCTCGCTGCAGCCGTCCTCTTTCTTCTCCAAGCACTGTGTCCACCCCAGAGTCTTTGTTTTCTGACCCAAGTGCCTTCACACCTGAGTCTGACTTGTGAGTGTTTGCAAAGGTGGGTGCCCAGAGGGTCCCTCAGGAAACCCCAGGTGAGGGTGAGGGCACGGTGCTGCCCTGTGCCCACCTCTGCTGCCCTGTGCTCCTGGTGCCCCCCGCCTGCTGGGCCCCGACCTGCCCTGGCAGAAGGACACTGAGAACCCCGGGCCCGGGCGGGGAGGAGCGGCCGCAGCAGCTGCGGTGCCCTCTGGCCGTGTCCTGTGCCCACTCAGGCGCCGTCGCCCCTCAGCCCCTGGCAGTAGTAGGAGTGGAAGATGCGCTCGTGGGCACAGACCCGCATGGCCCCGTGCGTGTGCAGCAGCAGACGGGGGAAGCGGGAGGTGAAGTACTGCACGAAGCCCTCGGGGACGGAGCCCAGGGCCAGCCGGACATCGGCTGGCAGCTCGTGGTAGTGGTGCTTCTGCAGGAGAGAGGGTGAGGTGAGAGAGGATGGGGACAGTGGAGGTGGCAGGGCCATGGGGCAGCAGGGTGGCTGTACCTTGTTCCTCATGGCCCGCAGCAGGTCACGCACCGACCCCCCCTTGTATGTGCGGAACTTCCTCAGGTCTGGGGACAGCAGGAGAGACGCTGAGTGAGGTGGGACGCAGCCGGGGCGAGGGGCTGCCACAGCCCCTGTAGTGCAAGCCCCAGCTCTGCTGCACTGGCCTCTCAAGGAAGGGCTGCCACCTTTACCTGCCCTGCTTTTCAGCTCCTGGGCATAAGTAGGTGCCTGCTGGCCAGTAAAAGCACCAGCCCTTGGAGCCTCAGTCCCCATCTGCTTCACTGAGCAGATGAGCCTGACCCCTCCATGCTTACCTGACTGCAGCGGGAAGGAGATGTGCATCCTCCAGTTGGTCCTCACCACCGCCCGTCCCCCCAGTTCCAAGGCTGAGACAATGGGCCCGTCGGCCGGCTCCTTCTCCACACGGTCACTGACGTCCTGTGGGCCCAAGAGCGGGGATGGGGGGGGTTTGGCCTTGCCCTTGCACTGCATGAGGTGGGACAGAGACCCAGGGACCCCTCACCCCTCCTAAGAGTAGCTCACAATGAGCATGTTGACCCAAACACAGCAGTTTCCAGCACATTTTTCAGTGCACACCTACATTCACTGCCGGTGGGACAGCACAGGCTCACCTGGAAGAACTGCAGCTGCTTCTCCTGACTCCAGAAAAAGGGATGCACAAGGACCACAGGGGCTGAGGGCCGGCGCTGGGGCTCGGGGCTGATCATCGCCACAATCAGCTCCCTTGCAACAAGTTTGTCTGGGGGTGAAACGAAACAGCAGAGAACTCACCCCTGCACCAGGACCAGGAGCTGCCCCTCAGCCCGAGGCTTCCCTGTGGTGTTGTACCACTGGGGAAGGGTCTCACCGTGAGCCTCCTCCTGCAGGCAGCTCAGCTGGTAGGAGCCCGCCAGGATGTTGGCCTGGCGTCGCAGGCTGTCCCCAAAGGGGTGCTGGCCCCCCGACACCACGTAGTAGAAGACGCACCCAGCTGAGAAGATGTCCACTGCACTGGTCTGCAAAACATGGGGGCACACGGGACTCTCAGGCAAAGGGTGAGGAAAGATTTACCTTCCACTTTTCTATCCTTACATGTGGACAATTGGTTTTTGGCCGCAGAGCTGCCAGAAAATGCATCGCATGGGGCTCCTGCTCTGATACCTGCAGTCAGGGAGCCCCATCACCCCAGGTTTCCAGAGGCACAGCCAGAATTCAGGACTCCACAGCCCAATGGACACGCAGGGGCTCCTGGTGTCCCACCAGCAGGCAAACGGACACCAGCACGAGCCCCAGGACGTGCCCTGCCAGGGATCAGTACAGCAGCTGCTTCCAGGGGGAATGAGATTCCCAGTTCCGAAGAGAAGCATAACCTTGGCAGCAACCCACAGCCCCTCCAACCTCCCCACCCCAAATTTCTGAGGACTGGAGCCTGATGAGACATCTGTGCTGAACACAGTTGGGCACCGTCCCCCAAGGGTAGGGGCACGGGGGCAGCCCTGGCAAGGAGCACAGTGCCTGCATCTGGGCTGGCTCGGGCTCCTGGAGCTCTCATCTTCATTGTGAACCCAGCAGTGTGACCTGAGGCCACTGCCAGCATGGGGGACACTGCCACGATGGGCCCAAGGAGCACCGGGGGTGGGGGTGGCCGCGGCTCACTGACAGGGTTCTCCTTGGGAGCCTCCTGCAGCACCTCGGGCGCGATCCAGCCCTCAGTGCCAGGGATCCCGGAGCGGAGGCTGAAGCTCTGTCGTCCCCCCTGAAGCTTCTTGCAGAGGCCGAAGTCGGAGATGACGGCGCGGATCTGCCCATGGCGATTCGGGACAGAGATGAGGATGTTACAGGGCTTCAGGTCACGGTGGACTGGAAGTGAGAGTGTGTGGTGTCCCCTGGTAGGGCTGGAGCAAACGGGGCTCTGCCACAGCCCCATGTGCTGCTGACCCCCACAGCTACTGCCCAAACCCCAACAGACGCTGCCCAAACCCCGCAGCATCCGCTGAGGAGAGGATGGAGAGGGGACTGCTGGCCCTTACCGATGCTGAGGGAGTGGAGGTGGGCCAGCCCGGACATGGTCTGACGCAGCACAGACACCGGGTCCAGCCCACGGCGGTTGAAGCTGGGGCTCTCCACGTACTGGAACCACACAAAGGAGAGAGAGAGAGGAACTAAGCCTGATTTACTGGGCAAAGGCAAGCTGGCTGGAGAGACACCCCACCCGAGGGTGATGGCGGGTGACAGAGAACAGCCCCTACAGAGGCTGTTTGTGCCCGAGGCTTGTGTTTCCAGGGCTCCTGGTCAGCCGCAGCAGCAGCCCTGTGCCCGGGACTCACCTCCTGCAGCGTGGCGGAGCAGAGCTCGATGGCGATGTAGTGGAACTGCCGGTCCTTCTCAGTGCAGAAGTAGCGGACGACGTGGGGGTGCTCATCCGACTCCCGGAGCAGCTGGACCTCACGGTCAAGCAGGTGGACACACTCAGGCAGGAGACGCTTCACGGCCACGTTCCGGCCCTCAAACTGCCCCCTGCGCAGAGAGTCCCCCATGTGTCCATGTGTGGCACAGCCCAGCCATGCTCTGGCCAATGTGCGAGCTCACCCACAGGGTTCTCAGCACGGGTCACTCTGCCGTGACTCCCAAAGCCTTGTCACATCACCGACAGGAAGAGATCTTCCCCACTGTAAGCTGGGAACTGGAGGGTCTCAATTTTGTAGGAAAATGACATCCCTCACTTCTTACTGTGTTCAGTGATGGAAAAGGGGCTCAGCCAGAGCCTGGGAACTGTGAGAGAGGTCAGACCACGTGCAGGCAGGCAGGGAGGGGGTGCAAGGGGGACCTGCCCTGTGTACTCGGAGCCTGGTTCATGAGGGCCACGAGCCCAGCTCCAAGATGGGTGTGATGAGGACCAGAAGAAGGTGAAGATGGTGAGTTGCTCTCAAAAGTCCCTGAACCAGTGGCCACCAACCTGGGCAAGAGCTGCCTTGTTGCTATCCCTGTGGCCCCCAGGGAGAGTGGGAGCAGACTGGGGGCAGGCACTCGGTGTCACCCACCTGAAGACAAAGGTTCCTCCAGCTCCATGGCCCAGCACGTCCTTAGGGTTAAAAGAAACTTTTCCAACTACAACTAGGTCTGGTTCTGGATCTGCAAGGGAGAGAAGACAACCATCTTCCAGCCACCAAGCATTAGTTCAGTATGGAGGACACCTGTTTCTTTATTCATCTGGCCATTTCTTGGGCTCTACTCTTACGTGGCCCATGCTTATCCAGCAGCAGATCTGGCACCTCCTCCCATCCCAGCTGGGATGCAGCCCTCTCATCTGCAGGCATCCCTGCGCCTGCTCTGGGTGCCAGCATCTCTGGGCAGAAGCCCCCACAGCCTGCCCATTCCCCCTGCACTCACCTTCAGCAGCCACTGGGACAGCTGGCTCCGGGCTGACTGTCCCATTAGCTGGGTCCTTCAGGTGGGTTGAGGGGCTGGAGCTCTGCGAGAGCTCTGATGCACTTCCCTGGCTCAGCTCCAGCTCCCCGGGCTCCTCAGGGATGCTCTCCCTGGAGACTTGGCCCAAGCGCAGCATCTCCTGCTGCTGCTGCAGGAGCTCTATCTGCTCCTGCAGCTGCTGCTGCTGTGCCACGTGCTGCCGCTGCAGTTTCTGGAACACAAACCATGGGAATACTCAGCTCCATGCCTGGAGCCACACTGGGGCATTGGCTCCACTGTCTCTTGCCCTCCACCACCACCACTCACTGTGAGCAGCAAGACCAGGATTCCCCCGCCCAGCAGAGCCGTGCCAACGCCAGCCAGCACCAGGTCCCAGGTGCTGGACTCGGGATACGCTTCCACCTGCTCCTCCGGCATGGGGTCTGGCTGGAGCTGCCCCTCGCTGCGGACAGCTGGCTCCTCCGGGCTGCTCGGGGCCAGGAACTGCAACACACACCCAGGGCTGAGTGACACAAGAGGGACAGCCTGCAGGGCACTTGGGTTTGGGACTTCCTTCCTGTCCTATCCCACGCTGGGGACCCATTGCCCATGCCAAGCAGCCCAGACCGTTCAGCGACCCAGCACCCTTAGCCACTCACATCATCAAACACGGTCCTGGTGGGAGGAGCCCTGGGGATGATGGTTTCGGTGGTCTTCCTCAGGTTTTCTGGGAAGGCTCTCAGCATGGTGGTGTGGACCAGGGGAGGCAGCTCATGGTGCCCTGTGGCAGGAGGGGAACAGAGACAATCCTCAGTTCACCTCTTGGTTTCAGCATCCATTCCTTGCCAGCAGCCCTAGCTCTCCTGGAGAAGGGGGAGGTCACTTCTCATGGGACCCCCAGCATGTGTAACTGTGAGCCCTGCTTCAAAGGGTCCCTGCCCACCCCTGCATGGGGTGCCCAGCAGTCACTCCTGGGGAGGGGACAAGGATGGGCTGAAACAAGTCCCAAGCCAGAGTCACCACAGCCTGAGGTGACTCACAGCCTTAATCCCATGCATCCCACTGGGCAGAGCAGGTCAGGCAGTGCCCCTAAAGCACAGCAGCAGCTTGGGTTGTTCCCCACTGGGCACCATTTGGGAGCCAGGACATGGGGAAGTCTGTGCCTACCACGGGTCCGCACCTATGAGGAGCCACTGGTTGTGAAGTGAGGTGATGCTGCCCTGTGGGTACTTGACATTGGTGCTGGGCATGATCTCACACTCCCCGGACTCCCTCATGGTCACGTCGTCCGTGGTGGGGCCGTCGATCCTGGCCAGCGTGATGCCCTGGGGCTGGGGATGTGGCAGCTCGTGGGGCACCGCGGGGCCAGACGCGCCCGCGGCGGCTCAGCCCTAGTGGGGCAGCGGGGACACTCACCACCAGTGCCACACTGCTGTGCACCAGGGAGGTCATGGCGTAGAAACTGGTCGCGTGCTTTCCCACATAGAGCGCTGGCCTGCAGGGCAAGGACAAGCATCACCTTCCATCCATGCCGGATCAGGGTGGCCCAGCACGGGGAACGTGAATGCCACTGGCTGCCACCGCTCAGGAACCACATACAGCAGCTGGGTCTTGGTGGCGGCGAAGTCCTTGACGGACTGGTAGCTCCACTTGAGGACATGGATGTCCTGTGACTGGAAGGTCAGATAACGCAGGGTCTCCATGGCCAGGTTGAGGTGGGGGAGGCGGCGCAGGCTGTCCTGGTGCCACAGGTAGATGCCAACCACAGGTGAGCCGTAGTTCTGTGCCCACAGGACCTCCCCGCTCTCCTTGTCCAGGGTCACCACCAGCCCGTCCCCGCTTGAGGCCAAGTGTGCCATTTCTGGAGAGAGCGAGAGGGACGAGGGATGCATTAGCTGGGCTGTGTCCCCTCAGTTCTGCCACCGGCCGTGGGCTGCTCCCTGTTCTCCCCCGCAACGGGCACAGCTGAGACCTGCTGGCCCCGGCACTGTCACCCCAGGCCTCTGCAGAGCCAGAGTCCTGCTGCGAGTGGGCACTGGGGAGCTGGGTGCCATGACTCCCACGGCTCCCCTGGCTGCTGCAGTTCCCACTCACTGTAGTGGTAGGACTCCTCGCAGAGCGGGGCTGAGTACTCGGAGAAGGTGGCGTTCCAGCGCAGCTCCCGCGACTTGGTGTCATACATGGTGATGACATACTCTGGGGACAGGAACAGGGCACAAGGTCACCTCCAGTGCCCTATTTCTGGGTCCGGGTGGTCGATGGGGGCACGGGACTGGCTTACGGGTCCGTCCGATGTAGAGCAAGGGGCTGGATGGGCACAGACCATCCCAGGCCTCTGTTGAGAGGGTGGTCTGCTTCTCCCCCGACTTGGGGTCCACAACGAACCAGGTGTCCTGCTTCTTCCCTGAGGAGGAAAATGCCTTCTTTGTAAGTCCCTGCAGCCCTGCCCATCCCTGGGAGCTCCCGCTGGGCTCCTGCCTGTCGCCCTCCATGGCCCCCAGGAGCCCCCCATCAGCACGGATCCCCCCGCATGCCCCAGCACCTCCGTACCGGTGTAGAGCACTCCGTCCGAGCTGCGGCACGGCGAGGACTGCACCAGCTCTGGGATGGTGAATGGCAGCTTCTGCAATACAGGCGGTAGAGCAGGTGCAGGGCCAGAGTCACCTCCCCAGCCCAGGGCACTCCAGGGGGTCACAGGATGCCCACAGCCCCACAGACCTACTGACCATCAAGCCTTCTTTGTTCTTTCCTCCCAAGATATACAGGCTGCCATCATTGGGGTCTGGAAGGAATGCTGGCCTGGGAAGGAGAGAAGGATAAAACATGAGCTATCCCCTGCTTCCGAGTATGCAGAGTGGCTACACTGCAGAATGCCCTTCAGCAGTTTGCTCCAGGGTGAGTCACTGCAGGACTTGACCTTTCCTGGACACCTGCAGCACTGGATTTGGCAGGAGGTAACTCCCACTCTGGTCAGTCCTGAGACTCCCCACAGCCACCCAGTGCCCATCTGCCAGGCAGGTGGATGCCCTGCCTGTCTCAAGGATGTCTTGCTGTCCTGCCTGCCCCTGAGCTTTCAGGGGGATTTCCCTCAATTTCTCTCCATGCTGGTGTGTGTAGTTGAGTTGAGAGCTCCTTGGCTCTGCAGCAGGGGCCAGCTCCTCCTCATCATCATGTGCCAAGTGCCAGCACCAGGGTCAGGGTAAGGTGATGCCATGGCATGGGCTGGGCATTTCATTTCTCTGTGGTTCCCCTTTCCTGCTGTTGGTCCATCAGTTACCAGGGAGCCTCCTGCACTGCCCAGCTGCCCATGGGGATGACACTCACTCTGCCACATACACCGGCACCTGCAGAATAGGATCTGAAACAGAGAGTGAGAGGCCACATCAGCAGCGCTCCTGTGAGTGGGACAGCACAACACCACTGTTTACCCAGTGTGGCACTGTTGCCCAGCCCAGCCTTGCAGCCTGTTTGCCTTTCAGAGCCAGGAGAGACACCAGTGGCAGATGCTCATCTGTGCTCAGCTGTGCCTGGGGCCGGGGCTGGGGCTGAGGCTGCGGCTGGCAGCACGCCCCAGGGTTGGAGGCACCGGCAGCCCAGAGCCCATCCAGCAAGAGCCAGGCCAGGGGATCATTCCCAAACCCCAAACAGGCTCCAGTAGCCAGGCTGTAAGCAAATGCCCCTCAGTCACTACTCACCGTCCTTCAGGGTCCACTTGATGGCCCCTGTGCTCTTGCTGACAGCGTGGAGGTTCCCATCCAGTGTGGAGACGAAGAGCAGTGTTTCTGGGACAGTCACGGCACCGCCTTTGAGGCTCTACAACAGACACACCATCCTAAAGAGCTCATCCAGACTTGGGAACAAGCCCCCAGCCAGGTCCTCTGTGCAGCTCAGCTCCTGGGGCAGCTGCGTCCATGGTGACTGGCACCACCCACACCTACGGTCCCTGGCTCCCACAGCACCGCTCACATCCCACCAGAGCCATCCTGGGCCTGGAGCAGCCTTCCTTCCCCCTCCTCTCTCCTGGAACGAGTTTTCCCACAGGTGGGATGAACTGCAGTGTGGCTGTTCCCAGTCATAACCCGGGGTGCCTTTCTAAAGGTGACAAGAGCAGCCCAACCGTCAGCTCCTTCCAGGAACAAACGAGTTGGGTGACTTTTCATGCCAGAGAAGTGATGATTCCTTGCCCAGGCCTTCAGAGCTGCAGGTTTCAGCTACCTGACATTGAGGAAGTAATTGCAAATTCACCTGGGAAGAGGAGCTGCTGCTTCCACGTATGGCGTCCGCATAGCGAGCGCCAGCTCAGCCAGTGCCACACATGCCAGCCGCGCCCTGTCGGCAAACAGGGATGGGCAAACAGCACCAGGACCCACATGGCTCCGGCAGTCCCTGATGCCAGGGATTTGGCAGCAGCGCCTGAGCCCCTGGCTGGCTGCAGATTAGCATGAGAGCCCACGGACACCCCTTGAACTCAGCCCCTCAGTAGTCCCCTCACTGCTCTGGGAGCCTGAGCTGGCAGAGCCTGTCCTGAGGGCCTGTCCAGGCTGTGGAGCTGGGACCAGCCAGCAGCCTGTGCCCAGCCAGTGCCAACATGCAAGTCTGAGAACATTTGCAAAGCAGAACCTGACAGTACAAGACTGGTTGTGGCACGGCAGGGCCAGGAGATTCCTTCAGCTGTAACAAAGCACAGGAGCACACACGACCTCCCTCACAATGCACCTCACACCAACCTCTATGTCTCCAGCCCAGCTGTTATTTGCACTTCTTTTTGCTTAATTTTCAGGTGAGGTCAGAGTGAGTTTCCCTGTTCTGGCTTTGCCCAGAGGACATGGTGGGGCAGGCAGGGAAGGAGACTGCTCCCCACCATGGCTTCTCCAGGCCCTGTGGCCACGCAGGAGGGACTGCTGCCCGCTGGGGACATGCCAGGCTGGCAGACACGGGGCTCTCGCAGTGTGGCCACCTGCCCGGGGGAAACTGAGACTGCCGAGCCCCACCAGCTGTCAGGGCTCTGCGCTTCCTTCCCTCCTGATGCTCTGTGTTTTTTTCCATCTATTCTGCAAGTGTTTTGGTGCCAGGGCACTTGGGCAAAGGCCAGGCTGCCCAGCCCACAAACCACCATGGGCAGAACTGGGAGCACTGGATGCCTGGCAGCTGCCACTCACCCTCTGCTCCCAGCCCCAGCTGTCCCAGCAGCCGTTCTGGCCAGCCCCAGCCCAGAAGTGTGGCTGTTGCTCCCATGGGATGTTCCCAGGAGCCGTGCTTTCCCGAGGTTCCCACCACAGCACTCTGGACTCTGCAGTGATGCCGCTGGGGCTGGAGCTCAGCCGTGGGCTCGGGGCACACTCATTCCCCCCACGATGGATAGAGGGTGACAGCCAAGCACAGACAGAAACTCGGCGCCAGCATCTGCTACTTCCCTCACTGAAGCAGCTCTATCAGTGTAATCCAAAGCCACCCTGGCACACTGCCTATCCACTTAAACCGCCACCAGCTGCAGGAGCTGGATCCGGCTCCGAAGGCACCATCCTGACAGGCAGCAGCTCCGCGGGCAGGACCAGGCAGGAGGGGGCCGAGGCCACCCAGGGAAGGGGATTCCGCTCCCGGCCACAGCCCGGCCCAGGGGTGAGGATGGAGAACAACCTCCGCTTCTGGTGCCGCAGGGCCCCTCACCCGGGTGACAGCCCGGCGCTCCATCGCACAGCGGCCAACGCCACCCACGTACGGCCACGGGACTCCCCCGGCAGCATCCGGGCCCCGCGGGCACCACGGTCCCTTCACCCACAGCACGGACACCCTTCTGGGTGCCGGCCCCCGCTCAGGCACCCCCCCACCCCGAGGCTCGAGCCCCGCGCTCACCGGTGTCACACGCGGGACGCTCCCGCGCACCTGCCCCGAGCGCGGGGTGCCCGTGCCCGCACTGTCACACCCGGGGCACGAAGTGTCGCGTGCCGGAGCCCTCCCGCAGGACGCGCGGGGCACAGTGAGCACAGGCTCACGCCGAGAACCACGCGGGCACCGCACTGTCGCCCCCCAATCTTTCCCCCGCACTGTCCCCTCCCGGGCGCTGTCCCACCCTCGCGCACCCACCGCTCCCAGCGGCGGCCGTACCTGTGCCGGGGGCGGCGGGAGCAGCAGCAGGAGCAGCGGCAGGAGCCCCCGGAGCGCCCCCCGGAGCCCCCGCGGGCGCGGCGCGGCGGGGCCGCCCATGTC
>VZTE01001857.1:36171-48049 GCA_013397775.1 Eulacestoma nigropectus
CGTGAGTCAGCGGGGCCGGGGCGGGTCCCGGACGCGGCTTCCGCCCCCCCCGCCGGCCCCGCGCTCCGCACACGCACCCGGACACCGCGGGCCCATCGGCCTCCCCGCCCCGCTTCCCCTCGCGGTTCCCGATCGTTTGCACGCGATCAGACACCGCCCGCATCCCCCCGCCGTGGGCACCGGCCCCATCCCTGCCGCGGGCACCGAGCTGAGAAAATTCCTCTCGCCGGGAACGCGGATCGAAGCCCTCCCGGCGGCAGGGGCAGAGGACCCGGCTCCTGCCGCCCCCCGCTGTAGCCACCCCCCGCCCCGTGTGCCGGGAGCGCGGCTGGGCTGGGAGCTCTGCCCGAGGGACAGCGGGGACCAGGGGCTGCGGTGGGGACCCCCCGCGTGAACTGAATGCTGGACCCGACAGCCAGGGCACACCTGGGCACTAAACCGAACAGGAACCTGCCCGCTGGCACACGCTGGGAGAAAGGCAGCGCAAATTTGGGGCTATTGAACTGTCCCCAGACATGGGAGTTTTTTTGGGTGGGGGGACAGGAGGTGTCTAAAGGCAGAGGCGAGCCGAGCAGCACCTGTTCAGCGTGACAAACTTGAGGCGGCTGAAAGCCCAGCACTGGGGCTGCTCCTGAGCTTTGGGAGCTGTTAAACGGGAGTGAAACTGTGACACCCCGCAGCCAGGGCTGGGCCAGCCCAGCAGGACCGGGCCAATCTCGGTGTAAAAGCAAATTAAAACCCAGCTTTGGGCAGGGAAGTAGAGACCATTCTGTAACTCAGAGCCCATGTGTGTACAGTGGCACAGGGCAGCAGCACCCAAATCCCCACCCTGGGAGATGAGCACCCACAGCTTCGACGTGTCACCAGGTGTGGGGTCCCCTGAATTTCTGCCTGTGCCCATCTTTCTGCAAAGAAACTCACTACAAACCCTTTGCTCACAGCTGTTCATGCAGGAGGAAGCAACTCAGTACATACAAAATATGGAAACACTCAAACACAGAAATACTTAATTATCAAACTTTAATTCATAAGACTAATCTTACAGAATAAAACACCAGGATAACCAATCAAGGTTACACTTAAAAAATCCAGCAGTGCAAATCTAAGACTAAATATTTGTCATCTCCCTCCCCCCAAAATAGGCAATAGATTATTTAAGAATACCATAATACATGGTACTCACATATTCCATTTAAAATAAATCTGCAGTGGACACAAATATTTAAGTTTTTTTTTAAAATATAAAACCAAAGAATTAATTGCTTTGAGTATGGGTAAGACAGAGTGAACTTCCATGAGCTACCAAGGCGAATCCTTGGCTAGAAGGTAAAATGGCCACATTTCATACAAGACTTGCTACGGCTCTCCTGGTCCCCTGTTCCCCTCCGGTGACAAGGACATTCACTAACAAAACCAACGGTTGCATCATAACAGGTGGGGAGAGGCTGGAGGACAGAACTGAGGGTGAAAACAGCTCCACTGGAAAAACCAAGTCACAAAGGAAGAAAAGTAAACGAAGAGAAGTCTGGAAACAAGCCCTGCAAGGATGGGAGCAGGGAGTGCTGTGCCCAAGACAGTGGCACCAGCGGGGTCAGGACCATGGCTGTGGGGCAGGAGGTGCAGAGCAGAGCCCACCATGGCACCTGGGCAGCGCAGCAGCAGGGAATTGTTTCTCTTTGGCCCTTAGAGCAGGGAGGAGCAGTGGGCACCAGCCAGCAGGTGCAAGCTGTGGCACCAGCACAGTGAGGTGGTGGTGACAGTTTCTTATCTCCTTTGAATCCACATCACTCTCTTCTGTCACCAGAACATCCTGACTGTAGTTAACATTCCTCATCAATGTCATTAATAGAAATTAATAATTTACTTTAAACTTGGTATGAAACCATGTGAGTAACACAAGCTCTTATGCAAGTCAGTCTCTGTTCACACCCCACCCAGGCTGAGCAACAACACTTCTGCATTCCCAACGAAGTAGTGATCCTGGGACTGCTTACACTTGGGATGCACAAATGGAGAAGGAAAGAATACTGAACTCGGGACAAGTAGAGGAGGAGAAACCTGCAGTGCTGGGCAGGGATGGAGAGGGGAAGGAATGGCACACAGGTGAGCTGTGGTACTCAGTGTCATGGAACAAGGTGGCGAGCTGGGGGACAGACAGGAGGGATCCCAAGACAGCAGCAAGGAGGGGACACTACCTGGGCTCTGGGAGCAGCCAACTGCAAACACCAGCTGTGTCCTGCAGGAACCTGCATTTGCCTCGTGAATATTTCAATCTGCAATCAGCAAACCCAGGAAGCACTCAGTGCAGCCTCATACGGAGTGGCACCCCAGGATGCTCCCGGGAAATCACACCTACACACAGCAGGAACCAGTCACCGCTGAAAACACCCTGTAAAATTGTAATTTAATACAATACAGCTGAAATACACTTGTGCAGCTGTTACTGTTAGCTTCCCACAGAACATTTTATGTCAGATCTCAGAATCATCTTTACCACAAACTCCAAATAGCGAGTGTTCTTGCACTTTACTCACACACTGTGTCTCACTGACGACCAACCAGCAAACTCCTCCCCAGGACCATTGGTTATGCTGAGTCTGCCTTGGGATGGTCACAGCGACCAGAGAGCAAAATCCAAAGCCAAGAGAGAGGCAGGCAATGGCTGTGAGGCAACTGTGGTGCTATCCCACTAAAGAGAAGGTGTTTCTTAATGTCAATAACTGCCTTGGAAAAACTGGTGTATGCCAGAACATACAAAACTCCACATCATTCCCAAAAAAAAAAAAAAAGATCTTAAAAGCAGTGCTGCTAATTTCAGCTAGAATATTCATTCCAAAGAGGTCCCAAGAAGGCTGGGATATTGAGCCAACAAACACCAACTAAAGCATTTATAAGTCACTTTCCTGTATTTTAATGCAAATTTTGCACATAGAACAAAAAAAAAGAAACAATTTCATTCTTCCAATCGAAACCAACCTGCAACGAAGCACCTAAACAGGATCACATTTTCTTAGTGTATTGTATTTTCTTCATGTTTAAAATTGCTTTGTATGTAACCAAGGGGTTTGTGCTCAGTCTCTTTCGAGCTGCTGGGCTGTACCTGGCCCAGGACGCAGAGCAGCTGCGCCCCTCTGGCAAGGAGCAGCAGGAGTGTGACACTGCCCTGCGCCCCGCGGGTCGGTGCCTGTCCCCACTCGCCCCAGAGTTACTCACCCGGTTGCTGTGTCCTGCACAGAAGCCACAGGAGCTAGGGAGGAGCTGGAACTCGGGCACGTGCCCTCCCCAGGAGCAAGGGGGCGAAGGAACAGGAAAGGAAACGGAACATGAACAGATGCACAGACAGGTCTGAGCACGTCGAGGAACAAATGGGAGCTGATCATCACAGAACCAGCCAGGTGGCAAGTGCCAACGTGGCCCCAGGTGACAGAAGGAGCCAGTGTCACCCCTTTGCTTTATCCTGTCGCGTCCACACCTTCCACCAGCTAACAAATTGTTAATTTAAGCCTTAACACCACGACTGGCAACTAGAAAATCACAAGTGTGATGGCTGCATTTCATCCATGACATTGCCACCAGTAAACTCAAGCCAGCTCACCTCTGCCCCCACTGCTCCAGGGACTGCCAAGGGAGCTGACATGGCTCTTCTGGCCCCAGCCACTCATGTCAGGACACACTGCTGCTGGCTTGCACACAGAAAGGAAATACCTCAAGCTACAAGAGTAACAAGCACATCACTAGTTTCTATGTAGGATATGAAACACCTTTAAAACTCATATTGTGTGGCTGTTCTAACGGAAAATACAAACTAAAAGCTGCTATCTAGAGGCTACAAGGAAATATGTGACCTCAACACCTACCAGAAAGCCAATGTGTTTTCCAGTCTCTCAAGTAAAATAAAAATAAAATAAATACTCATTTGGGCATTTGCACCTGCTGAGCTTTGACTGGGCTCTTCCCTCAAGGAGCATATTCAGATTAGCTATTCCTAAAAGGCTGTTTCTGCATGGGTTTGAGCTACTGGCACAGAGCAGCACCGAGCCCCAGCGCTAACGCAGAGCTGGGATGTGTGAGCTGCTCCAGTCTGGTTGCACAGTGCCACCTGCTATGGGCTTTGCACCTGTCCAGGGCTGAGGGCTCCATTCAGAAGACCTGAGAGAAATGGCACGTGGATGGCTGGGAGGATACAAAGAGCATCACAGCCCAAGGTGCAGCACGTTCCTTCCGACAGAATGAGGTGTGAGGGCTTCTTGTGAACTGGAACAGGAGAAAAGCTGGAAGGTGGTTTACATTTCAAAACATCACTTGCTGGATAGTTAATCTAAAGTACGATTCATTGAATTCAAGATCACTACAAATTTTCAAATCCAGCTCACAAAAGACTGCTGCTGTTATTAAGAATCCAAAACAGCATCTGAGCTTCTCTCTTCCCTACTGCCCCCACCCCAAACAGGGCAGGATGGTCTCTGTGGTTCCCTCCCTTTGGGAGATCTGTGTCACCCCACTCCTGCCAGGCAGCGTTATGGTGTTTCCATCCATGTCCATGTCACTGTGTCCCCCTGCTCAGCCCAGGCAGCACAACGGTGTTTCCAGTCCAACAGCTCAGTGTCAACACAGCAGCTGCAAAGTGATCCTGGACTGCAACGTGCATGAGCAAGAAAATGCTCTCAAAATGTAGCAGCCCAGGACAGGAGGTGAAGCACTGACGTGGCACGAGAGGGAACAGCTGGCAGCACCGGGTCACCTGCCATGGCAAAACATCCCTGCAGAATTCACCTGCTCCAAACATGCTACACAGACCAACCCGGAGCTGCCAGAGTCGGGAAAAGGTGAGGAAAAATCCCAAACAAGCAGGGCATCTTTGGGTTAAAACAAAGAATTAGTTCTGCTACCAAAGAGTAGAAGCTGCCCTGGAGGGCCAGCGAGATATGGCTTCACCAAACAGCGACTCTGCACACTGCTACAGTTTATTCTTAAAAATGTGCTCCTCAAAGTCCCAGTCTGAACCAAGTAACTGAATTAAGTCTAATGCTGATAACTGAAAGATTATGAAAATATTTTTGTTCAAACCATGTAAAAAATCCTCAATAATACATTGTAATATTTTCTTTTTAAAACTAAACTGGAAGATCAACTCTCAGCAGATTTAAGTGTATTACACACGATATTTTGTGAATTAAGATTTATTGATTTCCATTGTATTTGCTTTAAATATGGTTGAAGCTGACTGCAGAAAAGGGATGGTGAAATCTTTAAGTTAAAAGTAAACTAATGGTGAAAGAACATCACCTCTGGCTTCCATCCATGCCTCGTTTAGCATGTTTTAATAATAAGTTCCAGGACTGTCACATCCAGGGATGTTGGAGGCCTCTCCCAGCAGTGTCCTTAGATTTGTGTCATTTTCCTGTGCCAGAGGTGAGCGTGCTTTCAAAAATACTGCCACTTCCCCAGCACCGTGTCTTTGATTGCATCGACATACTGAGTTGGGACCCAATAGACCCAGTAGTAAGATGCTTCTGTTGGGCCCAGCTGAAATGCCTGCAATTAAAAATGACAACATTTACACTTGGGAACAAAGAGCTGGTCCCAGCGGACAGGCACAGCTCATCCACTGCCAAACCAGACCGGCCTGTCCCACCTGCTGCTCCCTCCAGCACTCTGGGCAATCCTACAGCTCTTTGGTGGTCAATTAAAGGAGCATTCCAGAGAACAAGAGCTGCAGAGCACCAAGAAAACCATGAGCTCTTCCCTTTTACAACATCACAACAGTAACCAAAACTCCTGGCCAGTTTCAAGAACATGAAATTATTCTGGTAGACAACCTGAAGCATAACTCAGAGTCTCTAAAGAAATGACAGAGCTGAGAAGCTAAACAGGAACAAAACAAGACAATGACCATGTTTTCATAGTCATAGGATTTTATATTTAGACATAATGTCCTCTTCTCAACTTCTCTCCTATGCCCAGGAGAGGGGCACCAAGGCATGTCAGAGCCTCTGTCCTTGATGTGGGATAAGTTTATTGCAACATGTGCTGAAGAGGACATCTTCCTACATGGGTGATCAAAAATCAAGTATTCGGACAGAGACTAGAGCAGCACCCTCCTGCAGGCCATGATTTTAAGGAAAAACATTGCCCTTTCCTTCCCCTAAAGAAGAAAACAGACTTCTTATAGAAAATAAACTTACTTCAACATTAAAAGTTAGTTACTGTTCTTCAAAAAGCAGGATCTTAAAAAAACCCATGGATTAAAATAAACAGCCAAAAACTCAGCACATTAGCACAGTTTTCCTCTGCAATGTAACTTTGCTAGATCCCATGCCAGTTGTTCAGAAAATTACAGGTGTGAAAAAATATTACAGCATCAAATCCTTTTTTTCTTAACCTCCATCAAGGCCTGTTTATATAAATACCACAGAAACTAGAAATTAAATCAGGTATCAAAAATATCACTACCATTAAGAAATCATGAGCTACTCTGTGAGTCTGTTTACTGGTTTAACACTCTCACAGTCAGAAGATACAAAATAATGCTTAAGCACTTCATGTTTGTGTGAAACCAGTCCAGATTTCCACACAGCAGCAGATACTCAATATGGACCCAAAATATTGACAGTGTGAGAGGAGCCCATGTCCCCATCTCCACAAGCCTGGAACCACCATCCACCTCCAGCCTGCTCTGACCTACAGCCTCAATAGTGTGCACTGTATGAAGGAATTAGATTGATATGATTAAAGTAGAGCTGTTACTCACCATCATGTGATAATCTTCATGGCCTTCAATAGGTTCACTCACCACATTTTTAATGGACCCCATGGGTAACTTTTCTGTTCTCTCTACATTAAAATTGATCAAAGTATTATTTCTGACATGCGGGGAAGCAGTATTTCATATTATTTTCATACACTACCTCCATTAATGCCAAAATCTCCTCAGGTCAACAGTCTACCCTCCAGGTGAGTTTTGGATACCTGCTGCCCAGGACATGGTGGCTGCAGCACCACACACCCCACAGCTGGCACCCCAGTAGTGTGAAGGAATCCAAAAGTGGATCACACAGTTCCCCTGCATCACACAAAGTATTTCAGTGTTCATGATTTGGGCCTAGACTGAGTGATGGGAAATCCCAGGCTTTACTTAATGTTTTCCCATAAGGAACTCCCCTTGGAGCAGCAGGGATGCTCATCTTAGTGGAATCTAGTCCAGGTAGGAGAATATTCGGGACTGACTACCAAGGATTACACTGAACTCTCAACAGCAAGGCTGAAAGCTGGCAAAGATAGGCTGACCTAACTCTGAAAGCTTAGGCCTGGCTTTACCCTGTTGCAGTGCACAGAGAAGCACAGTGAAGGGAATAAAAAAAAAATAGGGACAAGAGCAACGAAGTACATGGTCCAGGGCAGAGATTTCCTGTCAGCTCTGTCCTCACTCCTTTCTGAACACTTAATTCCAAGATCTTGCCTTTCAGTTCAAGCATTCAGCATCAGCCAAAAGTTACCTTCTTAGATACAAGACAGAGAATACCCAAAACACTTCACAAAGGAGAAACTGAACTCTGAGTTCTTGAGATAGATCTATTTAATTTGTGATCCAAAAAACCTCAAAACTACCTACAGAAGGCACACAGGGAGATAAACTCAGTGATGCCAGGAAAAATATTCTCTGCCTCAGCACGGTAACTGAGCTCACTCTGAACCACCTGTTCAGACCTGTGACTTCATTCATGAGGTAAAACCCCACTTTGCCCTCGTTTAGCATCCCCCAAATCAATTTCTGCTCTGAGTATCCCAGCAACAGACAAATCTCATTATCAATGCCTCTGTGCAACTGACACAGAGCAACTGGGGAACATCTGCCTGTACCAAACTTCAGACTACAAACACCTGCACAAACCCTATGAGGCCCAGGGAGGCTGCAGGGGTCGGGGGAAGAACCAGCTCCAACTCTCCATGGCCAGGAAGTGACAAGCTGTGGGAACACCCAGATGTGTTTACTCCAGCCCTTACCCGCTGGCCTCTGCCACGGGTTTCTCAAAGTAGGAAAGAGTTTTTCCCAATAACAGCCAGCAATTACAACCATTCCTGAGAGGTAGCAAGCTGCTGCTAATTTGGGGAAGTAGGGAAACAGGTTACAAGAAACACATGACTACAAGAAAAATCAAATTCACAGCTTAAGGAACACTATGTAGAACACCTCAGAAACACTATATTTGAAACCCATCTGGAAGGTGATGGAAGAGATTAATCACCTGAATACTGTGCGTGGATTTAGAACCTGGGATCAGTAACAGAAAAATCTGCCTGCCCAACCTATAGAGTAAAAAACACCCGCCAATGCCTTGCTCCATCACTTTGCCCAGAAGAGATACCACTGCAACTAGCACCAAGAGAGGTTTTAAAGCCAGAAAAAATCCTCACAGTCAAGTCTGTCCTACAAAGAAAGGGTCAAAAACTTTCAAAATTTCTGCTTACTTTGGAACTACTGTAGCAGCTGGAGGCAGTATAACCATCCAATTAGGCTACTTTACTGGGACAGTGAGCAAGCACTTTTATCCCTCTTGCTCATCACTATATACTGTCCATTCTAGTCAAACTGAAGGAGCACAGCTTCCTTAGCAGGTGGGGGGGATCCCAGTGTCCCACTTAGTCCCAGCCAGCAATTAAGCACCACACAGCCACTCACTCCCCCTGCCCCACTGGGATGGGGAGAAGAACTGGGGAAAAAAGTAAAAAACTCATGGGTTGAGGTAAGAACAGTTTAATAATGGAAACGAAGTAAAATATACTACTACTACTAATGGTAATAATGACAGTAATAAAATAAAAGAATAAAAAAGAAACTCCAGAGAAATCAGTGATGCCCAATTCAGCTGCTCCGCACCCACTGACCAATGTCCAGCCTGTCCCCCATCAGTGACCAGTCCCTCCCAGCCAACTGCCTCCGGTTTATACTGGACATGACGCTCTATGGTGGGGAACACTCCTTTGGCCAGCTATGGTCAGCTGTCCTGGCCCTGCTCCCTCTCAGCTCCTTGAATGCCTCCTCACAGGCAGAGTCTGAGACACCAAAGAGTCCTTGACTGAGGGAAGCACTGCGCAGCAACAACCAAAACATCCACTGTTATCAGCATTACTCCCATCCTGAATCCAAAACAGCTACTGGGAAGAAAACTAACTCTATCCCAGCCAAAACCAGGACACGGACATCCTTAGCAAGGCACATTATCCCCACGTCATTCCCAGCTCCTCCTGGCACCGCTCACAACTGCAAACCAACCCCTCTGCACAGCACCACAGTTGTGCATTACTAAGACAAGACACCCACATAATTTTGGCTGGAAGGACAGAGTGCCAGAGATGCCAACACTCCTCGTTTCTATCCCAGTTCTGAGTTTCCTTTCCAAGTCTTGGCTAAGCCATTGAGCCCCTGTGTACTGCTGGCATCAAATCCATGTTTATGGAGTGCTTTTGAGATATGCCAGAAATGCCAAATACTATCGTTTACATTTGGAGCCAGGAACAGCACATTGGGCCATTAGTCTCCTGGCACCATTCAACTCCAGTTTTTCAGGAACCAATGTGGAATACCAAGTACTATTCAATGACCTGAGAGAAAGGCATGTGAGAAGAGGAAACAAAGTTATTTGAGGCGCTGCAATACCAACATCATTCCCTAAGCACAATTTAGTCAGAGAAGAAGCTTTTCTAGGTCACACAGTTCAGTCACAGCCCAACCACCAACTGTTCATCCCCAAGGCTGAGAGGTGCTCACCTTTTGTACCAATCCACAGCTGGTCTTGCTCGAGTTTGAAGGTCAATCTGACTTTCCCCCCTGACTTGTTGTACATGCCGGACAGCGGCACCGTCGGCAGCCGCTCCTGCAACGAGACACAACCAGTCACGGGCAGGGGCTGGGACAGAAAAGCTACATTCTCTCAAGTTTTTAAGGACCATCCGTCTTTCTAGCTTTCTGCTAAGACAGCAAAGAATGACTGAACCAGCGGGGAAAGGTCTCAAATCACAAAAAAGTCTATTTTCTGATTCTGAGTGTCTCAAGACCTTATTCACGCACCTGCACACCTTTGACAGAAGGCATCACATCGTCAGGTTTTCCTTTATCCAATACTTTTCTGTGTTGCTACAATATAAAAACAGGAATTAACTTCACAGAAACATTACAAAGCTTTGCAATGTACTTCCAGCTGCTCCCCTGACTACATCCCAACGGCACTGAGAGACACTTGAGGGCTGTTCACAGGCATCTATCACATGTTTATCAGTTATTTTCAAACTTAATTGCGCACTTTCTAACATACTCTCAAGAAATTATCAAAATCAATAGAACTCCAACATAATGCCAAAGGTAACAGCCTTCTCAAATATACACACACATAAATACATGTCTATAAAAACCGAATTGTTACATCCAGTGAATGGCAGAAACCCTCCGTGTCTGGCAGCGCAACCCAGCACCAAACCAGAATGGATTAGAGCAGTGGTAACTTTTAAATCCACACTCACAGCTTGTATGTGGCTGAGCACCTTTAAGAAATGATGGGACTGACACTGAGCGTGAACTGCGGTAAGTCACAGAAAACCGACAGCATGCTTCACAGAGGCACTACTTAATTTTAATCAAATTTATTTTGAGGAAGGTACAGGGCTGGTAATACCTTCAGCTGGCAATCCCTCACCAGCCCCCACACTGCAGCACCACCAAAGCAGCCTCACTGCACTGTCCTACAAAATGCGAGAGGAGAATTCAACACCCACACTCCCGTCAGGGCTGGGACAGCTAAGGGAACTGCTCTCTTGGTGTTCATTTTAAGCAGTTTTTGGAATCAACTTCTTTGGTGCCAATAAAAATTAGTTACATTGTAGACAGAGTTAATCTGGACTATGTTTGCAATAACATCCATCAAATGTTTCCATTTCTTAACCAAAACGCTTAGCTGCGCCTGGCACCACGAGCAGTGTCTTGCAAAGCCCCAGTCCCTGCTGGACTAAACAGTTCTCTGCAGGAGAACCACATAAATCCTACCACTCCCCCACGCCAGCAATTATTGAGACGTTAATAACCTTTTGTCTGCAAAGTGGCTCCTTTTTGTTTTCCTCAGCTTTGACCTCCTGTTGAGCAGCTTCTTTGGGTGTATTTACTGCTAACACATCGTTGATGGTAGAGCCCACAACCATTATTTTCGCTCCATTTGTTACTTTGATTTCCCGCAACGTTTTCTCCTCTGGCAGAAGTCCCTTGAACATAACTTTCTGCATGGCCGGCGGGAGGCCTAGAGACAAGCACAGCGATTAGGAGCCCGCGGCAGCGGCGAGGGAGGCGCGGGGGAGGCGGCGGCGGTCTCGACAGACCTGTGAGCGAGTGGATCTTCTGCTTCAGCTCGGCTCCCGTGCTGTCCAGGCAGAACTTCACGTCGTACTTGTTCTTGTTCCAGATCACCTTCAGCTCCACCAGCTCCCTCCCGCTGTCCTCGTCGCCGCCGTTGCTGACAGACGCCTGCGGGGGCTCCCGGCGCTCCTCGCCCTCCGGAGACCCCCCCGCCGCCAGCGAGCCGCCCCCTCCGCCGCAGCCCAGCGGCAGCTCCTGCGCCTCCGCCTCCATGCCCGGCTCCTCGGCACCTGTGGGGAGCGGACAGGAAGATCCCGGCCCACGGGACGCTGCCCCGGCCCGGCCCCGCTCCAGCCCCGGAGCGCCGCCCGCAGTGGGTCCGGGGCCGGCTCCCCGCACCGGCGCCTCCCGGCCCGCCCCGCCGCCCCCTGCACCGGCATCGCGGGCTCCGGGCACCGCGGGCGCCGGGCACAGAGAGCTCCCAACACAGAGAGCTCCCAACACAGAGAGCTCCCGACACCGCGGGCTCCCGGCCGC
>VZTE01001857.1:48268-98190 GCA_013397775.1 Eulacestoma nigropectus
TCAGCGCCCCGAGCACCGGACCCCCCCCGTCCTGCCGGGTTCGTGGCGGCAGCCGCGGTCCCCTCGCGCGCCCGGAGGAAGCGGGTGGCGGCGCCTTTAAGGGGCGCCCCGCCCCCGGCCGCGGCGCAGGCGAGGATTGGCTGCCGCTGCAGGGCGGAAGCGGCGCCGCGGCCACGTGGGCGCGTGGCGGGATGGCGCGAGCTCTGCGCGCGCTGCGCTGCGCGGCGGGATCGGGATCGGGATCGGGATCGGGATCGGGATCGGGATCGGGATCGGGATCCGGGTCTGGTCCCGAGCGGGGGCCGCGGGTCCGGTTCGGGCCCAGCCCCACAGGTAACCGGCCCCCTCGGCAGCCCCGCCCCTGCCCACCCCCCGGGGCTCCGCTGCGGCGGGGGCGGGACTTTGGGTTGGAAAACATCAATTCGGGCTCTCGAGGGGCGCGTGTGGGGAAGGTGGCTGCTGGTTTCCCGGAGAGCCGAGGGGCCGATGCTCCTGCTGGAGCTCCCGGGCTCGCCCTGCCAGCGTGTCCCGGTGCCCTCCCGGTCGTGGGGCGTCACTGTTGGTGTACCGTGGCACTGTTGTTCCTGGCATGTGCCAGCTTACAAGGGATTTGCAGGTCACTGCAGGGAATCTGTTCCTGAAAGCAGTCATCCATAAGTTATTTTCATAGCCAGTGCCCCCAGAGCTGTGTTCGTGCGGTGCAACTCCCGCCTCGGTGACGCTACCATCGCAGGCAGCATCCATCGCCCTTCCAGCTCATATTTAGAACTCTCCCCTGGGTCTTCTTTGTGACCGCTTCCTTTGATTTCCCCACGACTACAGGTTTTCTGCATTTGGGTGGCCTTAGGACAGCTTTGTACAATTACATCTTTGCCAAAAAACACCAAGGGACCTTTATTTTAAGAGTGGAGGATACAGATCAGAATCGGGTGGTGCCCGGAGCTGCAGAAGGAATAGAAGATATGTTGGACTGGGCAGGTATTTAGAAACATCTTTCATTTTTCACCTACTGAAACCTTATCTTTCTATTAGAGGTTAACAGTACTCGGCTTGAGGGTGGGTTTGACTCTGCCTTCGGATGGGCTGTTTTGACAGCCCAACTGTTCAAGTCCTGCTGTGCCGATGTTCCAGGTATTCCCCCGGATGAGAGCCCCGGCCGCGGCGGCCCCGCCGGGCCCTACGTGCAGTCGCTGAGGCTGGAGCTGTACCGCCGGGCCAGCGCGGCGCTGCTGGACAGCGGGGCTGCCTATCGCTGCTTCTGCACCCCGCAGCGCCTGGAGCTGCTCCGGAGGGAGGCTCTGCGCAGCCAGCAGACCCCGCGGTACGAGTCCCTGTCCCTGTGCCCCTGCGGGTCCCTCGGGGCTGCGCACTTGCAAAAAGCCACTCGGCAATGGGATTGTGCCTCGCTGCCCGTAGAGAGAGAAGCCGCGTGTCACCCTCCAGAGATGAGGTGTTTGACTGGATGCGTAGTGGGCAGGTTATAGCTAAAATTCAGGCATCTGCTTAGCGTTTTGGGAATGTAAAAATGGTTGATGGTGTTGGCCTGTGTTGAGTGGAAACCTTCGTTCTCATCTCCCAAAGCTATGACAACCGGTGTCGGCACCTGACGCCCACGGAAGTGGCCCAGAAGCTGTCACAGGGCCTTGACTGCGTCATCCGCTTCCGGCTGGAGAAAGGTGTGGAACCCTTCCAGGACCTGGTCTATGGCTGGAACAAGCATGAGGTGGCTGAGGTGGAAGGTGACCCTGTGATTCTCAAGGGGGATGGCTTCCCCACGTACCACCTGGCAAATGTGGTAGATGACCACTACATGGGCATCACCCACGTCCTGCGTGGGACCGAGTGGCTGGCTTCAACTTCCAAGCACCTGCTTCTCTACAAAGCCTTTGGCTGGGAGCCCCCTCAGTTTGGCCACCTCCCACTGCTGCTGAACAAGGACGGTGGGAAGCTGTCCAAGAGGCAGGGGGACATCTTCCTGGAGCGCTTTGCTCGGGACGGCTTCCTGCCAGAGGCACTGCTGGACATTATCACCAACTGCGGCTCGGGGTTCACAGGTAACACCACAGACTCCTGCCTGCCAGGTCACTTCATGCTGGCTTTGTGGCATGGGCTGGGTTTATTTTAGTAGCTGAGAACTTTGTCAGTGTTTGAAGGGGTCAGGAAATGGGTGTCAGGTAACCAGTCAGTCACTGAGGTTCCACCAGGGCTTCTGCAGAGCTCTTGTGAAAGGAGCTGGAATGGTGGAAATCTTTCTGCTGCTGTTCAGCCATTAAAATTGAGTCTGATGCTTAATGGGTTCCCCTTTGGGGAAACCCTCACTTCAAGGTTGAGAAACTGTCTGTGAACTTTTGGGAAAACTTGCATTCTGTGGTTAATAATTGCAGTATTGTCTGACACCTGTGCCACTTCTCCTTTAACCTGACAGACCATGAGGAGTTGAGTCGATGTCTCCTTTTGTGGTTCTTGCTGTGCGGAGATCACAAATTAACTTGTGTTCTGAGAACTCTGCCTGGGAATGAAACCTTCCTTGGGCAGTGAAGCCTCCTGGCTGAGCGTTGCTTCTCTCTGGCTGACTGAGGCGGAGGTGTTCCGCTGAGGAAGGTGGTGAAGCCAAGCGGAATGTCCCAGTTCCCAGTGCCTCGCCAGCAGAGCGGGCTGCTGGGGAGAGGGCAGCATCCCGTGTGTGCCTGCTGCTAGTTCCCTCCTGCCTGCTGGGGGACGTCCCTGCTGCTGCTGGCACTGCACAGGTGGCTGTCCTGTGTCATCTTTCCTCAGCGTGCTGCTGGCCCGGCCCCGTGCCCGAGGCCTGCGGTGAGGAGAGCGATGGTTGTTCTGTGTGGGAGCACAGACCCCTATGACTCCGTTTGGGTTGTGTTGCAGAGAAGCAGATGGGGAGGACTTTGGAGGAGCTGATCTCCCAGTTTGAAGTAGGCAGAATTACAACCCATTCTGCTCTTCTGGACCTTGAAGCTCTCCCAGAATTCAACAGGTAAAAAATTAGTGGTAGCTTTAAAATGTAGTAAGCACCACGTCAGTGAGAATTTATTCCTAGCACTTGGCTTTGGCTGGAGGTTTTGTTTGCTGGATCAAGCATGGTCCTGGTGCAGCAGCTTTTGGGTTGTGCTAAGAGGAAGCATAAGTTTCTGCTCACACCGTTCCTGCCTCCTCTCCCATCCTGTGCTTGGACACTGGGGTTGGCAACACTGGAAATCTAGGGAGAGGGTGGGTGTAGCTGGGAGGATCTAAAATCTTAAGTTTATAATATAAGAAAATAACATCTAAAAAGAGTTAAAACTTCTGGAAGGTTCTTCTGCAAGTACACTGGTGCTGCTAGGACACTGTGCTGCTTAGAGTGGCCTCATCATCAGTTCACTGTGGGGCACCAGAGCTAAATGCTTCTTTGTAGTGTCTGACTGTGGTTTAGTGTTGCTTTTCTAACAGTTCCACAGTTTTAGCTCAGTTGGTCAGAGCATGGTGCTTGTAATGCCAAGGTTGTGGGTTCAGTCCCCAGATGGGCCATGCACTTAAGAGTTGGACTTGATGATCCTTGTGGGTCTCTTCCAACTCAGAATATTCTGTGATTTCTGTGAAATGTGGTTGGGGTGATTAGATCTGATGTAACCCAAAGCAATCCAAAAGCAGGTCTTTTCTCTGTTACAGGGTTCACCTCACCCGTCGCATTGAGAACCAAGGGCTGCGCCAAAGGCTCGTTAGGGAGCTGCAGGGGCTGGTGGAGCTCGTCTATGGGGATCAGCAAGTGGATCCAGATGTTCTGGAAAATGAATATGTGGAGCGAGTCCTCCTGCTGAGAAAAGTACGAGTAGTGACAGAGCACTGTGCCACCATTCTGGGAGCTGAGGTGTTGTGGGGATTCCTGGATGAAGACTTGGCTGAGTCCTGGGCTGTGATCTGAGCTCTGCCGTGGCACAACCTGCACACAGCTGTCATGGCCAGCTCTGGTGGCTGTATGCCAGCCAGCTGCCAAAATGCCCTGATACAGGCAGCTGAGCTGTGGGATTGGGGCTGGTGAATGTCCTGGTGGTCTTTGCAGAGTCTTAAACTTAAATCTGTACTTTGCTGAGTCAGCACGGAGCTCCCTCAGCAGAGGGATGACGAGTCCCTGCCATGGAAGTGATCATGGAATTGCAGGATGTTTTTGAAAGACCCTTCTGCTTCCCACTCAAAACTGAAGGGGGGTTGGTACTGGATAAGATCAGCTGTGGCTTTGTCTAGATGAGCTGACAACCTCCAAAGTGCCCTTCTCCTGTAGCCCAGGGAGTGGCTGGCTTGGGGCAGGAAGGTCCAGCCCCCACGTCCCTCATGACAGCGTGCAGGTCCCTTGTGCCAGCAGAGGCCTCTCCCACTCAGCTCTCCCCTTTGCTGACAGGGCAGCGTGAGGTGCTTCTGCTTTGCTGCTGCCCTGGGCCTTGGAAGCAAAGTCCAAGCAGCCTCTGCCAAGAGGGATGAAACTCCTGTAGAAACCAGTGGGGTTTGTGTGTTGGGAGCCCAGGGCTTGGTGAAGGGGCTGAGTGCTCGCAGGGGGAAGGTGACTCCAGCTGTTCCCAGTCTGCTCCTGGGATGCTGCTGGAATATCTAGGAGATTCCTCGTGAAGGATAAAGCCCTCTGTACGGGCAGGAAGGGACCCAGCTGCCCCAGCATGAAGGCTGCACATGGCAACAGGATGGTGACTTGTGTGGCTTCCCACTGCATGCTGAAGGGTGGCCACTTCCCCAGCCAGCTCCGTCAGCCACATGTGGCTCAGCACCTCAGGGACAGCCAACGCTCTCTGAGCTGCCTCTGTGTCACCACTCACTCTGGGGGGCTCTGGGGGTGGAAAACCCAGCTACCTCACTGTCAGCGAGTCACATTCCCTCCAAGTAGCACGAGGTACAGGGTACTGCTGTGAGGGTGTGAACACTGCTGTGAAGCCCAAGCTGGATGGAATTGCTTCCTCGACAGCACAGCCCTCTGCCCTGCCAGTGTTGCTTTCTTTCCCTAGGGTCACATAAGCTTCCTGAAGAATCTGGTGTCGAGTGATTACTCTTACCTGTGGGTCAGGCCCTCGGTGTCCCGGCAGCAGCTACAAACAATTTCCGCAGAAGTAGATGAAATAGGAAAACTAGTCTTAGGGTAAGTGTGCTGCTGTCTGAGCTGAGTAGTGGCAGCAATGGCTTCTCATCTCTGAAAACTGTATTTTTAAAAAACCAATCAGAATTACTGCTTATTCTGTGGATTTCCATGTCTGTGGCATAATTTTGTGGTTTAAACTTGCTGTTTTGAATGAGCTCTGCTTCTGGTGAACAGAGGGAGCACCCCAGGCAAAGGGCAGGCGTGAGAGGTAGGAATCCTGTGGTTTTCATGTCTCCAGACTGTAAGGACACCTTCTTTCCTAAAGGCTCATGACAAGGCAGGCAGCTGCCTTGACTATGGAGGAGTTGAACAAAGACCTGAGAAGTCTTCAGAAGCAAACCAGAGAGACCAAGTACAGCAGAATGATGCAGCTCCTCCGCTTGGTGCTCAGCGGGCGGCAGGTAAAAAGAACAATTCTGAAATTATGTGTGTAATCTGTTTTCACAGAGCTCAAACCCAAGTTTTACAAAAGTTCTCCAAACCCTAATCCTGGCTCAGCTCTGGTGCTAATCCTTCAGGTCTATCTGACCAGGGCTGGCATTTGCCTTCGGGAGGAGAAACCCCAAGCCTTTGTTTGAGCTGCTAATGACCCCCCCTCAGTCCGGCAGCAATCCGAGAGCGAATTGCCCCGTCGGTTCAGTCACCGTGATGCACAAACACGTGCCGGGAAGTTTCAGTTCCCATGTGTTCAGTGACTCCCTCTGTGTTTGCAGCACGGCCCGAGCGTTGCCGAGATGATGGTGACTTTGGGAGCTGAGGAAGTGTGCGGCCGGATACACAGAGCACTCTCCAGCTGACACGGGATGTTGGTGACGCTGCCAGGCTGCGCACTCGGAGGGTGCAGGCAGCACCTGCATGATCATCTCTGATCAGATGAGCGGGGCTTTAGGCCAGGCAGGTGCTTGTGCTGTTCCCACGTCTGTATGACCCTGCAGTAAGTACAAACCACCTCGTCTGGGAGAGGAACCAAGTCCACATTCAACTCCATCCTGCTGTCCCTCGTGCAAGGAGCCTGGTTTGCAGGGCGGGAGAAGAAGACATGTATCAGCATTTAAATTCAGACCATGTGGACAGAAAGTAACTGAACTTATGATAGCAACAGATCTGATTCTTTTTGGAGAGGGCCTTGCAGTCAGGGTGCCTACAGCTACACAACACAGTTCCCCAATAAATACCATGGGGGGTATTTTTATATATATGTGTATATATATATATATAAACAGATACATATTATAGCTGTTGCCCTCTTAGCTGCCCTGGTCTCCTACCAGACTGAGTGAGCTGCTCGGAGGACTCCTCCCTGTGTACTGTGCCATGCACGTGGTTCTGCTAAAAATATCCCTGATCAGGAGATTGCGATGTTTTTTCGTCTTTTGTCCGATGCCCTTTTAACTATTAAATTCACGTGGTGACTTGGATTCCGTTCTCACCAATGCTCTGCACGCCGGTGAGGGGAGGAGCTCTGGGGTGTTGTGCGGAGCCCACGCCCACAGCGAACACTTCCACGCCAGGGAACTCACGTGGGCTGCCCACGGGGCGTGCAGGAGCGGGGCGGCTGGAGCTGCTTCCTGCTGGGGCGGAGCGCACGGGAGCCCATGGCTGGCACTGGGCAGCTGGAGCGGTGGCTCAGTGAGTGGGGCTGGGCTCTGGGGGTCGGGGCTGGCTTGGCTGCCGGCTCCGGTGCCTCTTCCAAACTGGGTGGGCACTGGAGCAGCTTCATCTCCGTGGGGAAGGGCTCATCGCTGTCACGGAACCCCTGTAGGGTGATGTGGGTGCTGTCTCGCTGCATCTGTCCCTTTCCCCATGTGTCCTGTCCATCCTCAGGCCCCAAAGCTGGCTGAGTTACAGACTGGGGAGCGGATAAAGCCAAAAAAGACTTTTTTTTCCCGTTATTTAGCCGTGCAAAAGTGTAAACTGCCTGTGTTCCAGCACAAGTTTTGCAGTGTGGTCCCGGGACAGCTGCCTGTAAATGGTTTTTAAGTTTCTCATGCTAAAAGCAACATCTGCTGTTGTCAGGCTGTGCTTGACTTTACGTGTGTACTTGGGACTATATTTTTAGGCAGATTTCAGTAACAGCTGTTTCCTGCTCGTCCTGGAGCTCCCCTTTCTGCTACAAAAAGCCCTGGAGCAGCGGCAGCAGAGAGGTCTGAGCTGCTTCCTGCCCTGAGTGCTCGCTCGCACTGAGGCCGCGCTTTCCTTCTTCCTCTCTTATTTTTCTCCCTCTGTAAGATGAGGCCACTGACCCGAGTATCTCTGAGGAAAACTGGGAATGCATCCAGCGGTTCTGTGACCAGGTGAACGCTGACACGGAGGGGTAAGGCAGACACACAGCTCTTTGTGTTCGTCCAGGCTGTGTCTGGCTCTGAGCTTCCCTCATGGCTCTGTGGGAATGGGGCCTGGGGTCAGTGTGGGGAGCTGAGGGGGCTCGCTGGGCTCTGCTGCTCCCCGGAGCGGAAATGAGTTGAAAGTAGGTGTGTGTCAATGTGATGGAGGGTGATATCTGGGAATGGGCTCTGACATCGATTGCTGGAGCCCACCGGGCAGCAGGTCCCGCTGGCCATGCCCTCAGCAGCCCCTCAGGAGTCTGGCCAAGGATTCCTGCTGTGGGGTTCTGCAGGGAAGCCCCGAGGGAGCTCAGCCTCAGCTTTTCCTTCCAGACTGGTGGAGGATCTCTACTGAGACTTCCCCACCTTCCAGCTGACAGTCTGGGCTCTGGGGGAAGGAGCAGAGACTCATTAAGCAAGGGACCTGTCAAACCTTAGTGATCATCTCTGTGTTTGGAGCAAACTGAGTTCAGAGCTCATAGTCTGGCACCCAGCTCGTGCCCAGGAGCTGGCACGGGGTCCCCTGGCTGTCATCGAAGCTCCTGCAGCTGCAGAGAGCCAGCTCTGGTGGTGCCTGCCCAGGGACATCCCCCAGCCTGTCCCTGCTGCTCCCTCCCAAAGGACAGCCCCTGGGCATGGCTGAAGGGCACCGCTGGAATCACCAATTCCCCCCTTGTGCATGTGCACGTGTCCGTGGCCACCATCGTTCCCGAGGAAGGGTATCTGTTCTGTTGTGAATCCAGCAGTTGCTCTTCTCTGCAGACCAAAGCCAGCAGCATTTGTTTTTCCTGGGAACTTGTGCATGGTATGACTTGCTTTGCTCTTCCCCAGCCCGTTGTTTGCGCTGAGGCTGCTGGCACACAAAATCCAGTCCCCTCAGGAGGAGGAAGCTCTCCATGCTCTCACAGTAAGTAGTTCCATGCACACACGAAGCAGTCACTTGGAAACGGAGTCTGGCAGGTAGAACAGCAGAGAAGACAGGATAGCTCTCTCTTTTCTCTTAGATGTCAATGTCTTTCTCTTTCTCTTGGATGCCTCTCCCTTTTAACTTTCCCTTGCACAAGGAATACAGAAACCAGGGCACAGTGGAGGGAGTAGCTGCTTCTGTTCCTCCCCATGTTGCTCTGCTGAGGTGTTTCATTGGTCTGCAGCTCTGGCTGGGTGAGCTGCGTCCCACCACAGAGGCAATAACTCAAAAGTTGTTAGTGATGAGTAGAACAGAGCAGGTGGTCTTAGATGTGCTGCTTAGGAAGGCTGGATGAAGGAATAAAACATGTTCTTACTGCATGACTTTCTTCAGTATCTTGTATTCGTGAATGCAGTGCCAGAAAGTTCTTAGATTTAGTATTATAATGACAAAGTTTTTCAAAGCTCCTCAAGCCTTGTGTGTTCAGTTCCTGTTGGTAACATTTCGTTTTCTGCAGGTGCTGGAGACCTGTGTGAACAACTGTGGTGACAGATTTCACAGTGAAATGGCAAAATTCAGGTTTCTGAATGAGCTGATTAAAGTGCTTTCCCCAAAGGTAGGTGATGGTGATTACAGGGTGTTTCAGGATAAGAAATGCAGCTCTGCTTTATCAGAGGCAGTGGGATCTTCTGGCTGTTCTCCTCTTCATTGGGGAGGGACTGCCTGAAACACCCTCTTGGCATCGCACCCATCAATTTTCCTTTCTGGTGGATCCTGCACACATTTACCACTGGTACACGTTTCATTTTCCATTGCATCAGCCCAGGGGCAGAGCTGCAAAAAGCTGATTTCAAAGAAATGCTCAACTGAAGAACAAAACTCCTTGTCTCAGTCTCAGGCTTGGGAACAGGATTTCAGTGAAACCACAGAATTTAAAGCATATATCACTGAAGACAATTCTGTTTACTGCTCTGAGAGGACAGGTATCATTTAATGAGTTTGAAATGCCTGGTCTTGGGGAGGTTTGTGTTTTTATAATAAAAGGAGTGCTCATAGGCAATAATGAGAGAAATTGGAGAAACATCCAGATGCTGATAAGAGACAATAACTTCCGTTTCTGGTTTTGTTCAGTTTTTGTGTGTCTGGGGCTGGCTGAGGCCAGTGGTGTGATTGCATTGCAGCAGTTAAGGGGAGTGTTTAAAGTCAAGCACAGAACTGTTTTCACTGAAATAAAACAACTTGCTTTGGGTTTTGGATTCAATAACTGATCAGAGAGGTTTGAGAGGTTTAATTTTGATTGTTAGAGACCATGTGTGTGATTGTCATACACTCCATAGCATTCCTTGTGTTTGCATCCACAGCCGTAAACTGTTTCCTAACCCCAAGATACACAGTTGACAGCACTGTGAATAAACTCACAGGAATCCATTTTATCCTTGGTGTCTGCACATAATCTCCTTGGGGCTGGATCCCTGTGCCAGATCTGGCACCAGTTCTTTGGGTTTAAACTTTTTTGTCTTTCTTTACTGTCTTGTTTTCAGTACTATGGAATTTGGTCTTCAGAAAAAGTCAAGTCGAGGGTCACAGAAGTTATATTCAGTTGGACAGTCTGGTTTCCTCAGGAAGTCAAAATCCAGGATGCTTATCAGATGCTGAAGAAACAAGGTTCAGTTCTGTTATTTCAGTTTCCTTTTTAGCCTCCCGAGCCCGTGGTGTCCCCCACAGATAGCTGCCCCCGTCAGCTTGTGACTCAGCTTTTTCATAACATGCTCTGTGTAAGGAAAAGGGACAAAGGCCATGCTTCCCAGGCTGGCTGGGTTCTGAAGGATGCATGGAACTGTTTAAAGGGATTTTCCAAAGAACAGCCTTCCTGAGCAACAGCTCAGACCAGTCTGGAGGCCTCTGTTCACACTGTGTGCAGGGAAAAAGTACAGGACAAACTCAGAAGTGATCTTTGCCCTGGAACACTCTCCCAGGGTTATGAGAGATGAGTTCGGAGGGATCCTGGGATGGATTTTTCATCCATTCCATTATATTTAGTAGTCCTCAGTGGTACTTTAATCCAGAAATCTGTGCAAAACCTCATGCACTGTTGAGCATCGAGGTTTCAGCAGCTTGGGCATCACTGAACAACTACTGTTACCTGTTCCAGGGATTGTAAAAGAAGATCCCAAACTGCCAGAAGACAAAATTTTACCTCCCCCTTCTCCAAGACCTCAGAATTCTATTTTTGACACAGATGAAGAGAAATCCAAGGTAAACCTTAGAGTCTTCATGCCCCGCCCTGTTTTGTACTGATGAAAAAAGGGGCTCAGTAATATTTTGGGAGCTCCTGCTGTTTCAGACAGACTATCTCAGAATAATGCTGATCCTTCCTGCAGTGCAACAGCTAGGGAACTCTGTGAGGCTTTGTCAGAAATATTCGCATAGTAAAAAGTGAAACTTTTTTACAGAAAAACATCAGTTTCCATGAAACCTCCCCAAGGGAGGGCTTCTCCAGGTCTTACAGAAGTTCTGCAGAGCCAGAGTTCCTAATCCTGAACAGCCAGTGTATGCAGGCAGCAATATAACCTGGATTATATTATGGGACAGGAGCTGACATGTTTCCAGGATTATAGGACCGTTCCTGCAGCAGGTGTCTCTCGTGTGCGATGTGTGCCTGCAGCACAGTGCCCAGACGCTGCTGCTCACTGCTGTCCCATCTCTGCCCTGACAGCTCCTGGCCAGGCTCCTGAAGAGCAGCCACCCTGACGACCTGCAGGCAGCCAACCGCCTGATCCAGAGCGTGATTAAAGAGGTGGGAACTCCCGGGGAGAAGCCTCTTTGCAGTCAGGGAGGGTGGGAGGGAACTTGGCCATTCAGTTTTTGAGAGGAGACCCTCTGTACTGCAGCCCCAGAGGAGGGCCCATGTTCAGTCTTTCCAAACTATTCTGAATTTACAGCATGGGATCATTTTGTTTTGTTTCCCTAAAATATGCCATTGCCAAGAAGAGGGAATATGTGAATGTGCATACAACAGGACACTTCCATGTCAGTGAGACCTTGGCAGTAGTACTGCAGTAGTGGTAGGAAATTTCCAAAAATAAACTCATTTCCCAGGTGGAAAAAAGTCACTTCTGTACAAAACTGCCTCTTTCCTGCATGCAGTGTGTGTGTGCGCACATTTGGCCTGTCTGCATGTTCCATCTGAAGGAGCATCCCACTTCTCTGCTTATGTAGGAGATTTGGTTTAACAAAGCCCTGTGGTCATTTCGAGTGTGTCGTTCTGTGTGGCAGAAGCCACCAACTCCCATCTCAAATTTTGAAGTCACACTCGTGCCTGTGGTGAGATGAATTCCATATTCCACAGCACACGGCCAAGGTGCCCTGACGGGGCAGCTAGGGGCATGTTCTCACCTGTGCTGCTTTGTGCCTTCTCTATCTGCAGTAAAATATCAATAGGAAGCAACTCCCCAGGTGTGACCCAGAGAGCTCCAGCCAGGCACGTGCACTGGCTGTATCAGCCAAGTCGTCATCTCCCTTTCTTTCATTTTTCATCACAGGAACAAGAAAAGTCAGCTCAGGTGTCCCGAAGAGTGAACACCATCAGTGAGGTTTCTGAGAATGTCAAACATATGGATGAGTTACTGGAGAACTACGGGAGACATGAATTATCCCCAGCTGACCAGGAGACCCTACAGGTAAATGCCCTTTTTCCTGCATAAATGCTCTTTTTCCTCCCTCTTCTAGAGGGAGCATCACTTGCAGGTGGTTGCAGAGACAGAAGCGTGAGTGTGCCTGGGATGTCCTGAACAATGAAACATTTCCTCCCCAGGCTCTGTTCCAGCGCTGTGAGAAGCTCAGGCCGCTGCTCTTCCGCCTGGCCAGCGAGGCAGTGGCTGACGAGGAGGCTCTAGGTAAGAGCCAACACTGTCCTCGCGGTTGTTTGCAGCTGTGACAGGGCCGTCCCCTTCCCTAGGTGGGGAGTGCTTGGGCACTTGGTACCCCATGGGCAAAGCTCTCCACTCTCACCATGAAACCATGCCCAGGGGAAGTGGCATTGGGTCTCCTCTTGCTCATCTCTGAGGAAGTTGTTAATTTTCACTTGGAGCCTGAAGTTAAACAGTGAATCCATTTCTTCCAGCTGAGGTGGTTTTCTGAGTTTTTTTGAGTTCTGATGTTCAGAGAACTGAAGGCTTTTGAGGCCTTTTCTCTCCAGAGATTGAACTTCTCCCTGTCTATAAATGCAGAAAGAGGAATATATTTTGAATTTTTAAGTGTAGTACCAAGGAAGCTGTCCTAGTTTCAGCTAGGGTAGAGTTAATTTGAAAAGAGCAGAATCTTTTAATTCCACAATTGGCATTTCTTTCCTGTCCACATGCCTTGAAAACCTGACTGAAGCAATGGTTGCTGAACAGACATCTTAAACAGCGACCCCAAGAGCTCAACTGCACCTCACACCTTCCTTTCATACCCATGGGTGCCATGGCTCTCCAGCTGGGGAATGCTAGATTATAGACTCAAGTGCACTGGGAAAACTTGTGGCGAACAAGGAAGTGCAGAAGAGATGGCAGGAATTAGGAATACTTTAGAGATGGGATAAGATTTCAAAGTGATCTTGATGAACGAGAGAGAGGCCTGAAATCAGCAGCTGTGTGTGCAAAATGGAATGAAAGGCAAGTGAGGAGCTGAGGGCAGCCTGCTCCGCTGGCCTTCGCTCCTGAGCTGCACTGTCCCTTCCTCATGAGCAGTTTGGGGAGTGCTGTGGAACTGACGTGACCTTCCCGTTGGAACATGAGTATTTTGTGTCTTCTCTGGTTTCCCAGCTGAGATCCTGCAGGCCAATGACAAGCTCTCACGGGCGCTGGGGCAGTACAGGCAGGTTGTGGCCAGCCAGGAGAATGGAGATGGAGCAGATTCAGCTGCCACCTCTGCCCATGCACCAGGTGAGAAGCACCCTCAGCGTCCCACGGCAGCTCTGCCCTGCATGCCAGGTGGGAGCGGGGTTTGGGAGGGAAGTGCTTCTCAGAGAATAAATGTGGAGAAAGTCCTATAACACAGGAAGAATATTATGTAACCATCGTTTTCTCTTGCGTATAGTTGACAGAAAATATTCCTGAAGTTCTTCACCTTTCAGGCACACCTGTACCCGTGGATGTGCCATTCCTTTCCAGTGGTTCCTCGCTAACTCTGTCTCTGTTCCCAAAGTGTGCCGAGCAGCCCCACGGCGCATGAAGAGCTACACCCTGATCGACTTCTCCGAGCTGGAGGCCATGGCCCAGACTCCCCCAGACCCCTCTGCAGACACTTTCTCGGCCTCCCACCACAGCAGCACAAGCTCCACCTGCCTGCTCGAGGAGGAGTTACAGTCCTTAGGTCTGTAGGTGCAGTTCAGTGTCACCCTTGTTACTGGGGGGTTCGTGGTGTGTAATAAAGAGAGGAGAACTTTGACTTCATTGTCAGTCCCAAGAGAAAGTTGAGCCTTCCAGTTGTAAGTTTTCAGGGATGCAGCATCTTTAGTGGTGTTAGACCACAGCCAAACTGCTGTTAGACAGCAAAGGAAGAACCTGTGGAAAACCCCTGTTTTCTGTAAATTATCTGTGGCATTTTGGTATCTTTCTTAGGTCTCAGCAATTCCCCTGCCGTACAGAAACCACCACCTGATTTTGGGCTAGCAGAGGTGAGTGATGCTCAGATACTTTGCAGTCCATAAGGTATAAAGACAAAAATCAGAGATGATTCCTGGTCTGGCTTTCCCTGGCAGCCTTTTTGGTGTCCCATTCTGTTCTGAGGGGAAACTGGAATTCTCTTGCTCTCAGTTAATCTCTCAGGTGCACTTTGCAACCAAATGACTCTATATGTATTACTACTTTAGGTAGTGGTATTATAAACAAAGTTCTTTCCAGCAGAATAGGTTTATTTTTGCTGATATTATACAGCATGAACCTGAAGGGCCTTATTTTCCAGCCTGCTGTACACAATGGATTTAGGGAAGGTGTAAGTGCTGTTCAAACCCTGGGACCACAGGAGAGCTGGGAAGACAGCTGTGCAGGGAAGAGTGAATTCCAGAGCCTGGATGAACAGCTCTCTCCATTATCCAGGACCAAGACATTCTCTTTGTAAGTAAACTCTGCATAGTAGAGTCAGATTTTGGGGCTGAGGAATTCTTTTATGGCAGGGAGGTTTAGGAAAACCTTTCAGCTACCCCTGGTCAGTGATGGCAAGTGATCCATGCACACATTGGCTCTTTCCTGCAGTTGTGCACCTGTTAATTGCACTTTGTGTAATTGCACACCAGGACCTTCCAAGGGTCAGAAATTGGGGGAGACAAATCCCATTGGTTGGTAACAAGGTGATGCTGAGATAAAAGAACAAAAACCTTACAGTCAGGCGTTTTTATAGTGACCTGTCACTCAAAAAGTACTTTCCTCAGCTTTCTCCAGACTGTGACAAAGTAGTTTCCAGGCATTCAATGGAAGCTTGGAACAGTTCACAAATCAAATTAATCTCCACAGATCTTCAGGGCAGGGGACTGCTATGATATGCTTATACAGTCTGCCGTAATACAAGAAATTTTACTGACGATTTCTAGCTTCTTGCAATGTCTTTGAGTGGAATTTACTTTAATCTCCCTGACTAGGGTTCCAGAGAAGCTGTGCACAGGAACAGCAGACTTCCAAAGCCCCGAAACTAAGTTTTACTATAGTAACAGAACCAAAATCTGCCTTAATGAATTTTGAAACAGCAAGATCTTCCACAGATGACAAGTTTTTGAATTTCTCAAGTACTCAGAATGTAGCCTGTAGTTTCTTTTTATCTAAAGAGGATGAGGGATTGGGAATGCAGCAGAAGACAGTATATTCCCTGTAGAATCCCCACTTAATACAAGCTTTCTGCATGCTTTTCTTTCCAGGGATTTATCACCAATGAAATTACCCTTTCCAGATCTTCCAAATAACTCAGTGGCAGATCCTCCACTCCTCAGTCCAGGCTGTGAGCTGAAGCCTGCTGCCTCTTTGCCTCCAGCTTCCTACGATGCTTCTCTAGAAAACCTTTTTGTGCCTTTAATCTCAGTTACACTGAGTAAGTGCAATTCTGTGCCCCAGCTCTGCTTACTAGAGCTCTTCCATGAGTTTTGCAGGACAGCAAGCCAAAGTAGCTTCATGCTGTGTGGGTCGGCTGGAGACAAGTAATGACTGTTCTGTGAAGGGCTTAATGTACCTGAGAATTTGAGCAGGCAATAGGGATCATAGCATGACAATGTCCTTGTCCTCCTGCTCATTACTCAGGAGTTTCCTGCCCTGGCTAATCTTTGTAATGTGCTTCTAAACTCTCTGTCCTTCACACCTTCAGTCAAGCTTCAAACAGTTGTTCTACAGGGGCCTAAAAGACACTTGTGAGTGGGAGTTGCTCCACTTCCTAAAGCAGAGTTCTTCATTCCACCCCTGCTTTTCCGTTTCACACTGTATGGCCCAGCTCCGCAGCCCTTCCCCAGAACATTTCCTGGGTATGTGTCACCCCGGGGTCTCAGCCCAGGGCCACAGAGCCTTGGCTCTCACTGTTGCTGGAAGAGGACAGGTGCACAGACATCCTGATCTGCCTTCAGTCTCAAGTGAAGGACTTAGCAGATTTTGGAAGGGCTGGATGGTGGTAGTTGCGTGTGAATTTGCCAGGCGTGCATGGTAAGGGGCCAAGTCTTGTGTGCGCTAGGAAAGGCACTTTGTTTTTTCCACCATATCTCTGTTGGATCCACACCTGACATCTCTCGCTGACTGGTGAAACCTGAGCTGCTAAATCCCAAATGCATACATTCAGATTCCTGTCTCTGCCTTAGAGGCAGGTGTAAATCAGGGGCAGGTGCTGTGTGCCACTTGGTCTGTGAGTTTGCCAAAGGAAGTAAAAGTTTGTCTGCATTTTCCTTTTTGCTATTCCTTATCCCATCTTTCCTGTTCGCCCTCAGATGGGAGAGGAATCCAGGCTTTGATTCTGATTCTCGTTTTGTCTCTGGCAGGCACTATCTGTCCACTCACCGTGTATGATAGGAATGGTTTCAAGGCCATGCTCCACTTCTCCAGAGACCCAGCTCCTGGCCGGCCAGACGTGCTGGTGATGGTTCTGTCCATGCTGAGCACCTCAGCTCACCCCATTAAGGACATACTGTTCCAGGCTGCAGTCCCAAAGGTGAGAAGCATGTGACAAAGTAGCAGAGATGCTCAGAAATGTCCTGAGGACAAGGTCCACCATTTCTTACTGAGTATTTGCCTTGCTCGTGGGAAATTGTGTGGCTCCCTTTCTCTGCACGGAGAACCTGTTGTACAGTGGTGCCTGTGGCATCGGCACCTGTTTCAGTGTGCATCCATGGCCTTGCTACAGCTGGAGAGGGCTCCCAGAGCTGCTGCTTCAGCCTCCTGGGTAGGGCTCTTGCTGCCTGTGCATGTATAGCATAGAATTGGCTGTTCAGGAATATCTGCCTTTAGTTGCAGGCTGTGCTTTTCACTGAATGACAGTCTGGCTGATGTATCTTTAACCAGCTCCGTGGCCTGGTAATGCTCCCAGCCCTTTCCCAGCATGGACTAAAAAGTATTTCTTTTGTTTTGTCTTTCAGACCCTGCAGATTAAGTTACAACCAGCCTCAGGTTCTGAGCTGCCAGCCTTCAACCCTCTCCTCCCACCCGCAGTGGTGTCCCAAGTGCTGCTGCTCGCCAACCCACACAAGGTGCTGCTGATGAGCACTGGGAATCCCACTGGGTGTTTGCATGAAGGATGGGGAGAGTCTTAATAATGGGGGCACACAGTGGAGAGACAGGGCAGTCTGGACTGCGGTGGGAAGATGTTTTTCCTGCTCGAAGAGCTTTCCAGAGCTACAGTCTGAAGGACTGTGTGGGCAATTGCTGCAGGGGCCTGCACAATTCGGGACCATCTGCCCACAGAGACAGCTCCAGGCACTCACTGTGCAGGTGTTGGCAGCTGATGGAACACAAGGGCCCCCAAGGCACAAGTGATGGGTGGCAGATCTGTTGCATTGGTGGATAATTATGAGACCCAAGACTGGTGTAAGGAGCCCTCTGTCTCTGAGAAGGTTGGCCAGGCCTGGATTGCCAACATGCCCATGGGTGGCTTGCAGAGGTCTCCCAGTTGCTCTTGTCTATCTTAGGAAGATCCAGGGTTTCCTTCTGTGCAGAGCTTCTGCAAGGCTGGTGTTTCTCCTTTCAGAGGTGACTCACTGCAGCAAGGCTGTGAGGGGTGAAGGAGTCCAGGAATTTATAATCATGGTGTGTCCCTCTCTCTTCCTTTCTCTCCCAGGATCCTATCCGACTGAGGTACAAACTGGTGTTCACGCAGGGTGTGCAGCCCTTCAGTGAGGTGGGAGAGGTGACTGGCTTTCCAGAAGCAGAGCTCTGGGGCAGGAGCTGAAGTCCAGCTGGCTTGGACCCTGCCATGTTGCCTTGGCCATGGATGGGGAGGGACCTGTAAGGGCACCTTTTCTCGGGATCTGCCACCTCCTTCTTCCCTTTTGTGCCTGGTAGGAGGAGTGTGAACTGGCTGCTTCTGCCACAGCCTTTCCCTGTAGCTGAGCCTGCTTTACAGGAGCCTGCTGGGGAGCACCGCAGCCTCGGTGCTTCTGCCATGCACACTTTTCCTGCTGCTTTCTGGGCCATTTCCCCTTTACTTTTTGAATTAAAAAAAAAAAGTGAATCTACACCAGCATTCAGCCCCCGTGCCAACCTGTTTGGAGCCACGGCAGGGTCCGTTCCAGGGACACCCCCGGCCCCGTTTTCCCGAGNCCCCCCGGCCCCGTTTTCCCGAGGTCTGTGCCGAGGTGCAGCGGGAGCCGGGGGGCGCCGGTACCGGGAGCGGCGGGAGGCAGCGGTGCCGGGCGGGGCGGGCACACGGCCGGGGGCCGCGGTTCGGCCCGGCCCCGCTGCGGGGCCCAACCGGGCTGGGCACAGACCCCGCGGGACACGGCTGTCAGCCGGTCACCGCCCCGGGACCGCCCCGGCACCGCCCCGAGACCGCCCCGGCACCGCCGAGCGTTTCCGGGTGCGCGGCGGGGCCGGGCCGCAGCTGCTCGGGCTGTGCCCCCGCTGTCCCCCCGCGGCCCGGCCGTGGCGATGGATTTCTCCCGGTTCCTGTCGGACGAGTTCGAGGTGAAGGGCTGGGTGAACGCGGCGTTCCGCGCCGTGCAGCAGGAGGCCCCGGGCAAGGTGGACGCCCACGCCGCCACGCTGGTGATGAAGCTGCAGCTCTTCATCCAGGAGGTCAACAACGCCGTGGAAGGTGCGGGCCGGGCGGGGGCTCTGCCCCGCGGGAATGTGTCGGGCCGGTCGGGGCGGGGTTTGCGGCCCGGTTCAGCGCTGCCCTGTGCTCCTGGCATCCGTGTGTCCCCATACCTGGATCTTCCTGAGGCGCACGGGGCGCGACAGGCAGACCTGTGCAGGCCACCCAAGGGCGCGTTGGCGATCCCGGCCTGGCCAACCTTGCCAGAGACAGAGGGATCCTCACGCTGATCTCGGGTCTTGTAGTTATTCACCAACACACCTGCGTTAAACGCTGAGAAACAGCAGCTCCTGCCAGCACTGGGTTAGATGGGATAACAGGGGAAATTTGTTCTCCAGAAGGGTTGCCCAGCCCTGGCACAGGCTGCCCAGGGCGGTGTTGGAGTCCGTGGAACGATTAAAAAGCCGTGTGGATGCAGCACTTGGGGACATGAGTTAGTGGTGGCCTTGGCAGTACTGTGGGAACAGGACTGGACTGTTGGGAACAGTTGGACTTGGTGGTCTCAGAGGGCTTTTATAAACCTAAATGATTCCATGATAAAGTACATACTTAAAGTTTAAAGATGCAGCTGAAGATTTGTTGTTTGATGTTTTGCTTTGTTGTCTAGTGTTGGGTTTTTTCAAGTACTAAAGATTAGATAAGATTATTGAAAGACCACCTGTTCCTGCAAGGGGTCTCACCCTTCCTCACTGCTCTGTGTTTCTGCAGAAACAAGCCATCAGGCTCTCCAGAACATGCCCAGAGTCCTCCGGGAAGTGGAAGTCTTGAAACAGGAGGCAGCATTCCTGAAGGAGCAGATGATCCTAGTTAAAGAAGATATAAAGAAGTTTGAAGAAGACACAGCTCAGTCCATGCAGGTTAATTCCTGTTTTAATGTTTATTTGCAATTTGTGAAATTCTAAATGTTCTAGAGTTGTTCATACGAAATAATCTTGCAAGCTTAAGATAGACAAAACCACTTCTTTTAACATTAATAGTGGAAAGGTGGGTGTGATACAGACCTATGCAATCTGCATGTCCTGAGGAACAGCTGCTCAGGTGTCGGTTCAGAGCTGCTGGTACCTGACTGGGGACACTGCTTTCTGCCTGGGGTGCAGAGCATTTTTAGGGGAAGTGGATACTAAAAGTACAAGACCGGAGTTCAAAATAACCTAAACTAACCTTCTGTTGTTTGACTTTGAACGATGACTTTACATCTCTAGCTCATTCAAACCATTCTGTCTTCTTGTAATAACATAATCTTTTCACACCTTCTTGTTTTTAAAATTCAAGCAGAAAATAACTCCCGAGTATCTGTGACAGTCATTTTTTGTTTCAGTGGGGAACATAATGTTGTGTTTTCTTCTTTAGGTCCTGGTAGAAATTGACCGAGTGAAGTCCAGGATGCAATTGGCTGCCGAGTCACTTCAGGAAGCAGACAAATGGAGCACACTAAGTGCAGATATTGAAGAGACTCTTAAAACACAGGTAGATACTGAATTATTTGGTCTTTGTGCCTCCAGGTTTTCAGGGAACTGTGTTTAAAAATTGGATTTTGAAGTGACTCTGAAATGCGTCCCTGGCGCTGATGCTGTCGGAGGTCGCCCTTGGTAACAGGCTGCTTTTCCCTGCTGGCAGGATGTGTCCCTGATTTCAGCCAAGCTGACGAGCATGCAGAGCAGCCTGGCCATGCTGGTGGACACGCCGGATTACTCTGAGAAGTGTGTGCACCTGGAGGCGCTGAAGAACCGGCTGGAGGCCATGGCCAGCCCTCAGATTGTTGCTGCTTTTAACTCCCAATCTGTAGGTCAGTAGCTCTTGGTGTCATTTACTGTCAGCACAGTTTATTGTCTTTAAAACAGCGTTTGGGTGGAGAGTTGGTGTCCTGAAGGCTCCTGGCACTGGATCGTGAGCTTCTCCTGGTGGAGCAGATGCCCTGGAGTGTTTTGGGCTCTGCAGCTGCCTGCAGACCAGTGCTGCTTTGATTTTCATAAGGTTTGGGACACCTGTGGCCACTGCAGAAAACAAGAAGATTACAGGCTGGTTTTATGGGTGAGATGGAAGTGCTGCTCAAATAAGCAGAAGGGCCCTGGTTTTCTGTTATCGTGGTGGTGTTGGTGTAATCAGGAAGGAAATTTGTTTGGAAGCATTCTGACTTCCTACTTCGTAAAAGCAACTTTATAAATTCTCTTTAGAAAATTTGTTTTTTTGGACAGTTCTTTGTGCTCTTCCTTCCCTGTGTTGCTGTCAGTGCTTCTGAAAAGTAGTTGTTCTGGTTGACACTCATCTTTGTGCACCTCGAGGTCCTGGAGGGATCTGGGGCTATGGGCTACAAACCAGAATCTTGAGGGACCTGTGTTTCAAAGCTCTGTACAGGAGCAGCTGTGCCATGAGTCAGTCTGAGGCCCAGGGATCATTTTGAGGACAGGTAAAAGCAAAGCCGAGGCCTTTTTCAGGTGTGCTTTAGGTTTGGAAGTGCTGGCTTGTTACTAGAAACTAATTATATCCTTCTAGGAAATGCTCTGGCTTTATCTGGCTTTAATACTAGGTGTGTTAATACTACGTGCTGGTTAAGAAGTTAAATTAATTCCTTATGTCTGCTGCCTGATCTTGTTTGAGGGTGGGTTTTGGGCAGTTCTGCTCCTGTTTCAGAAGATAAGAAAACAAGAGATGAAGTTGTGTCTTTCTGTGTAGACCATTATGCCTGCTCCCTTAGAAGATGATTTCTTGCTTAGACTGATGTCTCACCCTCAGATTTGAGGCTGATCCTGATGCCTGTTATTTTGTTTTGTTTAGATCAGGCAAAAATGTTTGTTAAAGTCTTCACTGAAATTGATCGGATGCCCCAGCTTCTTGCTTATTATTATAAGTGTCACAAGGTAAGTGTTTTGGTAACATTTTAACATTGAGGAATAAAAATCAGAATTCTTGCTGGGCTCTGACTGCAGAGGGAGCTGCTGCCCCATGGATCTCAGCTATGCTGTGGTGGGGGATGGCAACCTGTTCCTCTCTGTGTTTCCTTCTTAGACTACTCTTGCTGGCTCTGACCAGCTTTGGTTACTCCCCTTGTTGCAGGAGTAATTCTCCATTCGGGTCCTTCTGTCCCTTCCTGCAGCAGACACAGGATATGTGTGTTCTGCTTGATTTCTCTGTGCCTTATGATTTTGCTTTGCTTTCTGTGGATGTGGCTATGTCAGCAGTAACTTTATTACTGCAACGTGCCAGCTGCTGACTTCTGTAAACTCTTTTCAGGTAAGATTAAAAGTTGGAATTCCAGACAGTTCTGTAGCCATAACCTGAGCTTCAAATTTCTCACATGACTGTGACTTTTGAGGATTAAGTTCAAGGCTGGGGCTTGCCAAGTATTTCAACTATTATGTGGGGGTATCAGTTCCAATCTCATTTTATGAGTAAAATACCAATGTTAATTAAATCTTTGAATCACTAAGAAGCCTCAAGCTTCATGCTGAAAGTATTTTCCTTCTGTGGTGCTGAATTATATGTTATGCTGAAATGTGGAGAGAGGAGCAAGGGTGAGCCTCGTGTTTTGGCAGAAGTGCTGTTCTTGGGGAGTGCTGGGTTTGAAATAACAAAAGCAAGACCTGTGGCCTGTCAGTTTTCCTCTCAGATGGTTCTGTTCCCCATCAGGTGCAGCTGGTGGCCGTGTGGCAGGAGCTTTGCCAGAGTGACTTAAGCTTGAATCGCCAGCTGACTGAGCTGTACGACACCCTCCTGGGGACTTGGCACGCCCAGCTCCAGTGGGCAGCACAGGTGCAGGGACAGGTTCATGCAGCTGCAGGGGTGGGAGAGGACAGGGTTGAGCACCCTCGGAATTCTCACAAAGCTCTGAAGAGCTCATGGCTGCTCGCCCTGAGTTATACTCTGTGCCTGATTGGTACAGGATGGGACTTGCAACCCACTTACTGCTCGTTGTCCAGCCCTTGCAGACAGGATTTGAGCTCTGGTGTTCCACCAGCAGCAAGGTTGCTGTGTTATTGACATTAAAGCTGCTCTATCACTTTCATCTGTATCTTAAGTTAAAACTAATTTGTTGGTGTTGTAAATGTGTTCTGTTGCAAGACATTTGAAATGCCTGAATTGCTTTATCACTTGGCCTGGAGGAAGCCCTCAGGGTCACGTTGCACTGATGCATGTTGCTCTCTGTAAGATATCTGAGGGCTTCTGCTGTCACCCCTTGGAGTCTGTGTGCTTTCCTGACAAGAATAATGTAGGATCAAAAAAAGTTTTTGTCCTTTGGTGAAATGAAGAAATAAGTTCATATTGTTGAGCCTGTAAGAGTTTTTCATCCATGAAGGGTAAGAGATTCTTATCTTCATGTCACAAAGCCAGTGTCAGTGCAACGCCTGTGCTGCAGAGGAGCTCAGTGTTTCCTTGAAATGTATTTTTTCTGCCTAATGATTCGATGTGACTTTCAGGTCAGATGTCAGGTTACATTTTAGCAAATATTCTTTGAACTGGAGATTGTAAGAAATGGCATGTGTGGCACAGCTCATGTCACTCAATCTCCTGTGTTGCTTCTGCTTTCTGAAAAGGTCTTGGACCTTTTTGATGGTAAACCCAGCTTTCAAAGCAAATGAGCAGAGTAGCTGATGAAAAAGTCACAATAAAGGCTGTAACGAGTTTTATGCTAGTGGAGTGGCTGATTCTCAGCTGATTACAGGCTTTCTAGCCTTTCCACTACTGACTTCTGCCTCTCTGACCAGTCATTTGGCTTGTGATATAGTCCTATTTCTTCATATTTTACTGATTCATTTTGTTTCCCAATGCACCTGTGTAAACTGAGTGCTCTGTTTCAAATGCCCTCTTCTGCCAGGTGTTTTCTGAATCACTGTAGTGCCTGTGTTCTTCTGAATTCGGTTTTTGACCTGTGCCTATTTTCTAGTTTCTTGGTGTCTGTACTCAAAGCACAACGGTAAATATGTACTGCCCTAAACTTGCAATCAGGCTGTCCTGTTTGCTAGGTCAGTGTGGCTCTTGCAGCCTTAGCAGACTTCTCCTGGGTTTTTTACCCCTTGTGAGGTGGTTCAGATTTGGAAGCTGCCTGCTGCTCTCTGTTGCTGTGTGTTCCTCTCAGGTAATGTGCTTTTGCCAGTAGCTGTTCTGCTGCTGCAGGTTTTCAAGAACCCCCATGAAATCGTGACTGTGCTGTTGATTCAAACTCTGGGAGCTCTGGTCCCTTCCATCCCTGTGTGTCTCAGCACTGCCATGGAGAGGACAGGCCAGGACACCAAGCTGAACCAGCTGCTGGAGCTCCACGATGCCACTGTCCACTTTGCCAAGGGGCTGGAGGTAGCCATGCTGCCAAACTTGAGTAAGGCTCTGGCACTGAATTCTGTCATTCTATGCTGTCTCCTTTGTAAAGTCCCATTGTGGGATTTTGTTTAGTTTTAGGTGGAGGGAGGGATTATCTCTTCTAAGTAATGCACAGTTACGCAGTGCTTGCACCTTTGTGTTTTTTGTGTGTCTATCTTACACTGGAGCTGTTGACACAACACTGAGTTTCCTGAAGCAGCCCTGTCCTGAGCACACTGGCTCTGCAGGGTAAATAACATTTAGCACTTCTCTTTTTATGAGCTTTACTGTCTCTTCTGTCTCCCAGATGAGGAAATGTCTCCAGGGAGGCAGCGAGACCCATTGTGAGAGATCACAAAGCAGAAAAGTTGAGGAGTTTCCTGGAATTGTCACACTTCACTAACAGGAGAAAACCTGCTTGAAGGCTGCATTCATTGGATGCTTGTATTTGATTTTGTAGTTTTTCTGTTGCTACTGGCTTAGGGTTTAATCAAGTGACAGTGCAGGGCCCATTGTTTTTTTCTGAACTGTTGGTAGTTTATTCCCAGCAGCATCCTCAGTGTTTGATTGCAAATCTGCCCTGTGCTTTCCCCTCCCTGGGACATTTGTCATTTTGGTCATGACTTGCTGAGTAATTCCCGCAAACCACACAGCAGTGAGGTGCTGTGTTTGCACAGGTTTACACCTGACTTGAACTGTTGGCTATTTATAGCCCCTTATGAATTTGATGGGGCTGCTTCAAAGGCTGGCTATGGGAAAATCCAGAATTAAAGCTAATGGAGCATTCCTGATGCTGTGCTTCCTGTGTTTGGTTCCTCATAACATTGTCTTGAGCTGTTTAAACCCAGATTCTTACTTGATCCTGTAAATTATGATTGCTGGGCACTGTCAGGGAGTGTGACTGTGTCTGTTGTCTGTCTAGTTGCATACACATCGGTCATCTTCTAGCTTAATTTGTGGTTCATTACAGAAATTATTAAAAAGGACTTGGAAAAATAATGCCAGATTCTAGAAAATGATGGAATAGGAAGACTGCTGTTGAACTGCTATCTGAGTGTGTTTAAAAAAAAACCCAAAGCCTTTATTTCCATTTCTTTTACTGTGGGGTAAGATGTTTGAGAAAAATATCTCAAGAATGGAAAGGCCAGGTGACTCAGCTGAGGAGAGTCAAACCAGTTCCTGTGTGTGTATGTGAGGGGAGGGCTCGGCTGTGATTCATAGGATAATTCAGTTTGGAAGGGACCTTGGAAGATGATCTCGTCCAGTTGCCTGCTCCAAGCAGGATCTGCTGTGAGGTCACACCGTGGTGCTTGGGATACTGTTCAGTCTGATCTCGAAAATGGCCAAGCGCAGAGACAGTGCTGGCTTTGGACAGACTGCTCCATTGCTTTCCTGTCCTCAGGGTGTAAAAGTCTTTCCTGATATCTAGGATTCAAAGTAATTTTGGTTTGCTGCAGGTTTGAGTTTGGCAAAGCTTTGTGAGAACAGCTGGTGTCCAGTTCTGTTTTGAGCAATAATCATTCAGCCCTGGTTTGTGTTTGGGTTGGCAGCTCCCTGCTCAGGCATGGCACTGAGAGGCTGAGTTTGTGCTTCGCGTTCAGCTCTGGTTGATGAACGCTGGCACAGTAGTGCTGAGTGAATTGAATTAGTGTCAATTATTTTAAGTGTGAACCAGGCTTTGTGATAAATGAGGATTGCCCCTGTTTGATGCCGTGGGAGTAATGTGTTTCACTTCTCAGATGGTTTCAATTCTTCTGCTGTAGGTTGGACGTTTGATAGATTTTTGTCACCCAGGCTGTTTTGGATCAGTGAGTGATAATTTTCTTGAGGCACTTGTTGAGGTAGAACATCTTGGTTTTAGGAAGCAGGTAGAGATAATAATCTTGTTTCTAAAAAAATAAAAAACCCAATCTGTGTAGTTGAGATTGAAGCTGTTGGGCAGCATTCCAAGCCCGTGCAGGCAGCATGCTTTAGTGGAAGAACTACTGCATGTAGCTTGAAATGAGGCTTTCAGTAGCATATTCATCTCTTTGTAGACTAAACACTGATTCTTTGTAGAGGAGCAGAACCTGGTGAAAGTGATGGAGCTGGTGGAAGCAGTGTATGGTCCATACAAGCCCTATCAACTTGAGTATGGAGACCTGGAAGAAGAGAATCTCCTCATCCAGATCAGTGCAGTGCCCTTGGTAATGTACCAGTCTTTGCTCAGCTGTACAGGGAGAGGCTGATGCTTCCACTAAATACAGGGCTCTTTGTTGTAGTTACTGCTCTCTTTTCTCCTCTCCTGTTTGGTTATATTTCCTTTTTTTTGTGGAAGATTCTGCTGTTGGCAGAACTGTTTTTCCTTGAAGACCCAGTGAAAACAGGCTTTGGCAGCCTGGCTGTTGTTACAGTCCATGGGCAGGAGGGTGGAAGCACCAGCATGGTTCTGCCTCAGGAGTTTCACAAGAGTGGAGGATACCAGAGAACACTGTGTTACACAAGGTGTGTTTTCTTTAATGCCTGGAAGAAGAGTCAGGCTCAGCTTTGTTGTTACTGTTGTTATTTAGGAGCATTGGGAAGTGATTGATTGTGTCCAGGAACTGAACCACTCAGTCAACAAACTCTTCATTCTGGCGGCTGGAGCCATCGACAACTGCGTCAAGCTCACGGATGGACTGGGAGTGTGTGGGCTGCTGAAGGCCCTGAAGGCCCTGTTCTCAAAGTAAGGTGCCTTTAGGTACTGTTGCATTTATCCCGAGCGAGTAGTGAGTGTACAGTTTGTGGCCAAGGACTTTGTAGTTTATGGAAAACGGCTGAGAGCAGAAAGTGTCTCTGACTGTACCATGAATCATCAGTATCCCTCTTGCTGCTTCATTTGGGCACAGGCTGTTTTCTAGAGGAAAAATGGAAGATTCTGTGGCTAAATCAAAGACTTACCAGCTGTTTTCTGTTCTGGTTGGGCTGAGTTTTCTTTTTTAATAAATACTTTTGAAGGAGAAAATGTTTCCTAAAACAAAATAAGGCAAATTAGGCTGATGAAAGTAGATCTCAGTGGGGAAATAAGTCTGGAGGTTGAACTTGATGATCTTGGAGGTCTTTTCCAACCTTATTGATTCTGTGAATACACAGTCACTGGGACAAGTGACCTCACATTCAGGATCTGCCTGTAAGTGTGAGATACCCCACGGAGTGAGGTTCACTCTTAATTCTTGTCTTAAAGTATCACTTTCCTATTCCTACGCTGATTAACTCCTTATTCCTTCATGATCCTGAAAAAGCTGCTCACAAGGTATGAATCAGGTATTGCTGCCCTGTGGGGAAGGGGGAAGAGGAAAGCACACATCTCTGATCTCACCTTCTTTATAGGTAATTACAGAGCAATGTACATGCCTCCAGCTTATGGGCATTATTAAAAAGAAAATGGGGGTGTGTAGGAAACAGAATGTTCTTCTTTTTATCCATGTTCTCATCTGGGAGTAGCTGAGAAAACAAATTCATGAGATTGTTGTCACCATGTTCCTGGAGTAAGGGCCAAGTGATGTTGGAGTAGCAGGAGCCATATAAACTTTTCCTGGTCTTTCCTAGGAGATGGTCAATGTAGTGGTAACTAAAATGTCTTTCTCCTTCCTTCTCACAAGCAGGGAGAACTCCTGGTAATCCACATGCAAGAAACTGAGGCAGCCACACAGCATCTTTTATGCTCCTTGTCTTCTGGTCCAGGCTTGAATGGGCTATGGCTGATCAGTTCTTCACATCCACCTGTTTGGAGTGGAACTGGAGTGTCTCTTCTGTACTCCTTTTAGTATTTCTGGATCTTGTTTGGCCCTTGCAGAGGATGGATTGAGCAAATCATAGGACATGTCTTTGTGCTGCTCTCCAATCTATTCTCTTATGCTGGTGCTTCTCTTTGCTCTGTTTCTCACTACAGGTATACATCTGACTTCACAAACACACTGCAGTCTATACGAAAGAAATGTAAACTGGATGATGTCCTGGCAGATTCCCTGTTCCAGGAAGACTGGACTGCATTCCAAAACTCTGTCCGGTAAAGGATTTGGTCTTTTTTTTTGTCTGGCTCAGAGCTGATTTTTGTGTCAAAGCTGAAAGGGAACTACTTGGGGTCAGTTTACACAAGTTCTCAGTGTAGAACACAGGGCTGAGCTCACTGTGCTGCAGTGCTTCTGGGAGCACCAGTGTCAGTGATGGGTTTCAGGTTGCTCCTGGCACAGGGAGGGCTGTGGGGCTCCCCACTCTCCCTGAAGCAAGGCTGCATCCCATATCACTTGTAATATTAGCAGCTCTTAAGAGTTTTCCCACTTACACTGAGCTGGCCTTCCCCATGATGACAAGGAAGTAGCATGTGGATGAGACCATTGGGCCAGTGTATTCTCAAATGGATGCAGAGTTAATCACCAAATTGACTCTTGATGGATGTGTGGGCTGTAGTTTGGTCATGGCATTTCTTAATTACTTGACATGGGTCTAGATGGTTTCTCTGAGGGGGGGTCTGGCACTGTCTGCCTCAAATCTCACAGTGTGTTTTTGTCTTGTTCTTTCCCAGGATAATTTCCATTTGTGGTGAACTCCTTCATCAGTGTGGAGACTTTGAGCAGCAGCTGGCCAACAGGTGAGCACTGCTGACCTTAATTCATGAGCTGTCAACCTAGGAACCAAGTTGAAAGAAAACAAACCCCAAGGTGCTTTGGTTGCATAGACCATGGAGGGAAAGCCACCACTGATTCCCCCTCCCCATCCTTCAACATGTCAGAGATGGGGCATAGACTCTTCTGCTCAGTCTTGTTCCCTGAGACAGTCCCAAGAATCCTTTTCCTTGGATACCTGGGTGGCCACCAGTGGGCTTCCAGATGGGGGTCAGGAAGGAATTTTCCACCAGATCAAATTGGCAAGATCCTCACCCATGTGACACGCGGCATGAATCACGTGCTGAAATGAGTGTAGGTGTGCCTTAGCTGATGGATTCCCTGTAACCTGAGGAGTGTAGGCACAGGCAGCACGTAGATCTCGCTGCCCCTTGTTGTAAGCAGTGCACTGCTCAGCCTGTGGTTCCTTGAAATGCTCGGTGTGACTCGAGTAGAGCACAGCCTGCAGTGCTTGGCGGGCTGGGTGGGGACCCACTGCCCTCGTGTTCCCAGAGCACAAACCCCTCTGTCCTCTCAGCACTTCTGCAGCTGGTGAGTTGCACAGTAGATGTGAGGATTGGCTGCAATTAGTCTCCATCAGTGAATGCTCTCCCTTGAAGTCACTCAAGGGTGATGCTGGTCCTTGGGCCAGCATGAGGACAGAACTGCCAAATACAGAGGATTCTGCTGGTGACTTTTGTGTACTTGTTTTTAGGATTTTGTCAACTGCTGGGAAGTATCTCTCGGACTCCTACAGCCCTTGTAGTTTTTCTGGCTTTCAGGACACCAGTTCTGCAGAAAAGAAGAGCTCCATAAAAAATCCCTGGCAGGAATACAATTACCTCTTGAAGGAGAATCCATCCGAGTATGCCAGCCTTATGGAAACGCTTTACACTCTAAAGGTAGCCCTGCTGCCTGGGGAGCCTGCCTCTATCACAATGTCCTCTTGGGCCCATATTTGGTAGATGAGACCTGGATTCCCCCACCAGATGACTTTTCATGCTGGCTGCAGCCCTTCCATGGGCTGTGTTCTACAGAGACACTGATACGTGGAGAGATGAAATGTCCAAACCCAGGAAGTCTGGACTTGTTCCATCTCTCCCCAGATCCTGGCTCTGTTTTGTGAACATGCCCTTATCAGCTCAAGCGAGGGAGATTTTATCGCAGTGAGCATTGGGAAGTTTGTGTTGGAGCCATCTCAAATTCTGGAGCCCACACACCACCTTCTGAGGCTTTCTCTGCCACTTAGGCTCTGCTGCCATGTCCAGTCTGAAACAGAATTCTGCAGGATCATTCATGCATGGATCTGTGAACAGGGTAGAATGACTTAGTTATCTTCTCATGGATCTAAGTTGTTTGCCGTCGTTGGTCACATGGAGTAGTGAATTCAAGGTTATGAGTTTTATTTCCTCAAAATGTTTTGATTTCTTTTGCACTTGGTTTACCTGCAACTTTTGCGGTTCTGCCTTCAGTGTCACGTGTTTGACTTTAAACCTTGACTAAACTGTCCAGTTCCACAGGTACTCTTCAGGCAGAACTTAATTCCCTGCAGGGCATCAGTTGTTCCCTTTGAGTAAAAGGCAGCTTTGCCATCTTCTCTGCAAGTTTCTCAGTATCCAGCATGTGCCAGAGCCTGTGGTGGCTAGAACATGATGCTGATTCCTTGTCCTGCAGTTCAGGGAGCAGTGGCAGTTTCTGTCTTGAATAACTGCTTGGAATAGGTCATTCCAGAGGGAACAGACTGTGCCATCACGGAGGAAGGCTCTGCTGCGCAAGGATGGCCTCATAAAACCTTTGCAAGCATGTTAACACAGCCCCTCTGTGGCCACTTTAATGACTTGTCTATGTAAATGTTTCTCTGTCTCTGTGTGTCAGGAGAAAGGCACCAGTAACCACAACCTGCTGTCGTCGTCGCGAGCGGCCCTGAGCCGCCTGAACCAGCTGTCCCATCACCTGGCCTTCGACTCGGTGTTCCTGCGCATCAAACAGCAGCTGCTGCTGGTTCCCAGGATGGAGGTGGGCAGTGGGGGCCTCGGGCTGAGCTGAACTGAACAGGCAGGGTTTACCTTGGGTCAGCGCTGCTTACCTTTCTCCTGCTCAGAATGGTTCTGGTGCCACATTTCTCCCATGAGCTGCAGGCAGTGGAACAGTTTCCCTTCCCTCACCCACAGCCTTTGCGGCACACAGGTGTTTGAAGGCTCTGGTGTTTGTTTGAGGTGTTTCTTTTCTAACCTTTGTGGGCATGTTTCCCACAGGGAGCTGGGTGGAAAGAGGGTGGGTGTTTTGGGCCTGAGGGACAACAGGGGAAACAGTTTTCTCACCATCTGTGTTCTGCTTTCTAGAATGCCTTGGGTAATCACAGTTCTTTTTGTTGGGTCACTCCTTTCTAAAATACCGATAGGCTTCATGCTCTGGGAAGTCATCGATTCATCCTGCACTTTCTGCCTTACAGGGCTGGAGTTCTGGTGGCATTGGTGAGACCCTGACAGATGACCTGCCAAACTTCAGCCTGACCCCTCTGGAATATATCAGCAATGTAAGAGAACTGTACTATCTTTCTGCTCTAGAAAACAAATTGCTGGGAACACTCCAGAGAGCAAAGATTTGCTTGGAGTAGCAGTTCTCTACTGGTCTTTCTTACCATGAGTGTTTCAGTGACTGCTTCTCTGACCTTGTGAAAAATTATTTCTTGTACCAAGTGTAATGATGCACGAGAGCCAATTTGTAGGTGAGTGAGTGGTTGTCAGGCTCAGCCCTCTGCTTTCAGGTGTATTTACTGCAGGTGACTTTTTCTCTAGTAAAGGACTTGCCTCACATTTGTTCAATGACTCAGCTTTTGGTGCTTTTATTCTAGATTGGGCAATACATTATGTCGCTTCCTCTGCACCTTGAGCCATTTGTCACTCAAGAGGATTCTGCTTTGGAACTGGCATTACATGCTGGCAAACTGCCGTACCCCCCAGAGCAAGGTAGGGTGAGACCAAAGGCTTGGAGTGTCTGGGGAAAGCTTTCCCATCCTGACGTTACACAGGTGGGGTGTGTTACAGTGACAAAACTATTGGAGATCCCTTTCCTATCACCCTTTTTTTTCCCCAAGAATCCTTTTGTAAAACCCAGGAGGAGCCTCTAAATAATGAGTAAAACTTTTTTTTGTTTTGTTCAAACTAGAAGCTTTGGCTTGGTCTGTGTGAGTTTGGCGTTCATTAAAATGGTGGTTTGGGGTCTGAAGGGTTCTGTTGGGTTTTGGCTCCTGTTCATGCTCCAGGGGGCTGGCTTTACCTGCTGTGTCACTAATCCTGCTGCAGGTAACAGCAGTTGCCACCTAATGCCTTTCCCTGCAGGTTGGCAGCGTACCTGATGTGCTGGGCTTGGTCTCTTTATGGTGTTATTATTTCCACAGACAGTGAAGAAAGCATAGAGCTTGGTATTTACAGTCTCCTGGAACCTTCCAAAAATATGCTCTTTAGTTCAGGCTTTTGCATTACTATTATGTCCCTTAAAGCATTTACATGTTTTAATGGCTTGTTAATTTTCAAAACACTTATGAACACAGAATGCCTTTAGGGCTGGAAAAAAACTCTTGTGAATCCTTGTCACTGCTGTTGTTTGCAAACTGCTCCTGGAAGAGGATCCTGTAGGAAGTGCCAGGCAGTGCCCCATCCCAGCTGGTTGCCCATCAGCCCTCTAGAAGTGACTTACCTGGAGAGTAATCCAGGGGAGTGTTTTGGGTCTGGAGCTCACGTCAGTGCTGTACAGTACAGGGAGAGAACATGAATGCTTTGATTACTCCAAAACCAGCTGATAGACTCTGACTACCTCAATGTCCTGCAGAAGGAACAGTTCAGACATTATTACCCAGTTAAGATTATGTGTGGTACAAACCCAGCCAGGGCGGGTCAGTGTGCTGGCAGCTAACAGGGATTGTCTGTGCAGGAGATGAGCTGCCCGAGCTGGACAACGTGGCTGATTACTGGCTGGGCTCCATTGCCAGAGCCACGATGCAGACGTACTGTGAGGTCATCCTGCAGATCCCACAGCTCACGCCACACTCCACCAAGCAGCTGGCCACGGACATCGGTGAGCGCGGGCGTGGGGTCCTGGGTGTGGCTCTGTCACCACGTAGGGTTCCTACCTGTGTGGTAGATTCCAGCCACACTGCTGGTGCCTGTGGCTGGGAGCTCTCGGTGACAGAATTCCCTCTGTCATCAAGAACAAGGGTATCTTTCATTTCACAGTGTCTATTGCCACTTAAATACAGATTTTTTCTTAATTTTGCAGATTACCTCATAAATGTGATGGATGCCCTGGGCCTCCAGCCCTCGCGGACGCTGCAGAACATTGTAACTCTGCTGAAGGCCAAGCCAGAGGAGTTTCGCCAGGCTGCCAAGAGCCTGCCCCGCCGGATGGCTGCTGGCATCGCGGCCATGAGGGGCCTGGAGGGTTAGCTGTGCCCTCTCTGCCTCTGGCATCACTGCCAGGAGGGGCTTGGAGTGCCAGCTGTGCCCTCCCTGCTGCTGGCATTGCAGCCATGAGGGGCCTGGAGTCCCAGCTGTGCCCTCCTTGCCTCTGGTATCGCTGCCAGGAGGGGCTTGGAGTGCCAGCTGTGCCCTCCCTGCTGCTGGCATTGCAGCCATGAGGGGCCTGGAGTCCCAGCTGTGCCCTCCTTGCCTCTGGTATCGCTGCCAGGAGGGGCTTGGAGTGCCAGCTGTGCCCTCCCTGCTGCTGGCATTGCAGCCATGGGGGGCCTGAAGGGTCAGCTGAGCCCTCCCTGCCACTGGCCCCTGCTCAAGGACTCGCCTCCTCAGACTGGTTTTCATTTCTGCAAGGACATTGAAAAGATCTCTGGGGACTAGGGGAATTTATTTCAGACTAACTTTTAATAAATGTCTTTGTCTAGGAAAAGGTCGTTCCATTTTTCCATCTTTAGAAATAAGGAAAGATGTTCTACAGCCAAATTTACCAAAAACTCTCTGGATGACCCTGAGTAGGCTGAGGAGGGCTGGAAATGTTCTGCCAGGTGCTGTAGAGTTCATGCTTTGTGGCAACTTTTTCAGAAAATTTAATCTACTGTATCCGAGATGATGGAGCAGATGCAGCACAGAGGGGGCTGCCTGTAGGCAATGGCCACTGCTCAGGGCTGTCTTAAGTACAGAGTCAGGAAGGGTCTCTTTACTTGGCAGTTGAGGCTTGATCAAGCTCGACCCTGAGAATAAAACCAGTTTTGTAGGTTGCTCCTGGTGCAATTTCACTATTGTGCTGAAAGCCATGGAGTTTGTAAGGCATTTAAAGAAAGTGGTGCTTTCTTGTAGAGTTTATTACCTTTTGTTATATAGATTTTTGTGAAGCAGCTGGTCTAGCCTTAGTGTGCTCTCCTGAGAGACAATGGGGTGGAATACAGGGAGGTCCCAAAATTGGAATGCCAGCTGAGTCTCCAGCACCTGCACTGCTGCTGCAGCAGGAAACCCCTTTGCCCAGCTGGGCTCGGGTCCGCTGTGGGTTCGGCTGGGGAGAGCCCGGCTGGGACAGAGCTGGCGCCAAGCACCTGAGACACTTCCCACTTTTATGAGTTCCGTAAGCCAGCTGTGACTGGAATGGTGAGCTGTCCCTGTCCTGTAGAGAACACTCTGTTCCCTTCACTCTTGGTGTAAGGAGAGTCAGTCTCACCAGCTGTGCCTCTCCCAGCCTTCCTCTGCCCCGATACTGCTGGGGAGGGTTCTGGGGCTGTTCCTGGTCTGCTGCTGTTGGCCTGGGCAGGCACCCAGCTGGGGCTGAAGGCATAAGGACAGGGGGAGCAGCCTGCGACCTGCTGCCCATCCCAGGGACCTGCTGTCTGTTGGTGAGAATGTGAGGGGAGATGCCCAGGTTCTTGCTCTCAGCATTCCCCATGTTTCAAGCAATGTGCTTTGTGTGTTCTGGTTTTTCACTGTTGAATCCTTTGGAGGCCTTTGCCAAGGATGACGCTGCATACACTGAGCATTGATTGAGGAGGGGAGGGTGTCAGGTCTTTGTTTCCCACTCAGCTGTGACATGGGATAAAGTGCTATCACTTTACAAGAGCTCTCCTGTGGGAAAGGAGGCTGTGTTTGTGGGTTTGTGGTGCTCTGAGAGGGAAACGTTCCTTTAGGGAGACAGCGAGTGAGGAGACAGGAAAAGTCTAGGACAGCTTGTAAGAGCTGGTTTCCTCTGTCTTTACAAGTGTTTTTGCTACCTGTTGTGTGCCTTGTCACCACTCAGGTGGGTTTAGGTCCTCACTGAGCTCAGGCTGTACCTGGGTGAGGTGGTTCTGTACAGAACAGTGTGTTTGGGGGCTGTTGGTCCTTCTTCCTTCTCCCTTCTCCCTTCAAATGAGAACCAGCTGAGGGAGAAGTGGCTGAGGGCAGAGTGTGGATGTGTTAAGGAGGTGCTCCCTGAATCTGGATTCAGTGAATTTTGAACACAGTATTCCCTTTTGTGGGGCAGAATCAGCCATGCTGGTGGCACCTCAGCTGGCAGATTGTCCCCCAGTTCTTCTGTCCTGCTGCTAGTGGTCATCAGCAACTGGACCCACAATTTCCACCACTGCTGAGGGGCTGGAGGGACCCTGGGCACACTCTGCCCAACAGTTCTGCACCAGAGCACCCTGTGCTTGGGGAGCTTCCCATGCAGAAGGATCCTGGACCCCCCTCTCCGCGGCCACCCCGCACTGGGCACCGTGCCCAGAACATCATGTTCCCAATGCGTGATTTAACCACATGATTGTGCTTCCTCTTGAACTTTTGCAAAAGTACTTCAGCAAGGCCAGTCCTGGTGCGTTGTGATGGGCTCCTGGGAAGGCTCCTGCAGGCCAGAGCCGGCCGGGGCCAGGTGAAAGCACTGCCCCACTCAGCTCAGTCCCACAAGGACCACCAAAGACCCCGGCTGCCCTCACGTCAGGGTGAGCACAGTTTGTTCTCCTCCTTCAACCTCTTGCCAGCACTGGACTGCCGTCGCTGCCAGCAAGGAAGCTAAAGGCAACTTTTGAATCAATTTTTTTATTATTGCAAGAATGATAGTTAAACAGGCTGGTGCTTCCTCCCACCCCTGAGTCTCTGTGGAGTCTTATCCTTGGCACACACCAACAGTTGTGCCCACCTGCACCATGAGTGGTACGAACCCTGGGCAGCAACATGACAGGGCACCCAGGGGCTCCAGCAGTGAAGGGAGAGTTCAGTTTTTGCTGTTTCCATTGTGGTTGTTTGGCAACCTCAGAGGTCAGAAGTAGCTTTGGTTCCATCCCAAGGCTCTGATCCATGGTATGGCACAGCTGCAGCACATGCTGTGCCACATGTCTGCAGCCAAGAGTGCTGGAGAAGGGGATAGAAGGAGAGAGTCTTTAAGGTCCCTTCCAACACAAACTCTTCTGGGGTTCTGTGATCTACCAGGCCATGACCTTGCATCCACTGTCAGGACATCCTGTCCTCTCCACGCCACCAGCCTGCTCTGCTCACTGGGAATTGCTTCCCACCCGCCTGGTAATGAGAAATGGTGACGTGATTTTACAGCAATACTGATGTACACAGGCTCTACACACTAAAGCCAAAGCCTGACTTTGTGAGGTTTATTGCAGGGTTTATTAGGCAGAGCTTCCTCCCAGTGATCAGTCATAGGGGAGGACAGCTTGGGCTTTTAATTCCCTCCTAATTTTGACAGATAGTTGCCCAGCAAGTGCCACACAGCATGGCGGTGGCCAGCGGGAGCTGACAGGGCACTCTGCTCACTCGGTCTCCGCGTCGCTGTCGGGACTGAGGACATCGAGGGGCTGCACGCGCAGAGAGTCGTAGTTGGGCGGGGGGGTGCCGGGCTCGGGGGGCAGCGCCTTGTCCTTGGGCAGAGCCCCCGCGGCCTCGTGCTGGAAGCCCAGGTTGGTGTGAGCCTCCACCAGCTCCGACACCGTCGGGGGTGTGTCCGGGTACCGCGCCCGTGCCCGCCTCTGCTTCAGGCCTTTGCACCAGCTGATCACGTTGATGATGGTGATCCACAGCGAGTCGATGATGATCTCCCCAAACTCAATGAGGCACAGCACCGAGCCCCCCATCCAGAACCCAAACTGGCCTCCCAGGCTCGACAGCAGCCAAACGATCTGCGGGAAGAGAGCAGAGTGAGCTGAGGAAAAGGAGCCCCTCAGATGTGCCCCACCCCAATCCATCATCCCGTGTGCCAGGGCTGACGTGGGTGATGCCCCTGCACCTGGGACCTGCCTGCTGGGTCCCCTCCTGTGCCACTGCTGCCCTGCAGGGCTGGGGCAGGAATGGGAGGTGGAGTGGGGGAAGGAACTGAGGGCTGTGAGCCAGCAGGCAGACGTGGCTTCATCCACTTCATTACAGCAGATGTGCAAAACAGCAGCCTCGAGAGACGTGACAGACCGTCCCCCAGGGCACTGAGCCCTGCCTGTCGCAGCTGACTGGCTCCTGTGCCTGCCCTGCCAGGAGGGCTGGGATGGGCACTCACTGTAGTGGCAGCTGACTCTGAGATGGTGCGGTAGTTGTACTCCTGGAAGTAAATGTTCAGCTTGATGATCCCATTCCTGTAAAGAACAAAATGCATTCCTGTAAAGAACAAAACCCACCTCAGTGAGGAGCTGGGCTATCGATGTCCTGCACCTCTGCTCCAGCCTGACCATGGGACGGAGAGACACCAAGACGTGAGTATGAAGTGACAAATGTTACGAAATGGGAACTGTCCTTAATGCTGATTTTACTTAACTGCATGTTTGAGTTTGCCTGACCCAATTTGCAGCTCTGGAGAGCAGAGGACATACACGAAGTACCTTTTGGATCTGCTTTCTGTATGTCCCAGGCAAACCTGCTGCAAACCTTGTCCTCCCTGCGCAGTCGCGCACGTGTGCGCTGGCCCAGCGCCAAGGCTCGTGTCAGGCTGATGTTAACAGGCTCAGCAGAGAAGATAAAGTGGTTGTTCCTTTCACTCACCTGTCCAGAGTCACATTTGTTGACATATCCCTTTCATAAGACAGAATATGGAAGATCCAGTCCTAGGAAAACAAAATCTGTTCAGAAAGAGCAGAAGCATCCCGTGCTCCCAAAGAGAACGGGCCCTGCGGGTGCCGTGCCCCATCCCAGGCAGCCCTGGCCCCGTGTGCAGGTGGAGGAGGATGCTGTGGACCTGAGCAAGGCAGCTCTGCCTCAGCAGGGCCAGTGGGTGCTCCTTCCCTGTCCCGTGGGAAGCCCCCCCTGCCCTTTCAGGGTGTGGAAGGTGCACTCAGCTTTGAATTGACAGTGGCACTCAGACAGAACCCCAGGAGGAAGGAACCACTGTGGGAGGGTCCCTCCTCCTGCCTCATGCCCTGGTGCTGCTGCTGGTTTGCGTGTGGAAAATATAGACCTTAGCAGAGGTGCTTTGACCTGGACACCAGCTCTGACAACAGCGAGTGTCCATGTGCCTGGGACCAGGGAACCATCAATGTGTTACACATCAAGGAATCAGGATTACCTCGGAGGCTTCCGACGGCCAGTCCGCCATGGAGATGGTCATTTTGTACTGCGTGTCACTGGAGGGAAGAGGGAGAACATTAGTATGGAGATCTCCCCTCCTCTGAAGTCTCTGGAACTTCAGTTCTCACACAGCAAATCAGCCCTGCAGGGTTTGCTGCCCTTTTAGGAAAGTCAGGACTGATGGGAGCCAAAATGCAGGATCTCTCTACCTCCACAGCAACCAGATCAGGCTCAGGTACTCACTTGCATGTTTCTTTACAGGATTCAATGCAGATCTGTCGCTGTTTTATGCTGGATCTCAGTGAGGAATAGCAATACGCTGTTTGGTGAAAACAAAATTAAAGTATCTGTTTAGATAAGGACCCACTTACTGGGTTATATCAGTTTCATTTATCAAAATAAATATTAGGTATGACCCTGCTGCACAGATCTGCCGTCTTCCCTTTCAGCTTTCCTTGAGAAATGTGGGCAAAACACTCAGATAATTTAATAATAGCTTAAAAATAAACGGTAACTTTAGTTTTTATAGAGCCAGCTTGCCCAGGGTGGTATTTTTGGCACAGCCCTAGCCTCTGCCAGCACAGAGCTGTGCCACCCCAGGGGAGCACTGGACCCTCCACTGCCCCTGCCAGGGGTCCCAAAATTTTGGGTGCAGAGGCCTGGCGTGATACCCTGTGTTCTCACTCTTTGGTGCCTAAGGGCTTCCCCAGCTCACAGCCAAGACCAAAGTCTGGCCTGTTCACCCCAGCACTGGCCCAGGTGGCCACGTCCCGTAGGGAACAGCCGTGCACGAGCTGCAGGGACAGGGCAGATCCGGCTACCGCCCCGCCCCGACCCCGGAGGCTGCCATGAGCTCTTACCCCAGCCTGGGTTATCCTCGTTGTTGCAGTAATTCACCCCTTCAGGTAAAGGGAACATATAGTGGCCACATCCACAGATCTCGACCATGTGGTTTTGAAAACAGGAGCGCAGGCAGGCCTGGAGAGGGAAGAGGGATGCTTAGGCTTGGGCTGAGCCCTCAGGCAGCTCCACACTGCTGGCATGGCACTGGCTCTGGGAGCCCCTTGGCTCCCAGGAATTCCCTCTCTTTTGCACTGAACAGAAGATTTTGGGGCTGCAGAGGGAGAGGGATAAAGGTGCAGGGGAAGTGGGGACTGCCAGAGCCTGTCCGTGCCCAGAACCTCTTCCAGCCTTGCTGGGCATTGGAGTTTTTAAGGGCACTAACGGGAGCTGCCCGTGGGTGAGACCTCATGGGAAACAGAGGGAGCTCAGTGCCCACTCCCACTCACACAAGAAACTGCGCATTTCTCAATTATTTTAGGGCTTCACAGAAGTAATATCAAGCTTCCAAAAGGGAATACAAATGTTCTGTTCTGCCACAGACATGGCTGTGCTCTCCAGGCTTTCCACGACACTGACAAATGGCTGGTTTTACACTTGAAGGCCTGGAATTTCCAAATCCTTCAACATAAAGAGCAGACATATGAATGATCTTCTCTGTGCAGCTGCTGCTCTTCCTGGGAGGATCGTGGCTGCAGCTCCAGCTGCAGCACTGCCATTAGCTTGGCATGAAGTTCATCTGAGATTGGAGTGGGATTCTGCATGAGGCAGCACAAAGCAATAGCAAAGTCTATGAGAAGATAATTAAATTTAACAGTTATGGGTAGAACAAGCAGAGAATTTCTGTGTGATAGGAAAGGTCCACAGAGTGCAGAGCAGTCAGGGCGTGATGGAAGAGCCTGGTTTTGCTGAGAGGGCTCTGAAGTGGCATTACGTGGACACAGAACTCCGTCAGCGTTTGCACTTCTAGGGAATAATGCAATCCTCCTGAGTGTTTGCTTAAACCTTATACAAGCATCTTCAAAAGTTGGGTAAAGTGGTCTAGTTGTTATTATATTATATAAAGGCAGAAATATAAAACTGCTGCCAGCCCAAAGCCCTCCTGATCTCTGGGTGCATCTATGAATCACCCCAAATGGTTTGGGTGTTTCCCTTATTATTGGATCTCACCCTCAAGAGCTGCTTCTCTCTCTAGCACAGCCTGTTACAAATTAACCTGTGCTTAGTGTTTGCACTCTAATTTTCTACAGAGTCAAGGTTTACAAACACTCAACTTTCTCATCCCATTTTCAGAGTGATGAAGAAGCAAATGGGCTGTTTTGCTTCCTGTACAAACCAGCTGCATTTTCAGGGTGAAAAATTACTTGATCTCCCCAAAGAGAAAAAAGTTAAAGATCGTAGGAGTATTCAGAGGGAGAATCTCTCCTTTGTATTCCTCTCCTGTCAGGGGTAAATATCACTTGTATACACAAAACACGAGTTCCTGAGAAGTGTCACTTTGACATTGTCTCAGCAAAAGTTTCCCAGCATCTCAGTGACTGTTTCTACAGAACCACATGGGGCTTAGATCAGATATCAGGAAAAATTTGTCATGGAAAGGGTTGTAAAGCATTTGAACAGGCTGCCCAGGGCAGTGGTGGAGTCACCAGTCCTGGAAGTGTTCAAAAGCCATGTAGATGTGGCACTTGAGGACATGGTTTATCAGTGAGCATGGTGCTGTATAGAAACTTGGATTTGATGATCCTGAAGGTCTTTTCCAACATTAAAGATTTTATGATTCCCCAGTACCCTGTGTGATGGCCAAAGATTTAACTGCTTTGATGATTTCTCCTAAAGAGTTTTGTGTGATTTAAAAGGGTGTTTTACCTGTATGGAGTAGGAGGTGTTATATTGGCTGTAGAGGTTTTTGACAGGGACGTCGGAGCCGTTCATGGTGCAGTCGCTGTAGGGAGAACCCATCCGCTCCAGCTCATCCTGGAAAGAAACCCAAACACCAAACTGTGCTTATCACTTCTCCATGGGTCCCTGTGCCCCTTTTCCAGAGGCTCTGTAATTCCTGTGCTCCCCACTGGCTTTGCTAAAAATGAAAGTCAGCGGTGGCAGAGCTGAAGAGGCTGCAACCCCTTCTCTGAGTGGATCCAGGCAGGTGAGGGTGTTCAGGGGTCAGCTTCTGACATGCTGGAGAAAGAGGCAACCATGGCCTGAGCCCAGTATTACAGCCTCAATAAAGCACTTTGCCAGGCCAGTTACATAAAATCCTCCATAAAGTGCTCCAGCCCCCGGCAGGTGTGTACCTTGTCTCCTTTGGTTTGAGCCAGTTCAGCCAAGACTTAAAGCAAACTTGGTTTTGGTCCCATCAGATAACATTATTCTCAGACAATCTGCTCCCGAGGAATGCCACACATACCACCAGCACTCCAATGGAGGTTTCTGTCCCAGCCATGGCGTAGATGCCCTGATCCTTGAGGAAGGGGAAGCTCTTCTGTTGATGCAGCATGAGCCTGGCCCCGGCGGCAGAGGACAGGTAGGGAATGTAGTCCTGCTGGCTGATGTCCAGAATCAGCTTCAGCCCTGGAATACCAGACAAAACACTCAAACAGGAATAGTATTGGAAGGTGAGCCTTTGGGGAAAAAAGGGGAGTCTATTTTCTTCTCCCTGTTCCTTGGGAAGAGCCAGGATCTGGCTGCCATGGCAGTCTGACCTATGCAGGAGCACTTATGGTGGTGAATGCCCAGAAAGGCAATAGCTGGCAATAGTCAGGTGCTGCCTCAGATATCTCAAATATCCAGAGGATGCCCTTCTCCTACATGTAACATCTGTAGTCACTTTTTCTCTGTGTGGCACATTTTCCTTTTGGGGGTCATCCCCCTTCTGCAAAGCCTCTGTTCTGTGTTGCAGTGCAACAGTGACAGAGGAATCATAAATCTGTCCTGAGTGAGAGAAATGGGCACCAAGAGACAGACTCCTCACGTCTGCCCCTCCAGCCCCCTCCTCCACCACAGAGCCCTCCCTTACCGAACTCGGCCCCAGGGTTGGAAGAATTCAAAGCCTCTTCGTCCATGCCCCAGTTAAAGATGTAGCAGTTACCATGGTCTGGGTGGTAGATTTGGGTGAAATTCCTGGAAGAATCATACACATAAAACTGTGACTCTTGGGAGGACTAAAGGGGTGTGACACAAAGCAGATGGTGGGCTCAGCTCCCATTGCCTCATTTGCTGAACACCTGTACAGGGACTACAGCTGATACCACTTCAATGCATCTGTTTTTGAAAAAAAGGCAAGGCAAGGTACAGGTGTCTGCTGGGACATGGCCCTGGGGACAGCGCTCCGTCGGGATGGAGAGGAACATTTGTCATACAGGTGAGAGGAACAATTGCCCAGTCTGAGCTGTGGTTTCAGGTTTGGGCTGGCATCATAGCTCGTGCTTTGACAGCTGTTCTCTGTCGCCCTTGTTGCAGAAAGGACATTGCAGAAGGGACAGGGCTCCCCGCAGCCTGGGGTGCTGCTGTGTGCTCCCCTTTCTCAACACTGGAGATAGGAACTTGGGATTCATAGGAAACAAAGCTGGCTAAAATGCATTTCTCAGAGCCTTGTGCAAAAAGGGAGGGGGGCTGTAACTGGGGGCCTTGCTGCTGACTCAGCACCTGGTTATCACTGGTTACCCTGGGTGCTGCTAGTCTTGATATGTCATGAGCAAAACAGCCCATCCAAAACGCTAACTCAGCCAGCACTGTTCCAAAATAATGCATTTCAGTCAGGATCACATCCAGAAAACCTCTGGGAAGTGTCGTTAGAGCTGCGAATCAGCAGCAATCTCATTATTAGCTGATATATATCTTAAAAAGAGAAAAGAACCTGCCCTGCCATGCCATTAGCATGCTGTTCATTCCTGCTGGGACAGAAAGGAGCAGGGAGCTCATGTGCACCTACTTGTAGTTGCAGGGTTCGGCCCCGTAAAGACATGCCAGGATCATGTCCTCTGCCTGGTAGCCCATCTTGATCCTCTCATGCAGCGGGACCTTGGAGAGGATGGAGGTGGACTGCAGGATGTACCACTCGGTCACCGCCTGCGCCGCGCTGGTGAAGTTCCTGTACGTGCAGTTGTCAGAGCCCTGATGGCTGCACTGGGGACACAGAGCAGGCAGGTCTGAGCCCCCGGGGGGATGGCAGGGGCCATGGTGTGATCCCCCTCCCCACGTGCTCGTCTGGATGCCAGCCCTGCCTGCAGCTCCCAGGAATGGAGAGGTTCAGCCTGAGGGAGCCACGAGCCGGCTGTCACGCTGAGCCGACTGTCACTCTGCATTACAGCGTCCTTCCCCAGGGACATTTCCCAGCTGGGCAGGTTATACATCAGCCCCAGGGTGACCTCCACAAGCTAACAGAAAATGTCACTTTTGGGCCAATTCTTTAAGGCTGGAGTTGTGTCAGCTTCCGAGGTCTCCTCAGGCAGTCCTTGGAGCCTCCATGGGAGCAGGGGTGAGGGGTTGCAAGACCACCCTGTGCCTCTGCACTGTGGACTGCAGCAGGAAAGGGGTGGTGGCAGCAGCCACAGCCTCTCCCTGGCATTTTGGGTGCCTGACCCAAGGAAGGGGTGAAGGTGTCTGGGAGCCTGCAGGGAACACCCCTGCCCTGGCTCTGCCCTGGGCTCAGCCTGCAGCAGGGGCTGGGTCTGGGCACAGCCAGACCAGAGCCCTAAGGCAGAGTGGCCATGGGCAGCTGGTGGGGAAGAGACATGGATCTCCCTGCTGTATCCTTGCCGTGGCACCCATCCCTCATCCCTGCCTGCTGCCACTGTGGGACCCCTCTCACCAGCTTCACTGCCAGCTTGTATTTCTTCTCTTCCAAAGTCGTGTTGGCTGGGGCGGGTGGAGCAGTGGTTTGGTTCCCCATAGTGGTTTCATTGCCTGTGGTTTCATTGTCCAGAGAGCTCTGGTTGCCCCCAACAGTGTCATTGCTCACAGTGGTTTCATTGCCTGCGGCAGTTTCGTTGCCCCCAGCAGTCTGGTTGGTCTCAAAGATGTCCAGGATGACGGGATTGTCTTTGTCGTGCTCGTCGATGAGGACCAGGGGGATCTGGTTCCAGAGCTCCAAGTCGAGTGGTGGGGACACGTTCTCGCTGCCATTCCCTGGCGTGGGCTGCAGGATCCTCTCCAGCGCCGCCTCAATGAGCCTGTCCAGCTCTTTCAGCAGGTGCTTCACCTCTGAGTACCTGTGGGACAGAGAGCTGTGACCAGGCAGTGTCATGGTGCTGGGGACACACGGCAGCTTACCTGCCACTGGCTTCCTGGGGACTGGACCTTCCTGGGGACCTCAGACTGCTGCCTAGGATTTGCTGGAGGACAACAGGAGTTTCCATGCAGAGCACGGCCAGCTCGGACACTGGTGTCCCAGCAGGCTGCAGCTGGGCAGAAGGGCAGTGGAAGGATAAACAGTGTCATATATGAAATTAGGTAATTGGCTTTTGCATATAAAAATCATCTTATAACCAAGTTAATAGAACAGGAAGTGCTGCAGGGATGAACATGCCAGCATGGGGCCACATTGGTTCTAGTTCAGTAATTCACTACAGTTTACACAAAACATCTCTAGCAAGTGGAGGAAAATCTACCCCTAAGCAATTCTTGTGTTGGCTGAGAGCATCTTGCCTTGGGCTACACTATTGCATGGATATGAATTTAAAGCAACAATAAATTTAAAGCAACTCTAATGAAAATCAGTGACTCCTTTGAAATCACAGTTCAGTTCTATCTCTGCAGCTCCTGGCAGACAGGACTGTGGAACCAGCTCTTAGTGACTGAAGTGTGAGCAATGAGAAGAATGTTCACAGCAAGGAAGGGTAAAAAAGAAAAGAATTGTGGGGAAAGATGGAAAGACTGATTCTGGCTGGGAAAGGTGAGCTGAATTTGTTTTCTTTATGAGCTGAGGAAAGTTTGCAGGAAGGCAAAAACCTTCATTAGATTGACTGATACGGTGCAGAAATTGTGTTAGGCAGAAACTCTTGTGAGGGTGGGGAGGCCCTGGCACAGGGTGCCCAGAGAAGCTGTGGCTGCCCCATCCCTGGCAGTGTCCAAGGCCAGGTTGGACAGGGCTTGGAGCACCCTGGGATAGTGGAAGGTGTCCCTGACCGTGGCAGGGAGTGAAATGAGATGAACTGGAAGGTCCCTTCCCAACCCAAACCGTTCTGGGATTCTATGAAGCCCAGGAGAGCTTGCAGGTGGATGAACCCTCCTCCAGCCCTGAGCCATTCATCTTCATATTGTTTTTTATTTGGTTTTTAGTGCCACTTGGTCAGTCCACTGATGCCCGTAACGTGATGTCTGAGACAGGAACGGGCCCTCAGTACCTCACTCTGGCAATGTTTCTGAGGGGTTAGAGCACACATGGGGAAATTGAGAGAAGAAAAACTTACTTGAAAGGGTTGGCGTTGCAGACAGTGACTGCGGGGAACTTCATGGTCTTAAAGCCAATGGAGAGAGATGAGGTGACGTTGTAGGAGAGGTAGGTGTTGATGAGGATCCCCCACTGCCAGAACACCAGGGATGCAAAGAGCAACGTTAGGAAGAACCAGATTAATTTCTTCTTTGGCCCCTCCTTGATGATGCGCTTGGGGCCGTGGGTGTTGGTGTTGTCGCAGTACCAGACCAGCAGCTCCTTGTAGGTGTAACCAGGGCCCTTCTGCAGGCGATGCAGCGCCCGGACCAGGTACTTCTTCAGGTTCATGCTGCTGCCTGTGAGCAGGAGAAAAGACATCAAACCAGCTCTGAGGAGGAGCAGGGGCTGTGCCACACCAGGTGCACCTGTACTGTCAGCACAGCAGGAGTGGGACAGTCACTGCGATGGCACGGCCGTGGTTTATAACCCAGGAAAAATTCAGCACAGACGTTCTCCGGGGCCATGCCATGGCAGCATCATGTCACCCAGCCTCCTGGGAGGACACAGGAGAGGTTTGGGATTGGCAGTTCCAAAGGTGGTGAGTGCTTTTGTCACATTTTGGGGTTTTTGCTGGCCCCACCAGAGCTGAGTGAGGGGGACCTGCGGGACGTGGCCGTGCCTGGTGACTCCCGAGCACGGCCACGGGCCCTGCAGCGTGGCAATGCCTGACCAGGTGCTGCTCAGGGAGTGGGAATGCTGTGTGCACACTGATACAGCTGGAATGCTGTCCCAGCCTCAGCCAACACTAGATGGACCAAGCAGTACACGCAGGAGCTGGCTTGGGTAGAGCTCAGGCTCACAGCGTTCAGGGTTCAACCTCACATGGAGCCTGAGACAATTTTTCTTAAAAGTAAGATGTATTAGAGTGCATCCAGCTTTCAGAGGGACAGGAGACGGGGAGCTGGGAGCAGCAGCACCTTTCCCAGGACCAGGAATGCTGTCCAGGGCTGCTGCCTGCCGGAGAAAAGACACCAGATTGGTTTTTTCCACCAAATTCCTTTGTCTGTCAGATATTATCAGTATGCCCCCCCCACTCCCCGGCTCTGGTGAGGGATGCTGCATACTTGGCATTCATTTTGTGAGTAAATAGAACATTTTGTGCTGCTATTTTAAGGTTAGAATCTGTGTTACTAAATCTTGACATCCCGAGGCAGGATTTCAAAAAGAACCTGAGGCAGCCACTCAGAACATTTTTCAGATTTAAGCTGCAGGAGAGCAGAGATAAAGATTAATGCTGGGAATAGGCCCCATCCGGGGAGGAAGAGTGCTGGAATAATGCAGCAATAATTCACTAAGGAGCAGCACTCGGCAGGGCAGGAATGAGGGTGACACAGGATTACTTGGAGGTGAGCAAAGAAGGCAGTAAAGGTGTGCACGGGCCCTGGGGAGTGGAAGCAGGTGGGTTCTTCATACTTTTAAAAAATAAAAAGATGATACTGATTCCTTGATCTGCTGGCCAGATCTGCAAGTTCTCCTGAGTAGCACACAGAGAGTTTGATAACTGTATAAACCAAACAGATTTTGAAGTCTCGCTCCGCGACACAAAGAGAGATGATGGTTTTCTCTGCATGCCTATTACCTGTGACATTAGATGTAGGTGACCCTCTGTGGGGAGAGGACTTTGGAAAGAGCAAACCCCACCTGCTTCCTCTAAGATCCAAGGGCAGGCTCTACTCCAACAGAAAAAGATTTTGTTCTCCAAGGAACTCGCGTCCTGGGACTTGGACCCCCTGCACTCCCAACATCACCATCTCAGCCTTCACGACCTCGTGCCACAGAGATTCCTCCTGCTGTTGCCTGGGGGCGGTTCACTCCCCCAGGAGCTGACATTGCACCAGACCCTGGCAGGGGTTTTAGATATAAGGAGAACTGGAGCAATGACCTCGGCCTCTGCTGAGCTGCCCGCGGCTGTGGGAGGACATGGGGGCCGTCCTGCCCCAGCCCCACGGTGGGAGCTCAGCCCCTTCCCGAGGGCTTGGCCTTGGCTTTACAGAATCGAATCCTCAGAGCTCATTTAAATCTGGGGAGCCCAGCGAGGCAGATGAGGAAATATTTTCTGCCTTTTAAGAAATCCAGTAAAAGATTTAGATTAGATTGAAACTTCAACCCCCTGCCCGGTGTGGGGCAGGATCCTGCCTGGCTGGTGCTGGCCAGCTGCGTGCCCTCGGCTGTCCTTGCTGTCACCAACCGCTGGCTCCTGCCACAGGGAGACCCCCACTTGTGTGCAGGTCTCTGTGGGTCACTCATCAACCTGCCAGTGCCTGGAGAAATGATTTCTTTTCATATGGGATAAAAGAAGTTGGCATGAAGCAAAAGCTGCATTTGACTATACCTGGATGACTTTTTTGCAATGTATAGTCTCATTTTAACAGTTTTTTTCTTACCTTTATTTCCAGAATGTTTCCGAACAGGCTTCTTCCTTGCTGACAGCCGGAAGCTGCCCTGGGTGAGCTGCCCAGGCCCCTGGCACAGTGCTCAGTGCTTGGGGGCTGGAGATGCTCAGGGCAGGGTTGGTGCCAGGTTTAATGCCAGCCTGGAGTGGGTCCTGCTCTGCCCCATCAGCGGACTGCTCCTGAGCAGAGAAGGATGTAAAGACTCACTCTCCATCGGTGCACAGACAACTGTGCCCCCTTCCCAAAGCCCCTCTGGAGTGAGGAAGCGGAGCAGTGATGGAGCAGGAGCAGAGCAGGGCTGGGGGCACAGGAGGTGCCACCCCCTCGATAGACATGCAGCCCTGAATCCTTTGTAGGTGGCTCTGGGGAGCCAGCACTGCTTTACTGCCCTGCTCTGGGCTGCTCTGGTCACAGCAAGGTCATCTGAACTGACTGTGTGGAGCTGACCCCAGGGATGTGAGACCCTGTGTGCACAGGGTGCCATGGCCCCTCTCCTGGCAGCACGTGCATCCCTGTGATGACCGAAGCCATCCTAAGAGAAACCTGCTCCTGGTTCCAGTGGGGTTTCTCTGTGCTGTGGACATGTCCTCCCTGTCTCCAGCAACTGAGTCCAGCCCTGCCTCATCCAAGCATCACCCTGGGTGAAACTCCTCCACCTCACAGTGACATCAGACTCCCACCTTACGAAATGACTGTGTTGACTCTGTTGAATCTCTTCTGGGATTTTCCTAGGGCAATTGCCACTTGAAGGAAATAAAGTCATGAGCAAAACTTGGCCCACTCCTGGAAGCTCCAGGGTGGGACATGGGCTGCAAAACCACCCTGACACTACTGGCCCGGTGACACTGCGATTGCTCAGCACTTTCCCTCCTGGGACACATCAGTCACTCCTCTTTGATGACCAGCTGCTCATCTGCCATCTCCCCTGAACCCTGAGGGAAAGGCCTAGTTTTCCTAGACGAGACATCTATAGTCTCTAGTGGTATTTTTGCAAATTAGAGGAATTTCTTTTATTACCTCACAAGTTTACAGGTTGGCAGTTTGAAAAGTGGAGCAGCAACGTGTCAGTGAGCAATGAAAGCCTGTCTCAAGGCGGGGTCAGAGCTCCCAGCAGATGCTCTGTGTTGCTGGTGGTGTGCAGGGAGAGTGGCCAGGGCACTCAGTGCCAACTACAACGCCCACAGCTCAAATCCACGCAGGCGCCTCCGGGTCTCCAACCCAGTGGGCAGGCGTACAGCACTCCAGGAGTATTTACAGTCTGCGAGCCTAGATAGCGCTTGCCTGACTCTGCCGTGTGTCAGGCACTCCGTCCCCACTTCCCTGCCTAACCCTGAGTTCCCCTCTGCTCTGGAGCCAGGCTGGGAGAGATGGGGCTGTTCAGCCTGGAGAAGAGAAGGCTCCAGGGAGACCTCAGAGCCCCTTCCAGTGCCTAAAGGGGCTCCAGGAGAGCTGGAGAGGGACTTTGGACAAGGGGCTGGAATGATAGGACAACAGGGAATGGCTTCCCACTGCCAGAGGGTAGGGATAGATGGTATATTGGGAAGGAATTCCTCCCTGTGAGGATGGGGAGGCCCTGGCACAGGTTGCCCAGAGAAGCTGTGGCTGCCCCTGGATCCCTGCAAGTGTCCAAGGCCAGGCTGGATGGAGCTTGGAGCAGCCTGGGATAGTGGAAGGTGTGCCTGCCCAGAGCAGGGGGTGAAATGAGATGAACTTGAAGGTCCCTTCCAACTCAAGCCAATCCATGATTCCATAGCTCCCGTGATGTCCCTCTCTTGTAGGACAATCACAAGCCGTGCCCCTCACGTGCCAGTACAGTCACATTGCTGAGAGTTAACTTTGCTACTTGGGCAAGGAACAATGGGAATCCTGGATAGTAAGAGGAGCAAACCCCCAATGCCAGCAATTCCATCCCCCTGGGATGCTGCAAGCATACTCTGCCTCACTGGGAGACACGATCCTGGGGGAGATGGCACATTTCCAATACCAAACCAAACACTGAACTATTCCATAAAGATGCGGTTTGCTCCCATTCTCTTTTATCAGGGAGATTAAAGGGAGCCCCTGTGTAAATACAGTTTAAATCCGAATGACTACTACCCCTGGCTGCACGCCGGGTACATCCCAAATACCTGCCCAGCACGAAAACCTGCCCGCTGCTGCAAAACCAGGCAGAGATCGGGTGACTTCAGGTCTGTATCAGTGTAAAAGACACCATGACCAGCCCCGTCGAGCCGGTCCCTTCGGCCCCGAGACGCC
>VZTE01001857.1:98339-116875 GCA_013397775.1 Eulacestoma nigropectus
CCCCCGGTCCCCCCGTACCTGCCGCCCGTGCGGCTCCGGCAGCGCTCCCCTCTGAGACCGGCACCAGCCCCGCCACCTCCCCTGTCCCGCCCCGTCCCGCCCCGACGGGACGGCTAAACCCGCCCTCCTGCTGGCTGGAGTCGCTCCCAGGTTGGTCCTGGTTCCTTGAAATATTACTTTGATTTTCTCTTAACACATCCCAAGGAATGGCACCTGATTCTTCTGCTCCTACTCCCGTCACGTCAAACCCACCTGACACAGCATGGGATCAGTGGCACAAACCTCACAAAACCACAGACTCACAGAATTACTTGGTTTGGAAGGGACTTTAGGAACACAGAATCCTGGCGTGGCTTGGGTTGGAAGGGACCTTAAAGCTCACCTAGTTCCAACCCCCAGGCTGCTCCAAGCCCCGTCCAGTCTGGCCTTGGACACTTCCAGGGACCCAGGGGCAGCCACAGCTTCTCTGGGCAACCTGTGCCAGGGCCTCCCCACCCTCACAGGGAAGTGGCCCCATCTGACCCTGCCCTCTGGCAGTGGGAAGCCATTCTCCCTTGCCCTGTCATCCCACGCCCTTGTCCAATTCCCTCTCCAGCTCTCCTGAAGCCCCTTTAGGTGCTGGAAGGGGCTCTCAGGTCTGGTGGCTGTTGCCCTGCAGCAGGTCATGGTGTGTTTCTTAGCCTGGTTTGAGATGCCACAGGTGCCAGGACATCACCTTGCTGCTTTACCTTCCCTGGTGCCAACTGTCCCTGGTGCCAGGCTTTTGACATGGGTGAAATAAATGCGGGTGAGGTGCATTAGTGTTCTGAAACAGTTTTATAAGCTGTTTTAGAAAGATCCTATAATCTTTTTTCTATTTTAAAAGAAGTATAAGATCTTATAACCTTGGCAAAGGCTGCCTAGGACAGTAGTGGAATCACCATCCCTGGAAGGATTTAAAAGCTATGTGGATGTGGCACTTGGGGACATGGGTTAGTGGTGGCCTTGGCAGTGCGGGGGAAACAGTTGGACTCGATGATCTTGGAGGGCTTTTCCGATCTGAATGATTCTTTGATTCTATGTTAATTGGGTTTTTTTTCATAAAAAGCCTCCCTTCACAGCTGTTTGCTCCCCTGCCCGCTGCTGGGCACACTCCTAGCAGGAGTTTGAACACCTTCAGCCTGTCAAGTGTGGACTAGATAAGATGCTGATGTTCAAACAGAAGGGCCAGAGCTCTGCCTCAGTGGCACCAGTGGACTGATCTGGAACTTGATGATCTCTTTCCAGGAGAAATGAGCACTGTTTCCATAAAATGACAGTGGAACTAAACGAGAAAGCAGCTTTTCTCTTTGCTTCAGGTCTGGGAGGCAGCAGCTCAGACGGGCCGGGGCCCTCCCAGCCCAGCTGTCGGTGATTTTCACTGTGATTAGCATGTGCTTTGGGATTTCATGACTTAATCTCAATATTATGTGTCTTGCACACTGACTCCTGTTGATCCCATAATTAATCCCTCAGAGGGGCTGGAGAGACATGCCCCCCCCATTTTCTGTATTCTCCTAGCCCAGGGTCAGACCAATGTGTGCCGTAGGCTGCGATCCCTCAGCCCAGCACTGCTGAACAAATATGTTTGGAGGTAAAATCTTGAGCATCTTGAGCGATGTGGGAGATGTCAACTCCTCACAACAGAACAGTGAACATGTACAAACCTCCTTGGAACCATAAATCACTGCTGAGAGCAGAGCATTGTACATGGGAGTGACTGCCTCTTGCTAGGAGAGGTAATGGCAGATTCTTGTTCAATCAGGACTTGGTCAGACTTTCCCAAATGTCCCCCTGTTCTGTCATTTGTGAACAAAAAGGATTTTTATTTTTAACTGGCACAAGTGTACCTCATGTCATTATGTCAGGAGTGGAATGCAGAATTGTGTTCGAGAAGTATCTCCAAGGGAAGCTGGAATGAACAGGTTTGATGGACCAGGACCTACCGGGTTCCTCTGTCCTGTCACAGTAATTGCCCTCCTATCGCCACTGCTTTCCCAGAGAACAATGTCTGTTACCAGCTCTGGCAGCTCTAGCACTGGAAATAGAGTGGGTGGCGTTTGTTCCAGGGTTCAGAACATCAGCTGCACAGCCAGCAAAGCCAAATGACCTTGAATTGGCTTGACTTTCCATCATCTCTCATTTGTTTATGAGCAAGTTTATTCCATAAGCAAAAACCTCCTGCTAAAAATACAGCTGAAACACCACAGGAAGCTCCCCTGCATCCCAGGCATTGTGTTCCCAGCGGTGTGTTGTGCTGGCATGATGCACTGCTGACAGCAGTTAAATACAGCTGGGACACCAGATCCACGGGGAAAATCAGCCCTGAAAGTGACTCCATCTTCCTGATCCACCATGTTTCAAAAATATCAACTGCTCCTAAATTTGTCTGATGGAAGGAAAATGTTTTGATGGTGGCCGTGGCTGCCATGGGTACGAAGGCAGCAGGAATTTTGCTGGATGCTGTTAGGTCTGGATGTACAGATGAAGAGCAGAGGTGCTTGTTCCTATCAGTTCCCACCAGTCCCCATCGGTCCCTGTCACTGTCACCCACCCAACGCTGGTGTCCTCGGCACAGGCTTACCCAGCGTGGTAATTGCCAGGTTTATCATGTGCACTTCCAGAGACACGCTGTCACTAAATGAAATCGAGTCATTTAGTTGTGGCCAGTAAAATCCCAGTGAAGTGACAGTGAGCATCTCACAACCTGGAGCCGCTGTGTAAACCTGTTAACTGGCCTGTGTTTGCGTTACAAAGATCAGGCAGTAAAACCCAGACTGGTTTTGTTTTACAAGCCGCAGAAGAGGGGAGGGAAGGGGCCCCGCGGCCGGCTCCTGCTCGCCTGGCACAGCCCGGTGAGCCGGTGGCCACACTGAGGGGTCCCTCCGTGCCAGAGCCGGGCGCCGGGCTGTGGCACTGCCACGTGTGTGGCTCTGCCAGCCACGCTGCGGCTACAGGGAGGGAGGGATGGGGCAAACTCCGCTGGGGCCCATTCCTCAGCCTCAGCATGGTGCCACTGGGCACTGAGGTTCACCTGCAGATGACACTGGGCAGGTTCTCAGTGCAGCACTGTGATGGTTTATCACTGGGGGGTTTCCCCTGATGAGCTCTATAATTAATTGTGACAGAGAATTAGTCGCACTCATCTGCCTTTTCCACTGTAGAAGTTTACCGGAAAAAATATCCCGTCTGCTGTGACTCCAGCATCTTGGGATGTGGCAGCTCAGGTGGGGTCCAGTCCCCTGGATGCCTCCCGGATGCCCTGGTGAAGGCCAGGGAGTGCCAGCTTGGCTCCAGCAGGATGCAGCAACGTAAAGGTGCCCTGGGCTGGTGTTTTATGGTCCTCTCCCATGTTCTGGGGCAAATGTGAACTATTTTGTGACTGATGACATTTTATAACAAGACCAGAAGTGATTACCCATGTGTACCCAGGGGAACAGCTTGTACCGTTCAGGATTCGTTATGTAAACTTGGGTGAGAAGGTCTTAAAACCCAGAAGGAAGGTACTGGAGTGAGAGGCAGTTGTGACAACAGGGTGATTCACCCCGGCTCCAGCCGGCTCCCACCTCCGCTGTGTTCTGGGTGATCACATCCCGCCAGGACTGCGGTGTGCTCTGTTGCAGGTGAATAAATATAGGGAACGCATGTTTTTAATCCATAGAAACACATTTGGACAAAGCACATGGGTGGAAGAGAGATGTGACCCCGTATCCCATACCCCATACCTGGTGCTGGATGGGGCCGGGCTGCCCAGGGCTTTGCGGGTTGGGGTTGGGTTTTTCTCACTTGGCCCCACAGAGTGTCCCCTCCTGTACTTCATATCTCACTGCTTTGGGAACACTGCCAATGGCAAGGCTGCCAGGGTCTCAGTGCCACCGTGGTCCTGGGGAGATTACACGGAGAGCTGTGCAGGGCTGGCAGCCCACCCGCACGCCCAGCAGTGAGGGGGGCTCAGGTCCTGACAGGGTAGAGCTCCCACCCAGCTCCTTCTGGAAGGGAAACTGAGGTAGAAACATAAGACTGGGAGGGACAAGGCAGTCTGGGAGTGTTACAGGAAAGCACCAAGGCTTGTGTGAAGATTCCAGAGGACAGAGAGGCAGGAACACTCTGTCCACAGCCCTGGGGTCAGGTGTGTTTCCCTGTTTACACCGCAGGATGTGTTACAACCAGGCCAGGGAGCAGGTACGGCTGCAGGTCAGCATCCTGAGCCCACAGCTGCCTGTGCCGGGGCCGAAGGGGAGAGCCCTGGTGCAGCATGGCCGCAGGGACGAGGACAGGGAGGACTGGCAGAGCCCCTGCCCTCCACCACCACTGCCCCCAGTGCCTCCACTGCCAACCCCAGTTCCCCAGGGCCAGGTCATCCTGAGTCCACGTCGCTCTGGAGAGGGATGAACAGCTAAGCGGGGTGAGTGAAAGCCGGGCCCAGCGCTGCCCACGGCTGGAGTGGCACAGCAGGTTTCAGTCCAGTGTCTTGGACGGGAATGCCCAGGCTGGCCTGGGGTTTCTGTTCCCCCTCCTCGCCTTGGGCACTGGTCTCACTCAGTTTCATTCCAGTGCGTGCCGTGCCCAGCGTGTGCCAGCGGGGTGTGGGCAGCTGGCGAGGGCTCCGCACGTCCCGGCCCGTCCTGTTCGCAGGGAGATGCTGGCATCGGGATTAGTGCTGGGGCCGTGTCAAGGCATGTCACTGTGCAGGGAACCGCGGGTCAAACTCTGACTCACGCTGCCTGGAGCCGCTTCGGTGCTGCCATGGCTCTCCTGCCACAGATTGGCCTTGGCTGGGGATGCTCCAGCTGCTGGAAAATGCTTCCAAAGCGCTGAGCACAGGCCAGGCTGGTGGGGATGGCTCAGACCAGCTGTCCGGTGTGAGGAACTGCTCCGGGGCTGCCCAGTTCAGGTACTGGCTCACCCTGCCCCGAGGGTGAAGGGGTAAAGCCGAACCATCCACACTGTCCAGCTGTGTTTGGCCTCCCAGAGCTGGGCTTGAGCACAAGAGGCTCAGAGCCTGCATGGATTTTCCATAGGCATGTGCTGGAGATGCCTTTCCCCAGCCCAGCCCCATTTACATTAATGAGGCACTTAACTCCCAAACCTGTTTGTGGACCACTGGATGTCACCCAGATGTCACCTCTCTGGAAGGGGCCTGAGCAGTTTTTAACCCTGTCGGTGCTGCCTGGCTGCATCTACTGGGAGCAGCTTTGGGCAGCTGCCCCTTCCTTCCATTCTGAGGGAGGCTGGGGTCACCCCTCCAGGCTGACACCCCCACGCCGGCAGATTCCTGCCATCCAGAAAATCTCTATGCAGCTGGATTTTCCTCCTCTTCAGCCACTTTCCCCCCACAGCTCCTGCATCACCTCCAGCTTTCTCCTCTCTGGCAGTGGCTGCTGCGGGAGCTGCGGAGGAGCAGAGAGAGGTTCTCCTGCTGTGCTTCCTCTCCTCGAAGGGCCGGTCCCGGTGTGCCGGCAGCCTTTCCCCTGAGTCACCGGCACCTGCTGCCGCGGGTTTGTTTCAACACCTCTCCCCAGCCTGTCCCTTGCCAAGGCAGTGCTGTGCCTGCGATGCTGCCCGCACCTTCACTGTGTTTTCGGGTGCTGCAGGCGCTCCCCGCAGCCGTGCGGGGCCGTGAAGCTGAAGCTGCGGGTCTGTGGTCACTGTCTTCCCTGCCCCAGAGCTGGGCACTGTGGCCGCAGCTGTATCCCGGGGGTGGGAGGCAAGTGAGGACTGCTGTGGGTGGGGGGCTGCTGGCGAGTGAGGGGCTGCCTGCTCTCGAGCCCTGATGGGGGCTGGCTGGGCTCCCACCACTTGCCACGAGTCTCCTGGGAACACTGTCCCATGACAAGAGACCAGGCTTCCCACCTGACCCTGGAGCCACCGCCGTGGAAGAGGGGATGTTGCCGAACCGTGGGTTTTACAGCCTGTTGTTCCCATAAACTCTGAGCTGAGTTTCTCAGATACTTTGAGTTTATGATGTTTAGCATGTGCCAGTCCTGATTCTCAGACTGTCCCCGGTTGTTTTCTGTGTTTGAGGTGACTCAGGAGTTCAGCACAGTTCAGTGTTTAACTCACGATGAAGTAAACAATTTCTGTAGCTCCATGGCTCTCTGTCTTCTGAGGATTATTCATACACGGAGAAAAGGTGCTGCACCTGCCCCAAGAGTAACTGCAAACAGTACCTGCGGAGCACCTGTGCTTTTCCAAAGAATTTAAAGCAAGTGTTCTCCCGAAAAAGCATCTGTCAGGACACATATCCTGGGTTTTCTGTGGGAGAGCCATGACATTCCTGCTGCTGGACCACTACAGGTCAGCAGCCTTGTTCTCCATCAAAGGATATTCCCCTTATTGGGACTGCAGTTCTTGGTATAAAGTCTGCTTTTGTGCAGAGTTGGCACCACTCTATTTTCCAAGGTTTTTGTTTTGCTCTGGGGAGGCTTCAGAAACACAAACCCCTCACCCATCTCAATCTGTAACAGCTGCCAGTGCCTTCCCCGGCCGTAGAGCCAGGTGTGGGGGGTTCCCTCCTGCCAGGGGGCTGATTGCATGATTAGCACTCATTGATTTAACCCAGCTCTGAAGGCTGCTGGAGTTGGGTAGAGGTGCTTGAGCAGCCTGAGAGGAAGAAGGAATCCAGTGAGCAGCTCAAAAGTGGGGAAGGAGCTGTACCAGCATCAAACTGAGCTTGGGCAGCCTCTCCTTAGCACTGCCTGCAGCATCTGTGAGCAAACCTCGTGGAGAGCTGTGGTCTCTTAGGTGCTGCTGCACACACAGGTACAGATGTGGAATGGAAGAACTGTGGCATGACCACTTTGTGATGTTTGCTTGCTTTCCTGGGGAGGTGAGCCCCCCCAGTATGTTCCCTGTAGGCTGTGCTCTGTGGGAGCTGGAGGCAGCTGACCCCCCTGCATTGGAAGGCAGGTCCTCAGTCAGGTGTAACAAAGCCAAACCAGCTCCTGTGCCAGCACCACCAAGCTGGCAAGTAAGGAGTTTGTGGTGAGGTGTTCCTTAGCTCTGGACTTTGCTGTTACCCCTGCCCCTGCTGTAGTGGGGACAGCTCATGCCTGTACTACCAAGGGGAGATGACACTCCCTGGGCTGCTCTGTTCTGCCACTGCTGCCCATGGGGCAGGATTGTCATGGTAAGTGCTGGTATTCAATGCTGTTAGAGGTGATGGGGATGAGCCATGGCTGGCCCAGAGCTCTCTCACTGCTGAAGAAGATCTGGTTCTTAATTTTCCTGGGGCCTCCAAGGGGGCTGCTCAGGTGCAGAGCTCTGATAACACCTGAAGTTCCAGTGGTTTTGGTCCCTTGCTGGTTAACATTGCTTTCTGAAAAGCCTTTCCACTGTGTTTCTGCTTGCACCCCATGTTCCTCCTGCCTGCTCCTGATCTGGGTCTCTCAGCACCCTCCTGCTCCATCTCTGCTGGGGAGCTTGGCTCTGCTGAGAACCCACAGCCCCTGGGCAGGCAGAGACAAGTCCCCTCAGCTCTCAGGATGCCTGCATCCTGAGCATAGCTAGTTAGGGAATTAACTCATATAGTGGTGATTTAAAAACAAAAAAGGGCAAAGCAGTTACTCAAAAATATATCTTTATTTTTTCAGTTTATCATCTATTTAAATAATTCAGTTAAAATAGCTTTTATTGCACATAAAGAACCTTCCCACATTCTCGCTGTCTTATATACAATAAGCTTGTAGAGAAAGGAGAGAGACTCTTCCACTCAGACACCCCTCACATGCTCTGAATCACTGTGGCTCTACAGACCTCAACAGCCAGTGTGGAGCGGGCTCTGCTCATCATCTGCAGCAGGCATTGAAGGCAGCAGAGAAGGGGCTGTGGCAGGAGGGAGCTGGGTGCAGGATGGGGAGCCTGGGGAAGGGCACGGCCGGGTGCCCCCCATGAGCACTCGCGGCTCTGCGGGCACAGGCAGCAGCCCCTGGCCTGTGTGGGGGTCAGGGCGGTGGGAGCACACAGGAGGTAAAACGTGGGTGCTGACACTGCTCTGTGGATTGGAGAGGGTGGGGGCAAGCTGGATGAGGTACCGGTGGGGTGAGACATCCTCCAGGCACTGCCAGCTCCAGGGCAGGCAGGTGGGGAACTGGGTGGCTGCAGGAGGAAGTCCTTGCCTGGGGTTGAGCAGGAAAAGGGCAGCCACCTAGCTCCCTGTGAGGCTTCTGGGAAGTCATTTAACGAGCTCCTTGGAAGTTATGTTTAAGGGCTGGCTGAGTGATGTGGAATGGAACAAGCTTGCAGAGGATGCACTTCATTACTGTGCTCCAAATTGGATTTCATGCCCTTTCAGATGATTCTTTGGAGATGACTCGGGCTTTCCTACCCCAGCTGTGTAGTAACTTGCTCTAGAAGCACATTTCTGGTTGTCCAGGTTTTTCATCTCACAAGAAAGAGCTCCTCAGGCCACCATTGGAATCAGGTTTCTAGTGAAAATTCAAGCGAGAGCTTTCCTTTTATGCTCTTTTGTGCCTTACCCAAGCCCCTGTCATGCCCTTCCTTCAAATGCCATGCTGGATTCCTGAGAGCCTGGGGTTTTTCCCACCAGTCCAGCCACACAGCAGAGAGCAATTAGTGTTAATGCTCAATGTGCCATCAATCTGCTGCTGTGGAGCAATTCCTGCCCACATGCAATGGGGTGTGTGCAGCTGGTGGCTAATGTGTGCCTTTGCCTGGTGAGACATCCCAGCTTAGTACCACATCCTGCTCCAGCCATCTCCTGCCATCATTAACTTGAGAATTGATGTTCCTTGAAGCTCCTAATGTCTCTGAACCCTTGGCTTTCGTGTCTGAGCTTTGCTCAGGGCAGCTTTGACTGCCAGTTCAATCCCTGAGTAAGGGTCTGACCTGACAGCCCTTCAGTGCTCACCTGGATCTGTGCCTTTCACCCTGGACATGTGGGTCCAGCACCCACCTCTTTGGGCACCTGGGTGGGTGGGGAACAAGTGTCAGTGCTGGCCGAGCTCCAGTGTGTCAGGCAGCTGCTCTGTGAAGGCCGTCTCAAGGCGCAAAGTGCTGTAATTGGGAGGGGGAGTCCTGGGCAGGGGCCTGTCCTGGGGCAGCGGCAGGCGCAGGGCGGTGGTGAAGGTGGGCAGGTCCTCATCGATGCAGACGGGGTTGTCGTGGCCCTGCCTCTCCACGTCGCTGGCCTGCGGAGCCTTCCCCGAGCTGCCCTGCTTGCGGCCGTTCCACCACTTCTTTGCCTTTTGCCACTGGCGCCGCATGACGATGGAGAGCGAGTCGATGAAGAAGACCTCGACGATCTCAATGACGCAGACAACTGAGCAGCTCATCCAGAGGCCCAGCTGGCCCCCAAAGTTGGACAGAAGAATGACGAGCTGGAAGAGCAGAGAGCGCAAGGTTATGGTCTGTAATGGGCACGCATCCATGGTGCTGTTACAGCACGCAGGGAGACCGAGCTGGGCCACCCAGGGCTTGCTGAACACTCCCAAATGCAGTGGACCCATCTCTGCTGTTGTTCTCTCTGGCTCTGCTTCAGGAGGAGCTTGGAGCTGAGCTTGCTGTGGGCAGCCTGCAGGCTGCCCCTGCACAGGGCTCGGGGCTGGGCAGGCAGAGACGTGGCCCCAGATAAGGGCTGGAAGATAAGGGCTGGAAAGGGCAGGACCAGCACAGAGGTGCATATCTGAGATCAGCTTCCTGCCCGTGTGGGATTGCTCCCCTGGGCAGGTGAAAGCTTCTAGCCTGCGTGGGAGGAAGTGCTGCGTCTCCTGGGGTTGAGCAGGGACCAGCATGCTCACTCACTGTGTTGGCAGGATTCTCCGAAATGAATCTCTCGTTCAGGTCCTTATAAAACACCATGAGGTTGGCGAGGTCTGTCCTGGGGAAGCAGGAGGCATGCAGAAGGTTTAGTAAAACAATAACATGAAACATACTGAAAAACTATGCAAATAACCAGTTGGACCAGTAGGGCTGGGCTGCTCCAAGGGAGCTTTTTCCCCAATTGCCATCATTAGGGCTGCCGAGATCGTATCAGAGCTGGAGGTGCAAGGCAGGAACACACAGGGGGACTTACTTGTTCAGCTTCTTGTTGAGTTTTTGCCCTTTGTCCCAAGAGAGAACTCGGAGCATCCAGTCCTGGAGAACAGACAGAAAATGCTACTCTAGCTGCAGGTGCTTATGCAGAGATCCTTGGGAAGGGACTCATGCTTCACACCTCCTCAGGCTAGTATGGGTACCAGAACTGAGTGTGTGACAGGCTAACTGATCCTAAGGGGACCTCCCAAGACAAATTTCAGTTTAATGATGAAGTCCTGGAGGGGAAGCCCTGAGCTGGAAACTACAGACTGGTCTCTGGGAGCAGCATCACTGAATGCTACTGACTACCCCAGGGCCTCCTGCTTTTGTGCTGAACCTCTGGGGTTACTCAATGCCTTGTGCTAGGCTGCTGTTCTGGTGGAGTGCAATTGGGGACTGACCTCTGACACGGTGGATGGCCACTGGGCAATGCTGGTGGTGAGCGCCCACTCCTTGAAGCTGCAGAGAGAGGCAGGAAGTCACTTGTGAGCTCCGACTCCCACGCACAGTTTACCTCTGGCTGTGGCAAGGACTCACCTGCAGGCATCTTTGCAGATCTGCTGGCAGCCCAGCTGCTCCTTCACGAACTTTTCGTGCAGTCTGTAGTAGCAGTACACTGCAGGGGAGGAGCAGGATGTGTGTGAGAAGCCAGAAAGAAAACCTGCGACCTGGGCTAGTACCTGCTACAGTGGGGCATCTGGGGCGTAGGTGGCCTTTGTGGCCATCGCCTACATGGTGGGGATAAAAAGATTTACCCTATAAATATTGCAAAAGACTCTTGAGAAGTGGCTGTCACTTGATATAGGCATGAAAACTGCCACACCTGGTCAAACCCTCCACTCGACTGTTCTGTGGTGGGCACAGGTGACAAGCCATCAGGGCAAGTTTCACAAACCAGTCAGTGTGAGCAAGGGAGGCACTTCTGGCTCTGGGTGCAGGGGTTTAAGTGGGTTAGGGCAGATTTGCCACACCTCAGCATGCTGGGGGTGCAGCAGCTGTGACAGGGACACTGGGGGTGCTGGGTACAGGGGGCTGTGTGACAGGGACACCGGGGGTGCTGGGTACAGGGGGTTGTGTGATGGGTTGGTACTGCAGGGGACAGGGCTGGCAGCTGAGGTGTGTGCAGTGCCAGAGGTGTTTCAATACTCACTCCAGTTTGGGTTCTTCTTGTAGTTGCAGTACTCGGCCCCAGCAGGCAAGGGCTGCGCGTACTGGGCGCAGCCGCATGAGTGCACCATGGCTTTCTGGAAGCAGGAGTGCAGGCAGATCTGAGGAGAAAAAACAGAGCTGGGGGGCTAAGAGGCAGCACCAAGGCCCAGGCTCCTGTGCACCTAAAAACATCCTGCTCATGGCAACAGCAGTGGGATGGGAACCCTGTTTCCCTGGGCCTTCAGGCTCTGCTGTGAGTGAATACAAACACTCACAAAAGCATTAGAAGGTGCTGCAGAGGGTTGAGGTTCTAGTGCAAGAAATAAGAATATAACCATCTCTGAGGATTACATATATGGGGGTTCTATGAATGCCCCCACTTCCCCTACAGCCACCAAAAGCTTCAGTGTTGCAGTTGCTCTTTACAGAGTCAAGGAGAGGGTTTTAGGCCTGCCATGGCACGTGGCCCATGAATCACTACCTAGGTGTGGGAAGTGACTCACAGCAGCAAACCTGCACAGCTTCCACCAAACCCTGCTGGTGTCTACTGGGAGAGGTGAAGCTGTGAGGATTAACAAGGCAGCAGAGCTGTGGTTTGTGCTAAAACACTGGGACATGCAGGAACTGAACTTCTCTTTGAAATCTCAGTCAAGCCTTTTGGTCCCAGTCCCAGCCCTCCTGAGCACTGAGTTTCGGTGAAGTACTGTTATTAAAAACCTGAGATAATGTCTGGGTGATCCTACCTGGCACTACATCACAGCAGATTTCATATTCCCCATAAAATACAAATTCAGCCTAGACCTGGGCTTTGCAGCAGGCAGCAGCTAATGTAAGTACAATTCTTCAAGCAGGGAGTGCCAGAACAACTGACACTCTCCAAGAGGACCCAATTACAGAAACTATGCAAAATTAGTGGAAACTTACTCTGTAAACAAACATCCTGCTATCTGGATACTGATTAGATGGTTTCTGTTATTCTTGGAGTCCTAAAGGTCACAATTTCTGGCTTCAAGGGTTACTAAGCTGCAACCTTTACTTGGCCAATATTTTCCAGTCTCCCATTGCTTGAAAATTGCCTAATGAGCTCATGTTCTCTCTTTATCTAACAGGGTGCCTGAGGGAACTTCAAACAGCAACCACTTAGGAATAAAAGTTGGATTTTAAGAGGTGCCATGGCATTTTACATCAGTGGTTAAAGCAACAGCCCTGTGCTCAGACTGTTCCCAGTCTCAGGTCCTGAACCACAGACTGTTACAAAGCTTTTTATGCAGGTAGTTTTCAAGCAACTGATAAACTCAAATGTAATGGCTTTACCTGGAGTGAGTAGCTCTTGTTATAGAGATTTTCCACGGGTATGTCAGCTCCTGTCTCTGTGCAGTCACTGTAGGGTTTGCTCAGCTTGCGAGACCGAGTCTGAGAACCAGGAAAGAACAAAACTTGGTTTTTTGGAGTTCACAGAGAAACCAAAGGATTCAGTGACACTTTATCCCAACTCTGAAACTGTAAGTGATAAGGCAGCTTTGAATAGAATGTTTACCTTTTGCTACCTAAAATGATTTGTTGATCCCTTGTCAAAACAAGGGGGTTTGTGTTTCTAATATCAGTTTCCCAAAAAACTGCTCTGGCGGCATTCTCTGCTGTCTTCCTTGAAACCTTCTGCATGACTGCAAGGTGGTATAATCACAGTAGTGAGGATTTTTCAAAGCAGAGTAATCCATATGCATGTTCTCTCCTAGTCTTAGAGGCTGTGCCTCGTTTACCCTGGATGTCTATGTTCTGAGGGACGTTGGTTGTTGGACAGGGGTTTTGGGTTATTTACTGTGAGGATTCCCCACCTGCCTGAGCTGTTGTTGCACTGGGTGCTCCTGTGCCATAAACAGCACTTGAGGCTCCACTAGTGCTCAACAGCACCTCTTTGAATCCATTCTAAATCAAATGTTTGTGTCTCCCTCAAACCTTTTTCCAGGTGCTGCTTTGACCCTTCTTCTCAAATGCTAATGACTTTTCCTGTTCTGCAATTTCTGCCCAGAGCAAAGAGCTCTGGCATGCCAAGTCTGTGCCCGCAAGCTCTGTGAAACCAGGGCTGGGAGCCCTCAAATTCCTGAGATCTGATTCCAGCTCCATTGCCCACTTCCTGCAGACTGCCTTACCGCTCTCAGCCCTTGCTATCTTTCTGCAGTAATTATCCACTTTACAATAGAGTGCCCTGAAACCACAAGAAACATCCATTTAAGAATCCATTCACCTTTCTCTAGAGAGTTTAAAATCAGAATTAAAAATTCTATACAAAGGATCGATTTAGCAGGAGCCCCTTGCTCGTAACCTCTAAGGCACTGAATGCAGCTCCTGAGGCCACACCTGACAGAAGCATACTTCACCACTTTGTCTGCAGCAAGAGAAGGCTCTGGGCCAGTGTGGTGCAAGTCAGCGCTTTTAGAGATGCTCAAGTCTCTCTTTGGAGGGAAAGATGGGATTTCAGTATTAGAGATGCATTACTTCTGAAAAGTGACTGAAACTAGCTTCTAAATTCCACGTACAATGTAGTGCCAAGACACTGCCTCAGTCTGCTCCTGGGGCTCCAACAGACGATCGATCCTTTGTATAGAATTATTTTGTCGTGGCTTATGCTCCTACAAAAGCTTACTTGTTCCTTCAGGTACTGAAATAATTTCCAAACTAAATATTTAACTAAAGCACTGTAACTCTGACCAAGCAATGCCTTGTTTGCATTCTAAACATCTTGGAATATTTTTGGAGGTGGGGGGCAGTCCTAGCACCCAGCAGAAAGCCATGGCAATAATCAGACACAGAGCCCAGCGAGCAGCACCGTGTGGGACACACCTGCTGTGTCCTCTTCTGTGACCTTGGATGTGGGGACAAGGACTGATCTGGCACCTCGGTGCTGCAGCCCTGTCCTGACAATCCTGACCCCCACCACTCAGCAGGCTCTCTGGAGTTGTCCTTTCCCAGCAGGGCAGTGATCCCCAGCTTTTGTTCTGAGACCAGAAATCGTGCCCAGCTTCTATTTTGGCTGCCTCATTAGGATGCAATTGGATCCCTTCCTCATGACAAATCTTTTAAATACAGACACTAAGATGTGCCCAATCTTGTTTTTCATACTATAGCAACAGTCCAAACCTATTGTGCTAGGAATGTATTACATTAAATATTGAGACTCTGCCTTCAGTGACTGTCTCTGTACCCTGTGATGGTGACAAAGAAAACAGTCTTGTGAGACTTTGTGTTCTCACACCATCCTGGTTCCCAAACCTCTCAGTCACGTTTGACCAAGGAGTTGCTGCCACAGTTTTCCAGACAGCTGGAAGGCAGTTAACTATGTGCATTTTGTAAAGCATCAGCCCTCTTTTAATGTCTTTTCTAATGCAGGGCTTATCACGATGCCGGCACACCCAGATAAGCAGGATGGCTGATGCTCTGACAAGACCACCAGGAAGAAAGGCAGAGCTGAAGTGCTCACTTAACGGCCCATCCAGATGAAAGGGAACCTGGCACAGCTTTTGCTGCTGTGCCGAAACCCCTTGGGCCAAATGCCTCCTCTGAACTACACTAAATGGGGAAATCGGGAGCTGCAGCTCTCCTTGCACTTGCTCACAACTAGCAAAAGCAAAGCCCCTGCCCACGAGGGTGTTTTTACTGCTGGGATAGAGAGAACACCAGCAAAATGAAGCTTACATTCACACAACAGTTCAAAGGGTTGTGCTGCCGCCATCCCTAAGGACCCGACCTCAAACACGGGGACCCACAGCTCCAGCTCTGGCTCCTCTGCCCCAGGGACCCTCGTGGGATGAAACTCACTGCTCGTTGCTAAAGCCAAAGTAGGCACTTGACAACGCATTTCTGTGGTTGTGGATTTTGTTGTGAAAACAAAACCAAAAATCCCCTGGAAAGCCAAGGGGTGGAAGAAAAGGGAGAACAAACAAGATCCAAGGCCGGTTTGGTTTATAAAGACCCGATTTTTCCACGGCCTCTTTTGTTCAGAAAAGTGCTATCACAGGATTTCCCTCAAGGCACTTCAGCTGCTGAGTGGGAGATATTTAAAGGCTTTCCAGCTGCTGGCTCTCTGAAATCACCCCATCAGTTCCCCTTTACAGCTGTACCAAGGCAAAGGTGTGCCCGAAAAGGAGATTGTTGCTACTCACAAAGTGCATCCCTATGGAGGTGGCCGCTGCAGTCTCAATTTCCGTGCCAATGTCTTCAATGAAGGGATATTCGTTTTGGTCGTGGACAATGATCTTGGCTCCTGTGGACGTCACCAGGAAGGGGTTGTAGTCTGCTTCGTCGATGTACAGAACAACCTGCAATCCTGAACCACAGAGACAAGGCAGGAAGTTACGCCAGGAGCCAGAACCACGTTTTCTGGTCAGGGAGGGCAGCACGGTTTATTTAATGTTACCTGGCCTTAAGCAGAACTGTAAAAGCCAAGCACAGCCTCTGCCCAGCCAGACCAAGACACCTGCAGCCAGTAACATCCCTTGGTGGTACCGAGTACAGCAAATAAGTAACATCTGCTGAGAACGTGGCTGGAAATCACTTAAAAAAGTTATATAACTGGGCAGCAGTAATTTCAGCTGGAAAACATTAGTGATGCAATGATATTATCTGTATTCTCAGGCAAGAGCTTGCACTAGTTCAAACAGGCATTTCCCCAATCAGCCTGTACATCTACAGCCAACACATCGCTCACGCTCCAGCAGGATCCAGTTTGCTGAACCACTTGTTTTCAAACAGTTCCTCTGCAAACCGCCCTGGAACACCACACGTGTGCAAACCACCCCCACTCACCGTACTCGCTGCCGCCCGTGGAGGTGCTCAGGATGGTCCCGTTCTCGCCGCTGTTGAAGGTGTAGCAGTTGCCGTGGAGCGGGTGATGGAAACGAGTGAAGTGCCTGTAAGAAATCAAATATTGTGACATTGTTTGTTGTAGTTCTGTCTGTGGGAGAAAGGCAGCACATTTGGGCTTTGGTTTTGACAGAGATAGACCAGGACTGCATGGGGGGTTTGTTCCTTCTTTTCAAGTTTATTTTGCTAAAAGGTGTGGGTCTCTTTCTGAGTAACTTGGAACTACATGGCAGTATGATCTAGTTTAATAAATCAAGAGATGGAAACTTGAGGAAGTTTTAATGTGGGAACAGGGGTTGACAGCGTGGGGGAGGCAGATTCACTGAACTAGCAGTGGCTCCTGCTGGAATTCAGCAAATACCAAATGTTCCATTCCTACATATTATGGACTTGGAAATAAGCTGTTAAGATGGGAGGAATTTTCTGTGCACTGACCTTTTGTCACAAGATAGGCCATCAAAGAAACATGTCAGTAGAAGGTCATCAGCAGAATAACTCAATTTTTCTTTAGTCTCCAGGGGAATTTGTGCCATGATGTTCATGTAGTGCAGCTTGTACCACTCCTGGATAGCGTTAACACCCGAACTGAATGTGTACAGGGCGCAGTCACTGCTGTTGTTCGCATCACACTGACAAGTACAAAGAGGAAAGAGCATTTCAGATGGATTGATACTATGGATTCTACAAGGTACATCTTCCACAGAAATAACCACGTATGAAGTTACAGTGGGCATCGAAGACCTTTTATTTAGGGCTAAGTGATATGACCAAATATTTCAGGACCAAAAAAAAGGTCACGGATGGCACTGATTCTATTTGGGAAGACTTCAGGAAAGTACTTCTCTTCCAAGAGAGCTGGAGGTGAATCTGCAGCAGCCATGGAGGCTTGGGCAGAAGAGCAGACAGGATGCTCTTCACCACTGTGCACTGCAAAGCCACCAAAGCAGGCAATAAAACCTGCCAGAGGGACACCGACCCCAAAGAGCCCTTTGCTGGCCAGGGCACAGTGACACTCACCAGTTGAAAGCCAATGATGTCATTGGAATCGCCTGAGTTCACGATGGACGAGTCCTTGTGAAAGACGCTTCCCTCTATTCTCCTCTTCTGCCCACTGTGCAGGTCAGTCGCTGTCCTGGAGAAGTCCTCGACCTTCAGCAGAGGGATCTGTTGGAAGAAGTCGCTCCCTGTGCTGTTCCACTCGTCCACCGACCGGCGCACCTTGGACTTGCCCTCAGAAAATCCATAGAAAGTTTCCAAAGCTTTTTTTGTCTCTTTGTCCAATTCAGATAAATATTCTTTCATGGCACTGTACCTGCATGAGAGACAACGTGACAATGACACCCCATCCCACCTCATTGCCCAGCTGCAGTGCTCTGCCTGCTGCACTGTGAATCCCATGGCTTGGGACAGAACTCCCTGTGGAGGTCTCACACCATTTCTCACATCAGTGAGGGCAGACACAGCTATATCCGTGGAGAGATCTTGGAGCAAGGACCACAGGAAGCAGAGCAGACTGGACTACAGAGAAAGTTCTCCCAAGACTCTCAAGTTCCTCATGTTAGGAAGTCTGAGGAGGCAGAATATGGGGAAATAAGACTTCTGCATCTGTGAAGAGGCATCAAAGAGCTGTATCCCTGTGGGGACTAGGGTGGGAATCTGGCAGCAGAACAGACAGCAATGTAAAGCATGATTTGACAGGAGAAAAAGTATTGTTGATGGATCATATCAAAATCTCCCATAAGGAAAGAAAAAGAAGCAAGAAAGGAGTGACAGATGTCCCCTTTCCATTCTTCAGGAGATGATGCTGTTTGTAATCCTGGAACTTTGGTCCTGGGAAGAAGGGAATTTGGAGAGAGCCAAAGAGCTGACAGGGACTGTCTGGAGCAGAAAGCAGCATGAACCGAGCCGAGGTCAGCAGGCAGCAGTGAGGGGTGAGAGCGTAACCCACACGGCACACAGGGGGATGTGGCACACAGGGTGCCGCAGAGGGAAAGATCTACGGTTGGGAAAATGCTGATACGCAGCACCGGGAAGAGCTCGGGAAGGAGTCTGGTGCTGTGCCGACCTTCCATCCTCCCACCAGACCCCCGGGCCTTACTTGTAGGGGTTGATGTTGCAGATGGTGACGGCGGGGAACGGCAGCTTCTGGAACTGGACGGTGACGGAGACCGAGGCGCTGTAGTAGTTCATGAGGAGCTCTGCGCACTGCCAGAGGATGAGCGCCACGGCGCTGAGGGTCAGCAGGATCCAGAGCAGGCGGCGCAGGCGGCCGCGGGACACCACGATGCGGCGGCAGCCGTGGGTGTTGGTGTTGAGGCAGTACCAGCGCATCAGCTCGCTCAGAGTCGGCGCCTGCGGGCCCCGCACCGGCAGCGTCCGCTTCAGCCGCGCCGTGATCTTCTTACCGGGAGCCGTGGCGGCCGCTACGGGCGAACCGGGCACTGAGGGGGCGGCTGGGGGACCGGCGTCCGCCC
>VZTE01001857.1:118034-175188 GCA_013397775.1 Eulacestoma nigropectus
GGCCGTGCCCGGCGTGGCGGGGCTGCGCAACCACGGCAACACCTGCTTCATGAACGCCATCCTGCAGTGCCTCAGCAACACCGAGCTCTTCGCCGAGTTCCTGGCGCTGGAGCAGTTCCGCGGCGGGCCGCCCCCCGCCGACGGGCCGCCGCCCGCGCCCGGCGAGGTCACGGAGCAGCTGGCGCAGCTGGTGCGGGCGCTCTGGACGCTCGAGTACACCCCGCAGCACAGCCGCGACTTCAAGGTGAGCGGGGGCCTCGTCCCGTCGAGGCGGGAGGAGCGAGCGCAAGGCTGCCGGGAGCAGCCCTGGAGGGCCGGTGCCCGCGGCGCGGGGGTGGCGAGGCTCGGGGCCGGGCTCAGCTGGTGGTGCCGTGGCTCACAACAGGTCCAGATGTGACACAATGTGTCCCCATCACACGGGCACCGCAGGCCGCCTCGGTCAGCAGCTGTGGTGCGTGCCTTGCCGCTGGTCCGAGCACCCACGCGGTGGGAAGAACCCTGTGGCCTTGCCAGCTGCGTGCCAGTATCTCTGGAGTGCTGCTCCTGCTCCCAGCATCCTCCTAGGGCAGCACACCCTGGTCAGGTGGCAGCGTTGGGCACCTACGGCAGCGCCCTGGGGATGGGACAGGTGCTGCCACCGTGCTCTTTGCTCGTCCTGTTTGACGCTGGCTGATGGCTCTGGGTGGTTTTTATGGGTGAAGATATCCATTTCACTGTTTCATTCTTCTACCGTGCTACCATTAGGGAAATTGCAACTAATTGTTGTTTGGGAGTTGTGAGCGTACATGGAAGGAGGCTGTTGAGAGCTGTGCCTCGTAGTCTAACCAAGGACTTGTGAGTCTGGGCTGGTTGGGGGAGTGCGTTTCAGGAGTACCTGCTTGTGCTCTCTTGCTTGGACTCGCTCGTGTTTAGCACCGCGATGTTCTCCTGCCGCAGCCTTTGTGCTGCGGTTCCGTCCGACGGCGCCGTTCCTTGCCCTGCCCGGGCCTCACGCCTGCCCCAGGAGCTGCTGTAGCAGAGGGCTTGGTCCTTGCCCTGTGGCTTAAAAACACCCTGCCATGGCTTTGGATGAAATCAGACACAACTGTTTTAAAAGTGCTCTAGGCCAACCTTGCCTCTTGGAATAGGGAGAAGTATTATTCCTGGCACATAAGACTCTCTGGCTGTGTGAGAGAATGAGAGGGTGGGTGGTAGCTTCCACACCATGAACTTAGAGACACTTAGGGGAAATTTTAGGGGAATTTTTCTTGCAGAGTGAGTTGCAGAGAAGATGTTCTAATGCATGAAAACACAGCAAGAACATCATTGACACAGTCTTGGGCTCTCTGCCTGCAGTTCAGCTGGGGTGCACAGCAGGTAGAGACTGGGTCCCAGAGCCAGCTCTCCCTTGGCGCCTGCTGGATGGTGGGGTGTCCTAGAGGGTCCTCTGAGGTGGCAGTGGCCTTTGGCACCCTCAGTCATTTGGATGGATGCAGGACCAGCACCTCTTCCCTTTGCTTCTCCTGCGCCTTTTGAGGCAGCTGCACCCACCTGTCCGGCAGCCATGCTGGGGTATTCCCTGCACACCCCGGCTGTTTGCCTTTGAGTGAAGGCACCTGCCTTCTCTCAGGATGCCTGCCACAAGGACCCCGTGTGGCTCTGGTGTTTTTGGGAGAGGTTTTTATGGGGGAGTGCTTGGAAAGCCGATCACTCGGTGAGTCCGGTCTTGGCAGCACCATGAGGCACTCACCTTGACCTGTCACTGCTCCTGAGGTGGTGTGGCAGGAGAAGAAATTGTGGATTTCTCCTGAGTAATAGCAGGAAAAAAGGTTGTGGAAGCAGAACTGTCTTCTGCCAGTGGAACTGATAGAAGGGAGAGCAGCCCTCTTTCTAGGCCAGGCTCTGCTGTTCACACAGGCTGTGGGAGCAGGGCTGGGGTGTGAGTGACAGCAGGAGGAAGAGCATCAGGGCCAGCGATTGAATTAAGGCCATGTTCCACGGGCGTTGATAGTAGAACTTTGCTGTTTGCAGGCATCGCTGATGGTAAGCGAGTGCTGTTCTGCTTGTGGATGGAGCTGGAGCCCATCCATCTCCTACCTGCCAGGTCCCTGGAGGTTTTAAAAAGCCTCTTGTTGGAGGGAATCTGGTCCCAGTTGATCCAGTTCAGCGCTGCACGGTGCCAGCAGCCTGGGTCCTGCTGCAGGACTGTGTCATTATGTCAAGCACTGTTCCCTTATAGGGGTCAATTACTTCTAATATGAAATTAATGTTTCTAAAGACAGTTAAGTTGCCTGAACCTGCTATTAAATTCAGCTCTTAATTAAAGTTTTTCTCAGCGGCAGATTTGTGCAGTTCATTTACAAATGTAAACAGTGGGCTTAGATTGAAAATGCCAGTCTTTGCCTTTCTCCCTTCTGGAAGCTGCTGCTTCTCCCCAAAACAAGGAAAACATCCCCCCAGCTTGTTCTGCTTAGAGGGTGGAACATTCCTGATCTGCCTTGATGTAATTGTTTTTAAGGGTGTAAAGTGCTTTCACAGAGTAGTTTTGGGCTTTCCCTCCAACAGTAATAGCCACTGACAGTAATATTTATTTGACAGGCAAATGGCTCTTTATCCAGGATGCTTCGAAATCCATGTGTTGGTTTTTTTTGCAATTTTTCCTCTTTAGCACCAAATACAACCGGGCAAAGGCACTTCCTAATTCCTAAATACTTCTCTATAGGTGCTAAATGTATTTTAGGATAAAGGATAATACTTACTTTCTTGCTCATTCTTGTATCTGTAGGTTTCTCTCTTGGAAGAGAGAAAATTATTTTCAAGGGAGCGTGTCTTGGAGTTCTTGTGGACAGGGGCCTTTGAAGGGATGATTTTTGGAACACTCTTTATCCTCAGCTGGTTTTCCTTGGTAGTGTTTTCTTACTTTTTAAGTTGGTCTTTAGGAAATAACCCGTCTCATGGGTCTCTGAATCATGTAGATGCTGAAACCAAGGAAAATGCAGTTCAAGCAACTGGTTTGTGTTAAATGGTTCATCTTGTAGTTGCAGGGTGAGGGGAGAGCCTTGCAGAGAGCTTGTGCACAGGGAGGGGAGGTCGGGAGTGCTGGCAGAGCAGGGGAAAGCGGGGGATGTAGGAGGCTGAGGTAGTAGGAAAAGGTCCATAAGGACTGGACTGAGAGGTGGAAGCAGAAGAGTTTGGTTCCTGGTTTGGGAGCCTGGGCAGCCCTTCCTGGGGAACAGAATGGGAGCACCATGGCAGAGCTAGTAGTTCCTGGATTTCTCTGCTGTGGATGACTTTCCCATTGGTCCTGTGCTCCTTTGCTGTTTGCTTTAACAATCCTTCTCTTCCGATTGCTCAGTGGGTTTTGTTTTCCTGCCCAAACAAAGCTGCTGCTTTCATAACAGGGGGCCAATATTTCATCTTGTGTTTCCTCTTTCCCCTTTGTGATGGTGTGACAATGGTGACAAACATCTATTGTATAAGCAGGGCTTTGGGCTTGTTTTTTTCCAGGGAGCTGTCCCGTCCTGCCTGCAAAGTTCCTGGGAGTGTCAGACAGGGAGGACAGAGTGCCCTTTGTATTGGGAATTGGTCTGCAACACTCGGAGGTGATGGTGGGGGTCGTCAGTGAGAAGGATTTTGATTTAAACTAATTTGGCTTGAAATATTATGTTCTTATGCAAACCTCTGCCTTTGCCTTCTGTGGAGTTCTGGTCTTCTGTGAATGATGAGGCTCTTTCTGTTTTGAGACTTTCTTTGAGGCTCTAAGGCAGTTGTACACTGAAGCATGTCAATGTTTAACAAGACCCTTTGCATGCCAGAGCTGGGATTGCACTTTTTGTCCTATAAAAAGATGGCCTACAAGATGGCCTTGGCTGTGACCTGCAGCATGATCAGCAGATACAGCACAATCACCAGAACTCAATTGGGTTGGATTGTCAGAATTGGATCTGAACCCAGAATGAATCCCTGTTGGTAGAGCAGAGATTATTGTGCCAGGTTAAAAGTGCTGCTTCCTTTTTAATTTATTTTTAAGCTTATGTTTGGTGTGAGATTTCCAAGTAGCTGTTTGAAACTTGTTTCAAGGTATTTTGGGAATGCATTTGGTGCAAATATCTCACTTTGGGACAAGCAGTCTGCCAGCTGTGTTGGGCACTTCTTTGGGAGTTAATCACTAACGCCTGAGTTATGAAGGAACTCCTGGGAAGTGTTGACATGCTCAGATCTTTGTCTCCTGTTGAAGCTGCAGTGAGAGCAGTTCTCAGTGGGGGCTGCTGGGGCAGCGTGGATGTCAGGAGCCTTCAGTCCCACTCATGGAGCTGTCAGCCCTGGGCCCTTCTGCCCACCAGAGTCCCTGTGCCTTGCTAATGGGGCCAGTGATGTGTGAAATGTGATCTCCTGGATTGTATTTAATTATCTTGCTCTCTGCCTAGCACAGGATCAGTTATTTTATTCTGGATATGGTCAACTGCTTATTCCTAAAATATTTCCGCAGAGAGCAAACTGTCCTCCCTCTGCACAGAGGGATGGAAGAAAGGGCCATGAAAGAAGAAATGTGGGACCCTTCACCCTTCCTTCCTGGTCCCTTGGCTTTTGGTTCCTGGTGCTTCAGTTTCTGTGTTGGTCTAAAGAGGCTTTGAGTGGGCTGGGTAATACGGGATCTTGAAGTGCTTGTTGCAGTTCAGTCCAGGTGCTTCCAGTGGTGGCATCATACTGAGGAGGCTTGTTCTAGGGCTGCTCTGGGAGTTGGAGTTGACACACTTTCCTTGAAACAAAAAGCAAGTTACAAATTTTCTACATAATTTTGGTGATGGTTCTTGACATCATGGGAATGTGGTTCACTGGGATCACAAAGGTCCGGCAGTCTTGCCACGTTACACCCTTTTTTTTTTCTTAATGTTAATTATCAATAAGATGTAAGTCCTTTACTGCATGTGTGGTTTGTTTTGTTTTGCTTATTTTCTTGCATATTTTTCCTTACAAATGCTTTACTTGCTTTCTACGCACGCACCCCTAAACCCCCTGGGAAGGGTTTCCTGCAGCAGATCTGGTTGCCTTAAGGCAGTGGTCTGACTTACTTGTGAAATCCAAATGCTTTTCTGGGGATTTCTGTGTTATGCTTCAAACTTTGATCTGAGCGAGTGCAGCACAAGGCTGGGGAGCCAAGGCTGAGCGGCAGAGTCCGGAGGTCGGATGTGGTTTGCTGAGGGGGTTCTGCTGGAGGGGGCAGCAGAAGTGTGGTGTGGGTGCTTCCCTCCGGAGCAGAGAGTTGGGCAAGGCAGAAGAAGAGACCCCAGTGTGGAACAGCTCTGCTGCCCCACTGCCAGGTGGCTCTGGGGGTTGGCAGGACCCTCTGTGAGGCTGGAAGGGCAAATGTACATCATTGCCAAAATGTGCTTGCTGTATTCTGAGCTTCCAGGTTCTTATTTCCATGCTGCCTGTGCAAAATGACACATGGTGAAAGTGTGAGAACTGTGTCGTGCCTGGCAGCCCGTGGAAGCGGTGAGGGGGATGCATGTTCCCAGGCAGCTTAATTGGATCTGTGTTGCTCTGTGCTTTGTCCATGGCCACACTTGGTTGGAGTGAACCCATTCTTGCTGCCATTTGAGCAAAGCACTGCTTAATGAACTTGTTTGCATATGATTGTGTCAGTGAAGTGAATGTTTGTTATAAAGTGCAAGGGAAGGCTTCTCAGAGTGGTAATGATGAGATCCCCTCATCTCAGTTTCTGTGTCCAACTTGGGACCTGAAGCAAAGCCTGGAGAGAGCAGGAGAGGTGCAGGTGTGCAGCTGGAGCACGAGCTCCTTGGGCTGCCGAGCCCAGCCTTCGCAGCTGTTCTCTGTGCCAGCATTTACTGATAGTCCTTTACTGAACTGCTTCACATTAGTCGCATTCTCCTGCTCCTCAATCCCTTATTCCTTTGAATCCCACCAGTTGCTCTACTAGTGTAGCAGGAAAACAAGTTCTTGCTGAACAGTACGGGATTTCTGCTCTTTGTAAGGGTGAATTCTCCCAGCAGCCAGCACCGACTCCTGGCAGTGCCTTCTGGCAGGCAAGACCTGCACTCCTGGGAAGGGCCTGGAAAGGAGTGTGCTGGTTGGGGAATGCAGCACCCACAGCCCACCTCCGTGTCCGTGAGCACATGGCAGCCCTGGATAGCATCATCTGGGCAAACTTCACTCTCTCCTTGTGCATTGAAGGAAGGTGGTTAATGAGGATTAACAGGCTTCAGCCTGGAAGGGTGAGAGTAGCTGCTGGCATGAGACAAATGTTAGGCAGGGGGTGGTGGGGTGATGCTTCTTGTCTGGGCTTGTTAAACGTGGTGGAGAATCCCTCTGGTGCTGGTTTGCTGCTCCCTGTAGTGCTCCGCTTGGCTTTGCTTCCTGAAGTATTCTCGTAAGTGGCTGTGCTTATTCCCCTCTGGATTGCACAGGGCAGGACTGTGTGGATACATGGGCTGCCCACGGAGCTGCCGTGTCCCATGGGATGCTGGCTCCAGAGCCCTGGTGCCTCTGGATGCCCACAGGGCAAGGGAGGAGTGTTTTGTCCTGCCCTGGCTGCTGTCATCGAAGCTCCCTTTTCCCTGTTTGGTGCCTGTGGTAAGGCTGAGTCCACAGTGATCTCTTCTGCCCCTGGACTGGAGAAGCTCCCTTCCTGAGCCCCGGGGCCTGAACCATGCTGCTGGCTGGGTACTGGTCTCCCCAGAAAAGAACATCTCCAGGGAGGGGAAAGTGCTGTCTGTGTGTGAGCAGAGAGAGTGATTCAGGTAAGCAGTTGTCTGCTATAGAACTTACCCAATGCAAAACGCGGGTGTGGGGTTAAAAAAGAGAAATAGTGTGGTTGAGCATAACTCACTGTTCAACAGAAGATAAAGAATAGCCTTTCTCTCCTGTGCACGTGTGTCATGGGGTCAGGTCTCTAATGAGCTGACTTTATCTGTTCATGTGCAAAATCCTTCCACAGCTGCTTCCTACCAGGGCCACACTGGAAAATAGCAGACTGGCATTTTTCCTCTAGTTGTCTTTGTGATCTGTAACAATAATAGCAGCAAAGAAGAGGCCAGTAGTTCAGCCCTGTTTTGATCTATTTATTGCATCTCTTTAGAGCAGTAGATGAATTATTATTAAACTTTCAGTGGCTTGATAAAAGTGATAATGTGTCTTTGCTGTAAATCTGCTTTATGGACAGGCAGGGACTGGTATGGTTGCAGGGTGCTTGCATTTGGGGTACGTGAGTGGGATTGATAGGAAATTTTGATTTTCCCTCTTATCTCTTCAGATGGAGCCACTTCATTCAGGGTGTCTGTGTATTGGTGCATGCACATCTGGTGGAATGGAGGATCCATCCGCCTCCTGCCAAGCTTGTAAGGGCTGAGCTGAGGAAAGGGCTGGAGGTGCTGTGCATTGTGGAAGGTAATGGGAGGCAGTGTCAGAGTCCATGCCCACTGCTGGTGCCTCACAGCTGAAACAGCTGCACCGGAATCGTTCCGGAGTCATTCTTAATACCCTGCGGTGCTGGACGGAGGCTGGTCAGATGTGCCAGCTATACTTACAGGAGAACCAGATTAGGGGCAGAGGATTAACAGCTCTTGGGGGTTGGTAAATGTGGTGTTTTTCATGTGTTTTCAAAGCATTTGCTTCCTAACTCTGCATCCGGTTACAGTTGCTGTTGCATTACTGCAGGACCAGCAAAATGCGGTGTTGTCTTCTCTTAAGTGATGAGCAAAAGAGGAGTGAAGGTTTAGGGTTATGGCAAGGGCAAGAAACTCTCTGCTGGGCTGGAAGGGCAGACTTGGAAAGTAAATGTGGAGAGGTGCTGGGTGGCCAGTGCTCAGTGATGAGGTTCTTGCTCGTTTGTCTACTTTGCCTGTCGGATGTTCCTGGAGCTGGTCAGGAGTGGCCAGTCTGGCTGCTGAGAAGCTGCAGTCCCCCATCCACAGCACAGGGTTGTGGGGACCCCCAGCTGCTGTACAGCCCTGTCTATTGCTGAGGGCTGTGGGAACCCCCCCATGCTGTTCTGCCCACTGGCCTCAGCCCAGCAGGGAGTTGGCCGGGGGTAGGGAGGCGTGTGGGGCTGTGTTCGGTGCTGACCCATCAGGCTGGGGGGGGCTGCACTTTAGGAGTTCCTGGTATTTGTCTCAATTGTTAAATTGTTTGAGTCGGCACCTCTGTCTCTCTCAGGTTTAATCATGTCCCTCAGCAATGACTGTTCTGACTGTGTGTCCATTGTTCCCCTCCACACCCTGCACGTCTGGAGTTGCTGCCGCAGCCCCCTGGAGCGGGCTGGGAGGAGGGCACACAGCATTCCCTGGAGCAGCAGCCGCGGAGGTTTAAGCAGTAATGGACCCACTTACAGCAGTGCTGGCAGGAAGCGTGAGTGACGCTAGGAACACGCTGCTGTTGCTGGAGCGTTTGTTTAGCGGAGCCTCCTGTGAGGAAGTTGCATCTGATATTTTGTAGTGCTTCCTGAATCACTTCCAACATCTTGTGATGTGTCTCCACAGGCAGCTCTTTATCCTTAGTCCACTCAGGCTGCAAGAGTGTAGAGAAAACAGAGCAATTATCATGGAAATGCTTCTGAGACGAGCAGTGACACAGATACAGTGCAAGGCACATGACTGCTGTGCATCCGTGGGTTCGCTGTGCTTGGGATTGGTACAGACTGGCTGCTCTCTGTGGGACACTGCATCACCAGGGATGCCCACCAGTAAAAGCCAGGGAGGATCTGGACTGGAGTGATGGGCTGTGCCTCTGGGGAGGAGGCAATAAGAAGTACTAGCCTAGATTCCCAAAGACCTTATGTTTCTGTACAGAACCCCTCCATGTCCCCTTTTCACTTGAAATACTGGATTTGCTTCCTCCCAGCAATGCCAAGAGCCTTTTATCGTCAGCTCTGTCTAAGACGGGCCCTTGAAGTGCAGTGACAGTGCCTGTTGGCTGAGCTCACTGGGACAAAGGACACCAGATAAGGCCGCTGGCTCTGGCTGATGGGAGAGCGTCAGTGCGGGCCTGCTCCCATCACACCTGTTGGTATCTTGGTGCAGAGGGACCACACACTGCTGGGGACATGGCTGGTGTTTCAGCACTTCTTTCCCTTGGCTCTCTGTGGTCAACTCACTGCGAAGAATGAGCTTGGCTTTGTTGTGACCTGCAGTGCTGTTGGAGCCCTCCTCCCTCGGTGAGAGTAAGGGACATCATCCCCTTGGTGCTGAGCTGGGCACAGTGGGTTGGGAAGGATGGGTACAGCTGTTAAAACTCAAGTGTGTTACTGTAGGAGCATGGGTAACAGTTCTAGAGAGATGTAGTGAGGTAACCACTTAAGACTGGAATACAATCTCTGCTTCACGTGTTAGTGATTGATTTTCAATTTGAAACTTGACACAGTAATTTAAGGGCTAAATTTAATTTTCAGTGTAGATTTTTTTTGAACAAAGTTAATGTTTGCAAAGCGAGTCTCCACATGTATGCCTTACATTCTTCCCTGCATTATTGTCTGGGTGCATTCAGCTCAGCTTTCTTCTGAAGAAGGGCAAGAGGTATCAGGCTGGTACCTGAAGAGACTTCTTTGGATCCATTTTTTGGATTATGTTTTATCATTTTATTTCTGCCAGTGGATCTTGCTTTGCTTAACGGGAACTGGGAGCAGAGAAGGCTGTTTGATCTCCATTAATTTTCAAGTGCCCACAGACTGCTTCGGATTTCTCTCCCCCATGAAAAGGTTTGCAGCAGCATCCCAAGCTGAGGTTACATTGGACACCAAGCAGAGGTGCTGGGGTCACACCAGTGTGGCATAGAGAGTGTTGGCTGGGGACCACTCCCATGGTTCAAGCTGTGTGCACGTATTTTATGTGGGAGGGTGCTCCTCCCTGCACAGCAAGGGCAGTAAATCTGCTGTCAGAAGGGCTGCGCATATGTAATGAGAGCAGATTATTTCTGTTTTCCATTATTTTTCTGCCTTGAGACAGGTGGACAGATTATAGAGCATAGAGAGTATATGTTTATCAGTCCTTTCCTGCCTCTTTCATCACCACCCCCCTCCCCGGTGACCCCATTTTCAGAGGGATAAAGCGAGCAACTCAACCTCATTTCTCAAATCTGTTGCAAAGTCTGATTAGGGGAGTGGAGGAGCTCTGGCATGAGGCGCATGTGCAGCCTTCTGGGCCCGGGCTCCATAGCTTTCCCAGCCATTCCTGCCCTGCAGGTACTGTCTGGCCTCTGCTCGTGCCACTGTCCCTCTTGGGGATCCTGCTCAATAAGTCTGAGTCCTATGTGAACAGTTTTTTTCTCCCCAGGTGTGCCAAGGGATGTAGGTGCTGCGCTGTAACGGGGCACATGCCGGGCAGGATTCCCTTCCCGGGAGCCTGCAGCACAGGAAGGCTGGGGAGATGCCGAGTGACTGATGTGAGCTTTGCTGTGAGCCTGGTTCTTAGAGAGAAGCCTGGTACTGACTGTGGGGACAGAATTACTGGAGTGAGCACGTGGAAGTGGCCGTCCCATGACCAAGTGTTTTGGTAGGAGCAGGCTGGCTCTCCTGGCTCCAGCTGGTGCCTCCTTGGAGCAGCAGAATGTGCTGGCTTTTCCATAGCAGTGGCGTTGTCCACTCTCAGGATGGAACCCTGGCTCAGCTGCTGAGGTCAGCCCACCCTGGCATGTTACTCCAGAGGCAATTCCAGCCGAATGCAGGTGCTGGTACCTGGCTACCATTCTCTAGAACCTGTGCTGTGTTGCCTGGCGAGCAATGAGGAGAACTGGCTGGCCATTTGGGTTGGGTTTTGGAGGTAAAAGTGGGATCAGAGTGCTGGAGCAGAGAAAGTGTTTTCTGATGTTGGTGGGTAATGGCATTCCTTACTAAATCCTGTGTGGGGTTGTGGCAGCTTTTCAAGGAGGAGGAGATGTCCTGAGGAACGGGTGCATGTGGTCTGACTGGAGGGGTCAGAGCAAACTTCTGCATTATGAAAGGTGTCTCCAAAGCTGCAGGGCAAGGATAAATCTGCAAAGACCAGATTTTGGCTGCTGCTGAGCTTCAAGCCCTTCCCGTTCGTGTCTAGAAGAAAAACAGGTCTGAACTAATCCCTTGGTTGTGCTGGTGTCCTTCTGAGACAGTGTTTCCAGAAATTCAAGAGTAAATTAGGTAGTTCCCTAGGTTCTCAGTGTGTATCTACAGCAGTGCCAGCTGTCTCTGATGCAGCTGTGGCCGAGTCCCCCCAGTTTGGAATCCACCAGTCCAGCAGCACCCGTCTCACGCTGTGCTGCTCCAGCATTGGTTGCTCTGGGACACTCTGATTCCTTGTATGCAGGGAAAGCTGCACCTCCCTGGCTGGCGATAGAAGATGGTGTTTGGAATGAGCAAGTTATGCATAGTGGATTCTTGATACCCAGTGGAAAAAATTCCATGGTGGCCTGTACTTGAGAGGGTGCTGATGGGAAGTAATTTTGCCCTACCTGCATGATGATGATCAGACTCCAGAAGTGTCTGTGATTTAGATGTCCTGATCCTGGCTGAGTCCTGGAATTGTAGACCTAGATTAGCACTGAGCACCTGCATCAAGGTTTTGGGAAACATGTGACCTCACCAAAGCTGCAATGAGCAAGACAGAGTGCGTGGGCATTAGGAGACAAAATTCTTGTTTTGCTCCAGCTTGAACAAACAGAAGATTTCATGAGGGCAGCAGTGTCAGATGCTATGGGGCAGGGGTAGGTGTGATGGCATGGCCTCGGGTCTGCATTAGCTGTTGCTGCACTGTCTCTCCTCTCTGCAGAACATCGTGTCCAAGAACGCGATGCAGTACCGCGGGAATGCCCAGCACGATGCCCAGGAGTTCCTGCTTTGGCTCCTCGACAGAGTCCACGAGGATCTGAACAACGTGGTGAATTCCGGCGGCGTGCCTCCACTCAAGGTAAGGGATTCTGCTAGGAGACAATGTGGGAGTCCAACTTTGCACACAGGCTTTCCTTTTAAAGTAGTTCTCCCCACTGGCTTCTCAACTTCAATAGTTCAGATGGAACAAAAGTTTGGGTTAAAATACTGTTTGTTTCTGCCCTGGGAATGTAACCAGCTGTTCCACTAATCACTGGCAAGTGCTCCCTGACGCAGTTGTGTTTGAGTGGCTCTGCAATAGCCAGGAGGTGTTACCAGGGGGCTGCTGAGCCTTGTCAGGTGTGAGCCCCGTGCCCTTCCCTGGGCTGCCATGCTCACCTCACCTTCCTGCATGCCCACCCCTTGGAGCAGAGTGTGCTTGGTAGTTAAAAATGCTTGTGGCATTTTTCTGGTGGTTTTGGCTAAGGAAGGCACAAATTGGACTGGCATTCTGGAGCCACCTGCTTGGTGCACCCCCCCACACCTGGGTGTGCCTCAAGGGTTTGTTCCTTTCTTTCAGCCACCGCTGGAGGATGATGTGCTGCTTGAGGGCTCAGCCTTTCCCATCAGTAGCACTTTTGTGCAGGAACTCTTTCAAGCCCAGTACAGGTATGGTATTTTGTAAATTGTTGAATGTATGAGTGACCCCAGTATAACTCTAAACTGATACTAGCTCCCAGTACAGTTGGGACTGGTGTCACTGTGTTAACAGCTGTTTCTGAATTCCTGCTGAAGGGAGTCTGAACTAAGACCTTGCTCTAGAGGAAAGAGAGAATTTCACTGCTTCAAATTAGGTATATTCTGTTTAAATCTGCCGTATGTACCACTACACCTGTTCCTGTGCATCCTGAAAGTGAGTCAGTGCTTCATAAGCAAAGGTTCAGGAAAGCCCAGTGTTATGGGGCTCACCCTGACTGTCAGAGGGCAGAGCCCATGGCAGGATCTGGAGGTGCCTGGGTGCCCAGGGTGTGCAGAGTGCTTGTCATCTTGCACTTGGGAATTCTGAGCTGAAGTTATCACTGTCCCTTCAGGGCTTTCCCTTGTGTTTCCCTACGTTCTGGGAAGAGAGCTTTCTAATTTCAGAGCTATTGGAAGAGAACAGTTGAATCACCAGTGTTCCTTGATGGCTTGTGCCTGTACTGCTGTAAGAGTTATAATTGCTGGGCTTTCTCCCCAGTATTTGCCAGCTTTTCCTTTGCAAAGGAGAAACCTTAAGCCTGGTCTAAGCCATTGTAAGGTGCAGGTTGATTCTGAATGAGAGAGAATTCTTGTCTGTAGTTTATCCTGAGTAAGAGCCATGTGCACCCCAGCGCTGACTGTCTCTGTCCCTGTCCCGTCACTTCACCTCTCTCCAAAGACAAAACCCTTCCAGGGTTTCCCGTTGGATCTGCTGTTGGTGAATACGGGATTTGATGGTTTATACATACCCAGTGAAGTGGGGTGTAACTCTGCCCTGTTATCCGCGTTTGTCCCAGGTCCTCCCTGACGTGCCCTCACTGCCTGAAGCAGAGCAACACCTTCGACCCTTTCCTCTGCATCTCGCTGCCGATCCCTCTGCCCCACACTCGGTATGGAACTGTCCTGAATGTAATGTTGGCTCTTTCCCATGCTTGTGGTGTTGTTTAATTTACTACAGCAGGAAGACAGATATCAGCGAAACTTCTGATAAGTCTTTTAAAAAGATAGATAGGAGCATATGGGGATTTTATGTTTTGCTTTACAGGTAAAACGGAAAATTGAGCCTTTTACTTTTTTCAGAAAGGCCTGTCCTTCCTATAGAATTAATTACGGGGGAAAAAGTATTTGATTCACGTAACTAAAATACTTTGCTTTTCACTTAATTTATAGCATTTTAAAATTAAAAAAGGGAAAAAGATGAAACACACTTTTTTTTTAGAACAGCGTCACTGATCACTCCAGTTTCAAAAAGTGAAGTTAAAATCTTTCCTGCAAAATGTTTTGCTTTTTTGAAAGACAGCTGATGCAAATAAAGCAAAATACTCCAGGGGAGGAAAAAAATCCAGATCAAACATTCAAACTGAAGATAGAGATGCACAGCAAAACTACTTATGGTATAAACAAACTCCTTCACCTGGTGTTAGGATCCAGAATACTTGTGTAGGCTCCAGAAGCAATGGAACAGAGTAATGATAGGGCAGATTAAACGTTTCTCTGTCACAATTGCTCTGGAAATCCCTGCTTCACCACCGGGTGGAGGCTGAGTGGGCTCTCCAGGGAAGGTGTCCCCTTCCTCTTCTCTCCCCAGCAGTGCTGCTAGCTGCTGCTGCAGGCAGGATTGAGGGCTGAGAGGCAGCCTGTTCCCAGTAGCAGCTCTCCAAGTACTTTAAGGTGCTGTCTTATACTGTCCCAAGCTTCCTTACAGGATCCTTGTTGGAAAACTGATTGCCTTCTCATAGACAGTTTTGGTTTTAACTTTATGGGCCTTTTTTGAGATGTTTTACTTGTGGGAGCAAGTAACACCAGGCCATGTAGTACGAAAGGAGTCTGTAAATCAAACACGCTTGTCTGGCTGCAGCTGAGCGTAACTCCAGTGTGAGGTGGATCCAGACAGTTAGGAGGGCCCTGTGCCTGATGGGCAGCCTGGATGTGCCCAGGTTGGGCTGAGGCTGCTCCAGGCAGTGCCCAGAGGTGCTCAGCCCAGCCTAGCAGTGCTCCCATGCTCTCCACAGGCCGCTCTACGTCACCGTGGTGTACCAGGGCAAATGCTCACACTGCATGCGCATCGGGGTGGCCGTGCCCATCTCCGGAACAGTGGCCAGGCTGCGGGAGGCTGTCTCCTCGGAAACCAAGATACCCACGGAGCAGGTAATGGGCTGGGCTACTCACCTGTGTGCCCTCCCTGCAGTGTGAGGGAGAGTGGAGGCTTTTGTCCCTTGTTGGATATGTAGGAATCGAAATTCACTACCCATGGTTGAACAGGGAAGCAAGGCAGTGGTGGAAATCTGGATCGTGCTTTTCCCTGTGCATTGGCTGTTTGAATCCTAGTGATGTTGGAATAGCCCTCAGTGGAGTGTGCGGACCTGCCTGACCCCATGGTGATCTGTGCATGCTGGCAGTGAGGGAACCACTGGGCGAATTCCTCTGTAGGAAGAGCTTCAGGAAAGCTGTTGAATTCCACCAAAACCCCTCCATATGTTGCTTTTACCCCAGCCTCTCATTCATGGCTGTCCTTTTCCCTGTTCCTTGCTCATGGGTGACGCCAGGATGTTTTGAGGAGTGCCATCCCTTAGCAGGAAAATCCCAGCTGAGAGATGGGGCACTGAGCCGAACCAGGGTGGTTTGATGGGTTCTGGTTTGCTTCTGCTGCCTGCAGATCGTGCTGACGGAGATGTACTACGATGGGTTCCATCGCTCCTTCTGCGACACCGATGACTTGGACACCATCCACGAGAGTGACTGCATTTTTGCCTTTGAGACCCCAGAGATCTTCAGGCCTGAGGGCATCCTCAGTCAGAGAGGTGAGTCAATAACTCCGCTTAATGCCCACCTCAGATGACTAGCGAGGGAGGTTTGTGTGGGAAAAGAATGAGTCCCACAAGCTGTTGATGTTCTGGTGTATTGATTTCAGCTCTGACTTTGTCCAGGCTCATTCCAGAAGATTTAATAGTGTTGTCAGCTGGGAGGTTATCAAGCAGTGTTTTACACTCCTTTCTGCCTGTTCTCGGGGCTGATGCTGCAGGCCAGGCTGGCTTAATGTGAAATCTCTTGTCAGGCTTAATTTAAAGACCTGCTAGGGACCAGATGAAGCCACTGAAATTGTGTTATTTAAAATCAGATTGCTAGTGATGAATAAACAGTCTCAGGAATGAACAAACACTTTCTCTTTCCAAGCTCAAACCCCTCGGCCTCTGCATGTCCCCTCAGTGAAAGGGAATCATGGTGTCCTGGGCAGATGGAGTGTAATCAAAGGCAAATTTTATTATTGAAAGTAACAAGTTGGGTTCCTGGCACTTTAGTTTTTCTTGCAGGCAGTAAAAGCTGAGAGTGCTTGTACAACCTGCTGTGAAAAATCAGAGGAGGAGCACTTGCATATAATGCCCTTCTCTAAAGAAATAGTCACTGTGAAAGGTAATTGCTCTTTGAAGCCTTTGTACAAGTGATGAAAATGCTCCCGATTCCATACTGACCCTCTCCTCTGCAGCCCAAGGCGGGTTTCTTCAGGGGGCATCAGGGCACTAAAGGCAAATGACATAATAAAATGTTTCCTTTCTCCTAATTTTTCAGGAATACATGTGAACAATAACCTGAATAACTTGAAATGTGGCACTGAGCACTCCCGAACAATAGCTTACTCTCAAGGAACGGTGAAGTCTGGAAAACTGGAACAGTCCTGTCCTAAACTAGCAGCAAATGACAAGATTGTCTTGCTGGTGTGTAACAGAGCGTGCACTGGACAGCAGAGCAAAAGGTGACTGGCAGCAGTATGGTTGGAGTTACTCTTCTGGCTGCTTCCTAAACTGACCTGGATTTTACTCTCCTGTAGTACAGGCTCCAGGTGAAGGAGCAGCAGCTTGCATCCCTAGCTCACATCAGGGTGCTAAAGAACATGTTGATCAAAAAGGGTTAATGGGTGCAGCAAAATATTTCTAATTTTGGTGAACTTCAAGTTCTGCATTACAGTAAAGGAGCAAATGCAGCCCAGTTGGGAGGATACACCACCTCTGTAGAGCTGTCTGGTTTGAGAGCAGCACATTTGACCAGATCCTGTTACGGGTGGGAATTTTAAATTGGAGTGAAAATGAGGGGAGGGGGAGACGTGAGAAACAACCATAGCAAAAGCATTTGTTTTAACTGGAGCCTGAGAACTGCCTCAGCCTCTAAAGCTTCACAAAACTTCATGTGAAGTTCTCCCAGGTAGTTTGGGGTTCCAATTGCTGAACAGGATAATCTTTTAATTGTTCCCTCAAATGCTTCTCCTTCCCATAGGTTTGGCCTGCCCTTTGTGTTGCACTTGGAAAAAACAATTGCTTGGGATATTCTGCAGAAGGAAATTCTGGAGAAGATGCAGTATTTCCTGCGGCCTGCAGCCTGCTTGCAGGTGAGACAAATGTCCTCCCTGATCACCACAGAGGAGCTGTTAGATGCACAGGCTCCGTTGCTGTACTTCAGCCCTCTGTCAGCTCGTTGGCACAGGCGTATTTGAGACCTTGTACATTTGCTTTCTCATGTCAAACGTGTTCTAGGGTAAAGTCTTTGTCAGCCGGTGCTGAGAGCAGTTTGCATGTGGGCAGGTTGGGTTGGAGCCCCTGAGGTGGTCTCTGCTCTCCCTATTGCAGGTTTGCCCGTTCAGCTTGCGAGTGGTCAGTGTTGTGGGCATAACATACTTGCTACCTCAGGAGGAGCGACCCCTCTGCCACCCAACAGTGGAAAGGTGAGCTGGCCCTTGGGTGCTGGGACCTTCCCAGGAGTGGAGAGAGGTGTGTTAGCTGGGAACTCAGTGTTAACCATGCAGAAATACATAGTCCTGGTGTGGATGTGTGGAATGGACTGCAGAGGCCTGAGGAGCAGGAAAATGATGGAGCATCCTCAGGAAGCTGTGTGAGAATACCTCAGTTGTGTGTCATGCCATCTGGAGTCTGTCCTCCCTGGAAATGGAGAACAGAATGATAATATTACTCCCACTACTTTTAATTTTTTTCTTGTGCCTGTTATTCTTCAGAAATGTTGGTAGATGCTTGTTCTGTAACAGGTGTGTGTTGCCTTACAGAACTTGCATGCTTGGGTGAAGGCATTTGCCAGCTTTGCCAAGTTTTTTGCTGTGTGAATTCCTTTTACTCCATTGCAAACTTGAGCTGTGGGAGTGGAGGAAGGATGAAGGGCTTGTGGAGAGAAATTACGAGCATGCAGAAGATAATGTAGACTTTGGATTGAAACATGGTCTGACTTCTGTCTGCTCCTCCCTGCAGGGCATTGAAGTCATGCGGACAGGGGGGAACCGCTCATGTGAAATTAGTGGTAGAATGGGACAAAGAAACTAAAGATTAGTAAGTACGAAGTAAAAAACCTCAAAGTGTGTTCACCTCACAATTGCTGCTTGCAGCTTGCTTGTGTGAACTGTGCATCCTTCAGCAAACATAAGACCGCTCAAACTCCACCTGTGCCCAGCCCCTGTCTGCAGGGACAGCCTGGGGAGCAAGGGGATGTGCTGGTAAATGTGGTGTCTCCCTGATGCAGCTTGTTTGTGAATACAGAAGAGGAATATATTCCAGACTCTGAAAGCGTCCGCCAGCAGAGAGAGCTTCATCATCAACCTCAGATCTGCACTTTATCTCAGTGTTTCCAACTGTACACCAAAGAGGAACAGGTAGATACAGACTGTGTACTCTGGCTTGTTCAGCATGCCGCAGGAACTCCCTCACTCCAGAGCAGCTCTTTTCTGCAAACGTTGATTCCTTGTGACAGGAGAATAGATTTGTAACACAAGATTAGTTATCTGTGCTGCTGACAGAGCTCCTCTGCAGTGAGAAGGTTGTGGGAGGTCCTGCTGCTGAGTTCTTTGCTGCCCAGATGTTGATACAAGAACTTAGTCCTCTCTTTGGCAATTCCCTACTTGTTAAATATTATAAATATTATTAAGGGTTAGAACAATATGGCTTCATGGGAATGTCCTGGAGCAATTGTGTGTTCCCAAGCTTGAGCAGGGCTGGAGTGGGCTCAGGCAGTCCACACTGAGTGGGACCCCCCCAAACAGCAGCACAGTAACCACTGAGCTCAGTTGTGCAGGAACGTGGCTGCTCCCCTGCTCTGGCTCTGCTCGTGGTGTGTGAGGCTGAAGAGGCAGGAGTGATGGTGTGCCACAGGCAGGCTAGAGAGGGCTCTGACCTGGCCCTTGCCTGGCACATGGAAGCCATCTGAATTCCTTTGGCAGTCTCTAATCTGCTGTATGAAGGGCTGGTCTGGAGGTAGTCTTTGGACCCAGGACTGAGCTGTAATAATTTTGGAGCCTCTCTTGTTGCTTCTTTCAGAGGTGAGGGAAGAGTTGTTTGACAGCTTAAATCTTTGTAGCTGCTGATTTGTCTGAGCACTGGGCTGTGGAGGGAGGCTTGGGGGACAGGGAGAGTCTTCAGTGTGTAACTCTGTGCTGTTGGGACTACAGAGGAAGAGGGTTCCCAGAGGGCAGTGAGGTGTCAGAGGTGACATCCAAAGTACACCTTTCTTCTTACTGTTCTGGTGTTTTTCTGCTGGTTTTTTTCTGCTTTTTTTCTGCTACTGGTTTTCTTGTGAGAATACTTATCAGGCTGCCAAGCCTGCCTGCTTTTTGCCTTGGTTTTTCCTTTTCCTCCTTCTCCGCTTCCAAGGCATTGGCGTTTATAAGGTGCAAAAAAGTCCTCTGCACAGCAGCACGGGCTGGATTCTGCCTTGCAGCAGGAAGTGCCTCCTGAATGAGGCACCCATGTCTCTGCTTGTCGCTTTGAAAAGCATCACTGGGATCCCTGCATTTCCAGTGAGCTTGATAAATGCTGGAGGGAGATGAGGCAGAGGGGTCAGTACCTGCACTGGGCTTGGGGCAGCAGGGGAACAGTGTTGTGATGCAAGCTGCCTTGGAATTTGAAAACCAATACCCACTCCTGCCCATTCCTTGTAGCTTGCCCCAGATGATGCATGGCGATGCCCACACTGTAAGCAGCTGCAGCAGGGTAGCATCACACTGAGCCTCTGGACCTTACCTGATGTTCTCATCATACATCTCAAAAGGTTTAGACAGGTAAGGATGCCCGTAGTGTTGCTGGAGGACTGCTGAGTGCTGTGAGTAGACCCCTGTCTTTAGAAGCAGCCATTCTGTCCTGTGTGTTCCTCACCTGGGGTTTTCCAGGCGTGGTGGCCTTGGGCCTCTGCAGCTCATGCTCTTCTCTGTGCACAGGAAGGAGACCGAAGGATGAAACTTCAGAACATGGTTAAATTTCCTTTGAGTGGCTTGGACATGACTCCTCACGTTGTGAAACGCAGCCAGAGCAGCTGGAGCCTGCCATCGCACTGGTCACCTTGGAGGAAACCTTATGGCCTCGGCAGAGATCCTGAGGACTATATCTATGACCTGTATGCTGTCTGCAACCACCATGGCACCATGCAAGGGGGACACTATACAGGCAAGTGTCCTGCTATGCTGTCTATGGTGGAGCCTTTCACAGAGAAACTGGTTATATTTCTGTATGGAGTCAGAAAGGGAGTCACTGATGGAAGCAGAATGCCCTAAGTTACAGAAAGTGGAGTGAATGGAGCCACCCCAAATGATGTTCTGTTCTGAGCAGTAACGTTGGACAAAGAAAGTCCTGAAATGTAAGCTGTTTATTATGTTCTGGCAGCCTCAGGCTTCCATCTTGCTAGTCAGACTGGAAGATGATGCAAGAATAAATCTGTTCCTCGCATTCTCCTCCGAGTCCATTATTAGATAAGGTTATGTTAAATATCATACAGCAAACCTGAGAGTAGTAGGAGTGAGAGAGTCTTACAATAATGTATTGTTTCTTAGCATATTGCAAGAATTCTGTTGATGGCCAGTGGTACTGCTTCGATGACAGTGAAGTTCAGCAACTTTCTGAAAGTGAAGTCTGCAAGCAGACAGCTTACATCTTGTTCTACCAGCGACGCACAGCGATCCCCTCATGGTCTGCCAACAGCTCGGTGGCAGGTAAGCCCTGCTGGCACTGTCCAGGGGTGGCTGTAAGTTGTCTTTCATGGATAGTTTGTCCTTCTGAAGAATTTTCTACCCAGCTCTGCTTAAGCCACCACTCCGTGTCCCGGAACTCGGTGAGGCGAGTCTGAGTCTGTGGCTGTGCGTCAGGGGCTGTGGGAACCTTCCACCTCTTCTGCTAAGGCAATTTTGGCAGGGAGGCTGTGGAGATGGTGGTAGCCCCTATGTCCCCACAGGTGACTGCTCAGAGCTGCCCTTGTCAAAACCAGGACATCAAATCGTGACTCGCTCCTTCCCTGTGGCAGCACTCTCAGTCCCAAGGAGGCACTGGTAGCGCATGTGTTGGTGGAATCCAGGGTGAGCTGTGGGCAGGTGCAGGCTTGGTGACCTGCCTTTGGAAAAAAAGAGATTTTGGTGGCGTTGAGGTGGCAGCTGAAACGCTGCCACTGCCTGCATGCTGGTATTCACAGCACACTGGGACAAGTGCAGTTCTGTCTTCCTATTCTGACCATAACTGCTCCATAAGAGGAAAGCCCCATTCCCTTGGCAGTGTCTCGGTGCTGGAGCCGTGAGGTCTGGCTCCAGGCTCCAGGTGTCTGCCAAACCAGAGCAGTGCAGTGTGTGCCCGATGTACCTGACTGCCCGGTCTGCCAGGGCTCCGCGCGTGTGCAGCCGCGCGCCGCTGACCTGTGCCGTGCCCGGTCCTTGCAGGCTCCACGAGCTCGTCGCTGTGCGAGCACTGGGTCAGCCGGCTCCCGGGCAGCAAGCAGCCCAGCATCGCCTCCGCCGCCTCCTCGCGCCGCACCTCCCTCGCCTCGCTCTCCGAGTCGGTGGAGCTGACTGGGGAACGGAGTGAAGATGATGGTGTGTATCACTGTTGGGGGGAAAACTGGGCCACTTGTCTTTCTGTTGCAAGATCCTTACTAAAATAGCTGCAGAATCTGTGGTCGCACAGGACAGTTATTCCAGCAGCTGAGACAGGCAGGCACTGGCTCGGTAGGAGCACAGGTGGGCTTCTGTCTCATATGAGAGGTTGGAGGAGAACAGGGCAGGAACCTTAAGGAGCCTTTCAAAGGAAGCAAATCCATCAACGAAACCTCTCAGTCAGGAACTTCTTGTGCTTGTGTTCTCTCTGGGTCTCACTGCATCACCTTTGCAGGGTGGCTGACACAGTGCTGACAGATTTAGCATAGGCACTAATTGCCTGTTGCTGTGCTGCTGCATGGTCCCAGGGAGCTGGGGGAGATGCAAATTCATTCATGTACACTCATGTGTGGTTCCTCCACACATTGCCTTGTAACTTCTGACAATGTGGAGCTTCATGGGTTAGTCGGAGCATTTGGAAGCTGGTGCAGAGATGTCCCTGCAGCAGTGCTGTGACAGCTGTCAGGTCTGGCCATGTCACACTTGTAAAATACTTATATTTTGTGTTTCTAAATACAATTACCTCACTTGATCTAGAGGTAGGAATCCTACTTTGCCTTTCACAAAATGCTCTGGGAAATATTCTTTAATACAGAATCATAATCTAGCTGGTGATCTCCTTGCCAGTTTCAAGGACTTTGAAGGTGCAAACCCTGTGTTTGATCTCCTGCCGCTCAGGGATGAGAGAACAATCTGGGTTATCAGTTAGAGGCTTCAGAGAGTTACTCCTGGGTGACCCTTAGCAAATAACAGTTGTTGGATTCCTCATTCAGCTTTTGTGCAAGAAACTGTGCCTGCAGCCTGCGTGGAGAGACACATAGTGTGGTGTGGGTGGGCTGCTTGGCCCTCGTGGGGAGATATGGATGGGTGGGGTAAACCAGCTGCAGCCTTAGCTTTCCCACTGAGACTGTCACTTGCTTTTTCTGCAGGAGGATTTTCAACTCGACCATTTGTTCGGAGTGTCCAACGTCAGAGCTTGTCATCCAGATCCTCTGTCACCAGCCCATTGGCCGTGAGTGAAAATGGTGTCAGGCCCTCATGGTCACTCTCTGCAAAACTGCAGTTCCGCTCCAACTCCCCGTCACGCTTCTCTGGAGATTCCCCAGTACATACCTCTGCTTCCACCCTGGAGAAGATCGGAGAAGCTGCTGATGATAAAGTCTCCACCTCATGCTTTGGCAGCCTGAGGAATCTCTCTAGCAGCTACTTGGAGCCCTGTGACAGCAGTCGGCGAGAGCACAGGACAGCTCGCAGAGCCCCTCTGGCTGTCATGGAAGGGGCGTTCAGGGAAGAGTCCGTTGTAAGGACATCTAGCTCAGACCTTTCAGATGGGTATGGTAAAAGCTCTGTGCAGCCAGACAGGAATCACCCTGCTCTGGACCCTTTTGATAACAACAATCAAATCGCCTTTGTTGACCAGAGCGATTCTGTGGACAGCTCCCCAGTGAAGGAGGTGAAAGCCCCAAGTGGGACGGGGCTGGCTGCAGAGAAGGCACATGACACCCCTAAGAAGGGTCACAGCTCCAAAGGAGCTTCTGAGCCAGACAAAAGTTTGAGGAAGGGAAGGACAGTCTTAGCTACCCAAGAGACCAAAGTCTCTCACTCTTCTCCTCCACTGAAGAGTTCTCAGAAAGCTTCCCGGTCTAGAAGTAAGACAGACTCTTCTAGGGTCAGCGGGCGACACGGGTCTCCTGCTCCCACTCAGGCTAGGAAGGACCACAGCACGAAGCCCCTTGAGGCGTCTGTCCCGTCACCTCAACAGAAGCAGAAGTCAGGTTCTTCTCCATCCTCCACAGCTGCCAAGAAAACCCCATCAGGCTCATTGACTAAGGGCTCTTCGTCTGGGAAGAGCCGGACTTCCGACCGCAGCCTCAGCAGGGAGGGCTCCAAGATCAGTCTGGGGTCGGATAAAACAAGTGTTACCAGCAGCTCAAGAACGAGCTCCCCGCGGATCAGCCACTCCAGGAGTGACAGCAGGGCAGTGGACAGCAAGCACGTGCGCAGCTCCTCCATGGCCAACCTGCGGTCTCCAAACGTCGGGGCACGTTCTGGGTTGAAGAGGGACAGCAAGTCAGAAGAGAAGGGTTTGTCTTTTTTTAAATCAGCCTTAAGGCAGAAGGAGACACGGAGGTCGGCAGACCTGGGGAAGACAACAATGCTTTCAAAAAAGACAGGGAGTGTCAGTTCCAAGTCAGGCAGTAAAAATGTGCTGGAGGACAAACCAGAGAAAGGTGGTGTCCCACCAGCCTCTCAAAGCAATGCCAACATTACTACAAAAGAAAAACTTGTCTCAAAAGATGCCACATCTAACAAACATTCTCTGCTATCCAGTCGCAAGTCCAAGTCTTCCCAGCTAGATCCCGGAGTCCAGTCTCCTCCTTCCAGTGGCAAGCAGTCTGCTGACAAGCCGCTGAAAAAATTACCTTCCAGCATGCAGGTGTCTGTACGGCCTTCTCTGGAACCTCAGTGAAATGCTGCAATCCAGGTGTCTTTTCTTCTGCTGAGAAGCTAATTTATTCTGAGCTCTTGTTTTTTGTTCATGTGCCTAATGTATGTTTTGAGGAGAAGTTAACTGCAAGTTGTTAAAGCGCCTTTGATTCTGCCATCAAACCAAATAGCCACAGGCAGCCAGCACTGGTGCAAGTAGCCTAGCTGGAGTCGTTGTTGAACATGAATGCAGCTGTCCCATAGCACTTGTACAGGAGTCTCTGTCGAAAGTGCAACGACTTTCTTCAGATTTGAGGGTTGGAATCTGACCCCCAGTTGCACTGACACTGGTGTGCTTTGTAGAGCTGTGAACTGATATTCCTTTGGTCTTGTTCCGAGTGGGCTGTGTCCACACTGGTGTATGGCCTTGAGCTGTGGAGGATGCGAAGGAAACTGGAGAGACTGTCGCTTCTTTCTGCTCTCAACTCTCTCTCCCTGCTCCCCTCCATTTTCAAGCTTTCTAAAGGGCAATATTTCAACACTAATGTTGTTTCTCAGGTATATACTCAGCCAGTATAGGAGGGACTAGCATTAGTGACGGACAGAAAGGTACCTGTGTGTCTCTGTGCGTGTGTCTGTGTAATAGATTTAATTTTTGCATTCCAACAGCAGGAAGTTTGAAATGTAACCTGCAGTTTTTGTTGCTATGTCTATGAAGAGTTTTGCTTTGTCCATATCTAAGGCAACCTCTACCCTGTCCTGTTTCACTACTTTCTTCTGAAATGCTCTGCTAAACAACAGAAGAAGTTCCTGGGCAGCAGCTGGTGGCCAGCTCGTCCTGTGGAAGCAGTATCATAGGAGAGTTGTGTCCACACACCTGGATGGCCATGAAGCTGTCAGGATGCCCCTGTTCAAACTCCTGGGAAGCATTTCCTAATGTGCTCAGACCCTTATCATAGTGGTGTAGTTAAGCCTCCATTATCTCTAGGGGTGATGTTTAGATCAAGTGTCATCCTGCTCTCTCTGAGCATGCTTTGACAGGCCCCTTTGTGTGGGTTGGCAGGGCTGTACCCAAACCCTCAGAGCAGTTTTCCTGTTCTCCAGAGCTCTGTACATTCTTCCCTCTGGCATGCTTGTCCCCTCCCCGTGGGTCTGGCTGCCATGGGTCCCTCAGTGGAAGGTTCCCCTTCTTGTTTGGATGACAGCCTCCATCAGGGTCAAAACACTACATCTACTGATGTCTTTGTTTACATGCCCTTCTTACAGGGGAGATTCCTCAAGTTCTGTAAGGTTCCTCTTAAGGTGGATTTTTTAAGTCCTTTTACATATATGTGGTGTAATTTTTTTTTTTTTAATTCCATGAGTTTTTATTGATGTGCTGTTGTGTAGGTTGTGACAAGCTGGGCAATGTGCTGGGCACGCTCTCTGCTGAGCGAGGTCTGTGCCTGTCCAGTCCAATGGCAGAGCTTCTCTGGGCATAGCTTGGGGCCAGGCACATGTGTGCTCTGTCCCATCAGCATAACAAACAGGCCTGTGCCACCTCCCTTGCTGAGGTGCCACTCGCTGTGCAGGCAGTCTTGCCCCCAGGTCCGCTGGGCACCTTGCTGCTCTGTGATCCCTTTTCTGCTTACCACACACCTGCAGCAAGCTTGGGAGGGAAGGGTTGGGGGTAGCTGGCTCCTCGGAGTGTGTGTGGGGCTGAGCTTCGAGTGCCATCGAGCTGGGGTCAGTGTGTGAGGATGAGCCCACCTGTGATGTAACCCTTGCAGTGTCCTGGTGATGTCCTGCTGCATCCCCTTCACGTGCCCCAGCAGTACCCACAGCCCGCACATGTAATGCCCTGACTGTTCCAACCCGAATGTGGCCATCCCTTCAGTGCAGTCCTTCGCCCAGGCATTGTTTCAGTCTCATTTATTGCAGCAACAAGAAGCAAAGATTGCATTGCTTGCTTCTGAAATGTATGACTTGGATTATTCTTGGATTATTTTCTGTTATATCCAACAGAGCAGATAAGACTTGCTTGACATTGCAGTACTTAAATTACACCCTGAAATGTTGATGTTGAAGTATTTGTTTAAGGTTTTATCTGTATTAAGGTCTTACACTGTCTTGGCTCTTCTCTTGTAACAACTCTTCTAGCAAGAATGTAATTCCAGTGGCTCATGCTGCCTCGGTTTGGGATCTTTCAATAGACAGAACTACTCTCTGTGCATTTTACCATGGACATTTGTGAAAGGTTATTTTTATCAAATGACATTTTCTTTTCATGCCATCACTCACTGAAGGAGTTTAAACTGGAAGCTGGTGTGTGGGTTTTGAGGTGGTTTTGCTCCTGTGCTGCATGCCTGAAGGGAATTTGAAGCCATGTCCAAATCTGTGTTTTAGCTGAACACCAGTTCAGTGTTTGTATCTGGAGCAAGAGAATGGTCCTTGGAGCTCCCATTTGGGCAGAAGGGAGGTGGAGGTCCTGGTATTCCAGCAGCTGATAAAAGTAGTTGAACCTCTGCAATCCCACGAGTGCAATCTCACTCTCTTTCTGCACATTCTCCATAGTTCCTGATGCTAATTGCTGCCAGCTCCAGCACTATCTGCTCTCTTTATGCTGCCCAACTGGATTTCTCTGTCCCTCTGGAACGGCAGCTCTGGTGCACAGGCTCCTTGCTCTGCAGGGGAGTGTGGTAGGCCGGAGGGGCTGCACTGACAGTACCCTCGTCTCTGAGCGGGTGGGATGCAGCTCCTCTCTGGTGGATTTTCTGCTCAGGAGGGCTTGGCTTAGGGTGTCCTCAGGCAAAATGGCTTGCTTTAGAAGGGTGCACCAGAGTTCACGTGGAACATAAAGACACACACCAGGCAAAATGTCAAAGCGTGTGCGTGCAGTTTCTGGGAAGCATGGGCCCTGCTCCGTGTCTGTGTCCGCTCTGTGTCAGGGCACTTGGGAACACAGCCACTCGTGTCACTCTGCACCTCTGCTTGTTGGTGTCACACATCTTCAGCAGTAAATGAGCTTCCTTGCACAGGAGAGGGTTGAAGGGTGTGGGTCCTGGAAACACTGTTCACTGGGAGTGTTAATCAAAGCCTTGCTGCTGTTACAGTCGTGACTCCATCAATGAAGTAGGAGAAATGTTTCTGAAACTGAATGTAGGTTATTACAGGCCCTGCTTAAAGGGATTTGGGGAAAAATCATCAGTCTTCTCTCCTTGCTTTAAAGCAGACTTATCTCTTGTCCCTTTCACGTGTAGGAACTCCTGTCCATGGTATTGTGTTGTCCAGCTGCCAGGATGTGGCATGGTACCAGGGAACACTCGAGAGAGAGATCTGCCAAGTCCTAGATGCCAACACCACCGTGGCTTTGCATATGGATCCTTCAAGCAGCAATGGCTTGAGGCTATTCTGGAGCAGCTGCATGTACATGGTCATCTCTTAAAGTTCCTGTTGGCCATCAGAAGCACTCATGGCTGTTGGGGAGGTGGGCTCTGCCATCTCCCAGAGGCCGCTGCTGCCCAGGGACCTCCACCTCCCCTGGGTGGCAGCGTGTGGGGCCTGTAGGTCTCACGGACATCTGAGTGGGATGGGAGCGGCTGCTGCCAGGTCTGCCCTGCCAGTCCTGCCCAGCCTGTCTGGGGATGGCGGGGTCTGGGATCCTCCTGCCAAGGACTTGGAAGCAAAAGTGCACAGGGTGACCTCACGGTGATGGGAAATGTCTGGAAAGGGGGAGGCCCAGCAGTGTCCCTGCTCCCAAACAGGTGAGCTCCAAGGCAAAGCAGGCTTTCAGGCAGTGTGTTTCCAATGGGCTGGGGGTTGGAGTCGCCTGTGCCAGCGTGTGACTTGTGTTTCACCCCACGTCCCTAAGTCTGCCACTTGCTCCTGCTCCTGGAATTGGCCCTCTGGGTGCAGGAGAGCAGCGCCTTCATTCCAGTGCTCGATTCCTACAGGAGTCACCTAGAGACTTTTTTTTACCCTTTTTGGGCTGTGTCTTTTGGATAGTGTTTAGTAGTATTCAAGTTATAAGCACATTTTCAATGACGTGTATTGAAGAGGCACCTTTTATTTGTATTAATCACATTTGATAGACAATTTGGTGCCTGCAGTTCTCTGTAACTTGTCTCACTTTGCGTGTGTGAATTGTTAACCCTTTCAGACTTAGCAAATATGGATTAATAAAAACAAGATGCTTAGGATAGAAAGCTAGCAGCTTAATTGCACTTCTCCCACTGCAAGTGTCCTCATCCGCCGTCGCTGCAGGGGTTTTGCTTTCTGAAGCCGAAACTTGAGCATGACCAACCATTTTTCTCGGTGCGAGGCAGCTTGCATGGCCGTGCTGTCCCCGATGCATGTCCCTACTAACTATGCAAGCCTCTAGCCCAGCCGTGGCTCCGGAGCACCGCTTGGAGTCTGTGCTGCTGCCTCGTGGTGCAGCTGCTGCTGGCACACAGGAGCATGTCCCTGGGTTCCTGCTTCCTTTGCACACATCTGTGACTCTTTCCTTTGCAGGATTCTGCGTTACTCACAAGGCTGGAGCGTAACGTAAGGTTAGAGGGATCGGAGCAGGGAAATGAGAACAAACTGATTTCTATTTTCTGTTGTTTTTCCTTTTGTTAGCAGGGCGACCTGCTCAGGGTTCTGTGCGTGGCCTGCCACTCTGTGTAATGTGAGGGCACGCCTGCGCTGTGAGGAGGGGCAGGCAGGCGCCCGGAGCCGTGCGGGCACTCAGAGCTGCTGTGAGTGTCCCTGTGAGGGGAGCGGTTCCCAGTTGTCCTTGTGCTGCCCATACTGGTCTTGGGGCTTTGCCTGCCTTACTGGGGGAGCCCCGGCTGCCCGTGGGGGTAGCTGGGCTGCCTGTCCGTGCTGCAGAACCCTGTGGTGTTGGGGTTTGAGCCGTGTCCTGCTGGACAGCAGGTCCCCTGGGGCAGCCGTGTGTGCCACATGGCCAGGGCAGCTGGTGAGGGCTGGCCTGGGCTTCGTGCAGGTCCCAGGACTCCTCCTGGTTCTTGGCCCCGCAGCTTTGGTGCCCTCCCCTTGGTCAGCCAGCATGGAGAGCGTTTGGAAACAACATTCCAAATAATTTTACTGTTGGGTGTTGTTTTTTTTTTTTTTTGGTTTGGTTTGGGTTTTTTTGAATCTTTGTCATTTGCCTACTAATCCAAAAGAATTTGACAGTATCTAATGATACCTGTGGAGGGAACTGAAATTTAGTTTTAATCTGTGGTGAGATGAAAGTCCTACATGGTTTTCTCAACAAAAGCACCGTAAAGCAGTTACTATCAAGAGCTTTATTTTGTAAAAGAAAAGCACCTGAAGACTTGTATAATGTCTGTGTTAGGTCTAAAGGCTTAGGGACTCTTCTATTTTTTTAAAGGTGATAGCACTCAATTTATCTGCAAATAGTGTTTTTTAAAAGACACAGATTAAAACTAAGTGTAACGACCAGTCCTGGCTCACTCAGCCCTGCAGCGCACACGCGCCGGCCTCAGGCTCGTGTGGCATTTGTGAGTGCAATAAACCCCTTTGGAGGTGCTACATTGCCTTGGGTAGGGTAATACAAGGGAATCCAGGCCACAAGTGGCTCCATTATTGTCCTGTGGCCTTCCAAGTATGAATTTGTACAGATCTGCTCACCACCTGTGCCTCACCATTGGTTAAAATTGAATTTTAAGTCCTGTTGCAAATGCAGTTTCTCTTCTGGACACAATGTCAGATTTTACACTGGAATACCTACAGTTCTCAAACTGCATGTCACATCACTGTACCTGGTACAGGGACGTGGGGCTTTCCCACACCTTTGATATTCTCCTCTGTATTTTAATGTTTTTGACCTGTACAGTAATTGGAAAGCAGGCTGTCTTTACTTGGGGTTGAACATTGTACCATAAATTTTAAATTATTTGAGGACAACTGCATGAGACTGTGTCAATGCCTTTTATTATTTATTTGTATGTTTTATTATTCGAGGTGTATGCACTTTTAATATGCAGAATTTATATTTTTATGTTAAAAATCATTTTCTTTCAGAAAGAAGAGTTTGAATATGAGGAATTGGAATTAAGTGCAAAAAGGGGAATATGTAATAAAATACAATAAATTTATTACTAGGCATCCTGCCTGAGTGAACGTTTTTCCAGGCTGCAGGCTTCAGCCTTGCCGTGTTCCTGCCCTGCCTGCTCGGGGCCCAGGATGGGGGCACGGGCTTGGGGACTTCCCCTTGTGCCCCAGGGCTCCTTTGGGGAAACCAAACCCAGAGGGCTGGTTTTGAGCACAGACCTGTGTGCAGGGGAGGGGAGACACAGGCTCCTGCTTCCCCTGTGTTTGTTCCTGATGTTTCTCTCTCCACAGACCATCAGTCCAGGTCCTGCGGTGCTTGGCCACGGCCCCGAGAGTGGGTGTGGGACCTGCACCAGAGCCCTTGTGCTGGTGAGTCTGGTCCGTGAGCCCCAAGGCAGGGGGATGTGATCTGGTTCCTCTTTGGGGTTTGAGGGCTCACACCTGCTCAGGCGGAGATGGGGGTTTTCCCTGTCCACCCATCCATGCCTCATGTCAGTGCTCATGCCGACGTGCTTCCCACCTGAAGGGGCTTGGGGGCTTCTCAGCACCAGAGCAGTCCCCTGCCACCCCCAGCCCCATCCATGCCCACTGCCACCCCCAGCAGTGAGACCAAGCTCCAGACAGGAGGGACACATGGACGCAGGTCCTACGGCATTTGGGGCCAGGAGACCCCCAGCCAGATCCCCACACCTCCAGGACACCCTCAGGCCACCCCTGCCTACAACATGGCCAAAGGTATTGAGGGCAGGGGTGGCCTGAGGGGCTTCTGCCTCTCCCCTTCCTTCCATCACCAGACGCTGGAGGCTTGAAGCTCCTCCAGCTCTGTCCTAATTATAGACTATTTTTCCTTTAGCAGGGTGTGCAGCGGTGGCTCCAGACACAGAGGAGAGTGTGGCTGCCAGATGGGAATGTGGATGGGCTGCTCCTGCTGCCACCTGCCTCAGCCCAGCGAGGGGGAGGATGGAGCAAGACGGGCTCCTGCTCCTGGGTGCTGAATGGAAAACCTCTGTCCTTGGTGGATTGTTTCCAAGTGACCCAGCCCCTGGGCTGGGAGAGCTGCTCCAGCTGCCACGGCTGCAGGCACCAGCCCCTGCTAGGCTGCCCAGTCTCGGCAAACGGGCACGAAAGGCTTTAGCAATCCTGTGTGTCCATGCCCCTTCAGTGCTCACCAAAGTGGGAGTTGGGGAGTTGTCAGTGAATCCCCCTTGTTCCCTAAATGTCCAGATCAGTTTTCCTGATCTCCCCTTGCCTGGTGGTGGTTACAGAAATGGTGATGCTGGTATGTTTATCAATAGCTGTGCTGCATTCACCCCTTGCCTGCACAGGTCCCTGGGCCTTGGGGGATGCATGGGCCCTGCCAGGCGCTGCCATGCAGCATTGGTCTGTGTTTCCATCCGTCCTGCTGGGAATGGTGAGCTGCAGCTGAGCTCCTGGGCGCTGTGCCGAGGAGCTGGTTGCTGCTCTGGCCAGTCACGCACACAAGTCCCACCCCTACCGTGTACCAGAGCACTGCTTCACATCTTGTGTAGAAATGGGGATGGCAGATGTCATATTAAATCATGGGGTCATCATTTATTTATAGGTGATTACATTAAAGAGAGATTAATATAGCCAAAGGCTTTGCAGAATTAGAGTTAATGTACTTGTGTTTATTATATTTGCCAACATTTCTCCAATCCAGCTGCGTTTTTCTGGCCATAGGATTTAACAGAGAGCCCGCTGCCATCCTCCAGCCTACCTGGGAGGGGGGTGAGAGGTCCATGGAAAACACTTGAGAACTTTGATCTTCTAGTGATAATTCTATTGCCTCCCACTTTCTGAGGGTCCGTGGCAGGCACTTGGTGCATGGGCAGGGCAGGACAGGACTCGGCAATGCTTAGCGTGGGGTCGGGAGGGGAACCCAGGGTTAGGGCTCCCAGATATCTCTCCTGGGCCCAGATTTTGCTGTGCTTTACTGGGATTAGATTACTGCAGAGCTGGGCACAGGTTTCTGACACCCTGAGGATGTGGGTGTGTCCCTGAGTAGCACCGGTGGGGGGGTGCCAGGTATTCCCTTGGTCCCTGTACCCCCGGAGCCTGGTCTAGGGCAGGCAGTCACCTGTCCCATGGGCTGTTGGTTGCCTGCTGCCAGCTCAGGGGGCACCAGCGGAGCTCCCCTGCTGATGGATGAACCAGAGGAGCCAAACCACATGGGAACGGTTACTGGTTGTGCCAGCCAGGACTGAGGGTGCATAGGGTGGATGTGCGAGTCCCTGCTGCTGCCTGATGGGACACCTGCCTGCCTCTGAGAGCCAGAACAAAACCCAAAGCTTTGGGAGGCCGTCAATAAATTGTAACACATTAGGCACTGTCACCCCTACCCCTGGACTCTTAAATTTTTCTCTAATTGGAGTATTGCTTTTCCTTCCTCAGCACTTTTTCCCCTCGGCCAGGTATCGATCCTGGCTCTGTGGGGATCTGGCTAACAGTTGGCAATTTATGGGAACATAAAACTAGTCCATCGTAGAGCAAAAACCCAGTTTTTAATAAGAAATGGTGACATCAGCCTCTGGCTGCTTCCAAGGTGGATTTACCATTTTACAGTGGGTCCCCAGGTTGGGGGCACAGGGGCTGTTGGGGGAAGGGGACCATTAGAAGCCTCTTGGGCTGGGCCACCTTGTGTGCAGGGGTGACCTGAGGGGCTTTTGAAGATGTGGGGGTCTCTTTTCTGGTCTACTGTGCCCCTTCCTATGGTGGTTGAGGGTCTGGCTGGGGTCCCCTGACCCCGCAGGACCTGGGTCCATAATGTGTCCCCTCCTGCCTGGAGCTTGGTCTCACTGCTGTGGGTGACAGGAGCTGGTGGGCAGCAGGCTGGGCTGGGGCAGGGGGTGGCAGGAGACTGCTGGCAGTGGAGGGCTCTGGTCCTGGGCAACCTCCCCAACTCTTTCACATGCCCTCGCTCCAGCTCCCCCAGCCCCTTTGCTGCTCTCCCCTGGTGATGGATGCTGCTGGCTTTGCGCATTGAGGCTGGTTGTGGATTCCCGGACCTGTGGGTCTTTATCCTGCTGGTATGTTCCTGCAGGTTTGGGGGCGTGGGGTCCCTGGGGAGCAGGTCCCTGGGTTTAGGAGGCACTTGGCACTCTCAGCCCAGCTCCACCCCCGGGAAGAGCTCATGAGCATCCCATTACTCCCAGCCCAGCCACCCCTCTCTCTCAGCCTGCAGACGGATGCACTGTCTGTGTCACGCAGCGCCAGGGCGTGTTGTGCTGGGTGTCCCGGTGCTGTAACAGCTGCTCTCCCCGCCATTTGCTGCCGTCTAATTGTGGTTTTATTGAAATTAGTCTAAATTGTCTGGGAATACATTAGCTCGCTGTCTCCCTGTGGCTCACACTCCGTATGGATGCAAGTGCTCCGCAGTCGGGAGCGCTCACGCTCCCGTTTTTAATCTTGCGGAACCGGCTCCCTGGAGAACGGGTGCATTTCCTAACAGCCTTAATGAATTTCCAGAGCTGGGGTCAGATTGTCTTGGAAGTGGTAATGGGGGGCTGGGGGGGCTCGCCCAGCGCCGCTCCACAGCTCTGTGCTCCAGACTGTAAATAAAGCTGTGTCCGCTGGTGCTACCGTGAATCCCTTTGCTCCTTTAACAAGCAGAGTGTGCGCATTGCAAAGCAATTCCTGCTGCCCCTACGACAGTCTTTAAGCGTTTTAATATTTTGCGAATGATTTATTGAGGGTAACGAGCAGATGATAGACTGCATTTCAAGGTGTGGATTATCTATTAGAGCTCGTGTTGAAGGCATCTGCGCTGACAGGCTGCTGCCGAGCAACGCAAGTACAACCGATCTGCTCTGTTACAGGAGGGGTCAGCATCTCCTGCTACAGCTTGGAGATAACCCAGTGCCCCGCTCGCTGCTCTGGTGACATCGGTAAATACCTGCCCCTGGCCGGGCGGCGCCGATCCTGCCCGTGGAATCAGAGCTCCTGTCATGCCTGGTTAGGAGGAACTTGGTGGCGGTTTCCCCCGCTGCTGGATGGATTCATGGGCTGTGACATCACCTCTGCAGAGCCCCTGGTCTCAAGGAGGGAGATGGACAGGTGCTTCACTGATTTATGAAGTGATTTGTATTGTGGGGCCGGTCATGCCACCGGGTCCTTCCCCGCCCCGTGCATCCCGGTGGGCGCCACAGTCCCGAGGAAGGTGTTGGCTGTGGGACACGAAGCTCTTTGCACTCCACGGTGCTGGCTTTGATCCTCTGTCACATCTTTTGCAGTTGATGCTGCCCGTCCTAGTGTGGCACAGCCAAGCTTGGGCCAAGAGGGGGCCCTGTGGGCTCAGGGTGACGGTGACTGTGACATTGTCCCCTGGGTACCCCTTGCTCTGCTGGGGGGGCGGCCGCCACTGCAGGGAGGGCAGGAGCTGCTCTCTTGCTGTGCTGGCTTCGTTACAGTGAGATTAATGCTGGTTATTGGGAGATTTTATCACCTCAATGTTTCCTCTCAGCTCCTGAAACCAGCTTCAGCCCGGATTTATTACCTGGCAAATAAATACAAGTGCAGGTTTATTTTGCCTCCTTGTTCATCAGAAAGGAATGAAAATGTAAGCAAAATATTAAAAATAAAATAGACTCAGTTTTTCTTTAATTGACCTTTGATTTTTAACGTAATACCTTCCCCATGTTGCTGCTTCAGCCTTTAATTTCTCTCGGTGAAGTGGCTGTGTTCAATGATTCATTCTGTCCTGAGGCAAAGCACACACTGTAATTGGTTTTTAACTTCCTGGAATGTCAAAGCCAGGATTGAAATTTTACGTATCACACCACCAATTCAATACTGGCTTTAATAATAATGTTGCAGAAAGGAAAGCAGATTTACAGCTGTAGAAAAATGTAATCAAATTTTGAGCCTGAATGCAGTAAGTCCAAATGCTAGTTTTCATTTGGAAACTTGTTAGATAAATGTGACATCACCTGAGTGGTTCCCAGCTCATTTCTGCTTCTCCGTGCCACAGCCGGGGGAGCTCGAAGGGCTGGGAAAAAGGGGGGAGCTGCGGGTCCGCTGCTGCTGGCGCTGCCCCGGGGTAGAGGTGCCCCTCGTCAGTCCCTGGGACAGGCTGGGGCGAAGCACGCGGCCGGAGGCTGCGATGGCACCGGCCCGAGGTCCGGCCCGAGGTCCGGCCAAGGGGGCCGCGCTGCCGCCGGGCTCTGCCGGGCCGGGCCGGGCACTGCGGTGTCTGCGCGGGGCCGCTCCGCCGGCCGGGGTGCTGCTGGGGGAAACACCCCCACGGCACTGCAGACACCAAACACGCAATCGATTCTGGCCAATTAATGTCTGATAAAAACTAATAACCCTCCTCTCCCTTTCTTATTACCGAATGACCTCCAGCGATCCATTAGTTTAACAAATGATATGCGAGCGTTCAGCATGGCTAATGACTCTGGATTAAACCCACTGACACCTAATTCATCAGCGTGCCCGCACCACAGCGCCTGTTGTGCCGCACTCTCCATCACCACCGCGTTCCCACAGCGCCCGTGAGCGTGTCCCTGGCACCTCGCATGGAGCTGGGCACTGTGGCCCGTGTCTCCTCCGTGCTGTGTCCAGAGCCACCGGCGCTGGGCTGGACCCGCAGCCCCGTGGTGCTTGGTCCCGGTGCCACGTGCCCGTCGGCCGCAGGCTCCGTGCATCGCCCCGCTCCAGCGCCCGCCCTGCTGCCCGCAGCGCTGCGCTCCCTGCTCTCTGCTAGGATGTCCTAAAAAGCTAACTAAGCTGAAATTATTTTCTTTCCTTGGAAAAGCCTTTAAATAATGTATTGCCCTCACTTGCTGTTGCTGAGTGTTTTAAAAATCCAGGGAACTTTTCCTTCTCACTTGTGTATTGCATCTGTTTGTTGTAGGGTGTGAATTACCCTTGGGAGGATCATTGGAAATTCCATCTCAAGGCCAGTGCCCTGGCAGAGGGTGCGGCTGTACCTGTGCCCCCAGGTGCATCCGCTGTGGGGAGCAGGAGCCCAGGGTGAAATCCAGCCCAGGGCACTTCAGAGGAGCTGTTTCTCACCCACCCGGGTGCCCCTGGTCCTGGCTGGCCTCACAGCTCCTATCCTGCTTTTGGATGGCAGCAAATTGCAATGAAATTGGAACCAGTGCAAACAGGCAGGCCATGAAAACACCTGGAGCAGTGAGGAAAGCATTTTCATTCTTGTACCAGTGTTGGATGGATCATGATGTACTCTGTGAGATTTGAATATTATAACTGTGGCCCCCGAGCTCCCAACCTGGCTCCTGGAGCAGAGGGCTCTGAAGTGGCCTCCAGGGTCTGAGGGAAAAAGCTCCCAGCCCTGTTTGCAGTGAAAAAAGGTGAACAGCCCCAGAGACAGTGGGGAAAAGGATGAGAAGGGCCCTGCAGTCTTGCTCCCCGTCTGACAGCGCTCCATCACCCTGGCATGTGCCTGGCAGCTCTGGCTGGCTGCTGGGAAGACTGGGCTCGTGGATTGTTCCTCCCAACCAGCTGCCAGTGCTGGCAGCAGGACGGCACCAACTCTGGCTTCAGCCCAGCTCCCTCCTGCAGCGCTCGTGCAGGAGCCCTGGCCCCACTGGTGCTCTCGGCAGTGCCGGCTGAGCCGGGTGCTGCAGCACCGGGGCCAGTCCCTATTGATTTCGATGGTTGCTAATGGTCTTTTTCATACAATAAGAGGCTTTTGTGGGAAGAACTTAATCCAGTCCTATCACTGGGTGAAACTGAACTGCTCACTGCTCAGATTTCCAGGACGTGAGCTACTTTAATAGCAGAGTTTTATCTAATACATTTAATGCTCCAATGTTTTTATGCCATGACAGGTCCTAATTGCACTGCTGCAGTACCAGGAGTGCAAGAGGCCATGGGTCTGCTGGGTGTGAGGGAGCTGTGCTGGCACATGGTGGCTTGTGGGCACCTTGGCACTGTGACTGTCACTGTCACCAGTTGCTGTGCTGAGCCCCAGTGTAGCCACCAGCGCAGGTTATTGAGGTGATAACGAGGCTGATGCTGGAGATGATGGAAATGCAGGGAACAGGAACTTGGTGTTCCTCAGGGGCATTTTTTCGTCTTTCCTCTCTGCAGCAGTGCTGCTCTTGCTGCTGGACAGTTGGGTTGGGGCCAGGGGCAAAGCCTCATGTCAGGCGGGGGTGACAGAGGTGACACCTCTTGGGACAAGGGATGCCAGAGCAGGGTCAGGTCCTGTGCACTTCAGGATGTGCTCTCCTGCAGGGCAGGCAGGGTGTGCTGCCAGGGCGATGCAGACGTGCCTGTGTTGCAGGACACACTCACCTTGCCATGCATGTGGGCATGTGCCAGCCCAGACCTCTGCCAGCTGCGCTCGAAGCAGCCGGGCCCAGCTCTCTCCCTGTGGCCGGGAGCAGAGCTCGGGGGTTGGCTTGTGCAGGGGTGGAGATATGTTCTGCCTTTGAACTAAGTGTGCAGAGATGTCTAATGGACTGTGATGGCCAGGATCAAAGGTTAGGAAATTTCTCTGTGTAACTTATGTAAATTAGGACTAATGAGGTTTTCATGATTACCTTTAATTAGCTTTTCCACAAGCAGCAGTGGTTTATATGGCGTGAGCCGGGACGGGTGGCACACACAGGTATGTGCGCAGCCAAGCACCTTCGCTAAAAACGTTTTTTAAAAATGAATCTGCAAGATGCAAATTATCTATTAAATGCTCAAGAAGAAGATTTCAAGTGGGAAAAAAAGGCACAAGGAAAGCAGCAGCTCTGCAAGCCCTCCAGGACTGTGGTGCGCAGAGCAGCAGGGTGGGCTGTGCCACACGTGCCAGTTATGCCACAGGGGACACGTCTGTCCTCGAGGCTGTGGGGGACACAGCTGTCCCCATGGCTGTCCCACATGGGTGAGTCTGGGGTGGCCCCAAGCAGGCAGCCATGTCCAGTGTCTGCTGAGGACATCCCTCCAGCTGGGATCCTGTGGTCACAGGGGATTTTCAGAGAATGCTCCATCAGTGTGGCCCCTCCTTCCCTGCCCCATTTAACCCTGGCAGTGTTGCCTTCTGCTCTGCTCATGCTGTGCAGAGCATGGTGAGGATGAAGGGAAATGCGCCAGGTCTGAGCTGCGCCGGGCTGAGGGGGTGAGCTGTGGTGGGTGCTGGGCTTGTGGCAAGCATGGTGCTGGTGCTGGGTGCTGCTGCACGGTCCTGGGCAGCCTGGCCCTAAGAGAAGGGTTTAAACCAGAGTCAGAAGTGGCTCCCCTTGGAGCTTCCCTCTTGATCCTGAAGAGCTGGAGCATGGTGTTGGGTGGGAGGAGAACATGTACGAAGAGACAGCAGAGTGAGTGAGTGAGATGGCTCGGACAACTGCATCCAATTAGCCTGACATTAATCCTGGGCAAACATGTGGAAAAATCACTGCAAAATTCAATTAATGGGAGAATTAGAGCCTGGGAATATAAATTCATGCCTGTCAGTGTGGTTGAGCAGAAGTAAGTCTTGTCAAACTGACCTGATTTCATTCTTTGATGAGGTTCTGAGTTTGGTGGTGGCACAGAAATGGCCTGTGTTTCCCTGTGTGCCACAATGCCCTGGGGAAAAAGTGATGAAAATGGATTAGAATGCAAGACTGAGGAACTGAGAGGGAAAGTCTTGTTCTGCAGCGGGGTGGTGATGGCAGTGTCTTCCTGGGGAGCTCTGTCCCGGTCCAGGTGTGAGACCAGTGGTTCTGTGGGGCAGGAACACTCGGTGCTTGGGCAGTCTGAGTGGAGGAGAGACACAAGCACTGCTCCTGCTGCTCCAGGCAGGGAATCACCTGGCTGGCATGGGAGCAAGCACTCCCCTTCCCACAGCACTGGCTCTCTGGGGAAAACGTGTGTATGCAGAAAACGTCAAGTTTGGTTTGTTTATTCAAACTATTATGTCAAAATGATTCTGAGTGTTGCAAAAGCAGCAGAAACTGTGCCCAAATTTCTGGTGCACTGGCAGGAGCTCCCATGGTGCAGGTGGCATGTCATGGTCAGAGCACTCGTCGCCCCATGCCTGGGCACCCACCGGTGCTGCCTGGCTGGAGGATGCTGCCTGTCCCATGCTGCCTGGGAAGATGACGGGAAGCCAGGCTGCAGGGACCGCTTGGCTCCAGCACCGCCACTAACTTTTCCAATTTCCCTCTGGAAATTGTTTCTGTCAATATTTTAATTTCATTTGGGCTGAGCAGGTGGAGATGCATCCTGAGCAGATAATTTGTCTCCCGCTCTGGATCTCGGTGGGGACCCATCACAGGACACGATGCCAGCAGCTCCTCATGGATGGAACCAGGGAACTGCCTGGGAGGATGGCCAGAGCAGGAGGGGACTGAGCCCTGCTGCCCCCTGGCCCCAGTGCCCTGCTGAAGGGCTGGGCTCCGGGGCAGACACATGGGCAGGGACTCACTGGTCCTTCCTACGGGGCCACCACACTCCCCCAGTGTCACCATGGAAGCACCATCAAGGCTGGAGCCTGGCTCAGCAAAGCCCCACATGGCAGAAAGTGGCGGTGCTGGGGGTGCTGGAGCAGTGAGGCCATGGAGAGCAGGAAGCCCCTCGTGTCTCCTCTGCGCTCCCCGGTGCCTCCAGGTGCTAACCTTGCAGTGAGGTGTGTTTGTCTGGGGAGAGGAACAAGGTCTAACCAGATGGTGGGGCTAATAAATTGCCCAGGAAAAGCAAACTAGTACATGCAGCTCGTGTTTCCTCTGCGTCTCCATTGCAAAGTGCCAAAAGAAATCTGTCTCAGGAATTATTTCAGAGAGGGTAATTTCTGTTTCCCAGTTGCTGTCATACATTAGAAATATCTGAAATGCCTCCGGTTGGTTTCCAGTGGTGAGGAGCAGCCAGGGGCTGCCATGGATGAGAAGTACTAAAAGAAAATAAATTAGCCTCTTGCACTCAGCCCTTCTCACCACCGAACCACGAGTGACGAGCAGCTGCTGCTTAAGTAACGACCAGAATAATGAGCAGAATAAGATCCACAAGGGAATATTAACTCTGAGAAATAACATTTTCTCCCCCTTTTGAAGTTTGCCCTGGCAGCCCTTGTCCTGGCAAGGAGGTGAGCCATGGCCTGTTGGAGCTGGCAGGGAGGGGTGCATCTTCTGCCCCACACAACCAGTGCCAATTCTCTTCCCTTCCTTTCCCCTCATCAATCCCATGCCAGTCTGTTCCTTCCTGGTCTAGCCAGGTGTAAACCCCCTGTGCTTCCCATAACCACCCCCTGCAGCCAGGGGAACCAGCAGCACTGACACTGGTCACTGCACTGCAACATTGCTCACTCCCACACACTCACCCCAGCTCTGCAGCCAGGGAAGAGCCTGAGCAGATGGGACAAGGCCACACTGGACTCTCAGCTAAGCTGTGTGTTTGCAGCCAGGCTGGCCCAAGTTAATTCAAGCAGGTAGCTGGAGCAGCCAGAGCTTGTTAGTGGCCATGAGTGAGCCCCTGTGGCCCAGCACAGGGGTGAGGAGAGCCCCTGGCACCAAGATCCCCTGTGGCAACTCCATGGGCACCATGAGCCCACCTGTCCCCTGGGCTTGTCCTGCTGCTGGTCTGTATTTCCCAAAGCCAAGTGGGTGTGTTTGTCTAGCTTGTAACAGGAACAACCCAGTTCTGAGCCCCGCTGTGTTGGAATGAGTGTTTTGAGGAAGCTCATCCCTCTAAAGATGTAAACCAGCAGCACTCCTGAATTTCAATTCCTTTATCTCCTCTGGTTGGCTGAGTCATCCAGGGATCATTCCCCTGACGTATGGCTTCATGTGTATACAATCACCACTATACAGGGCTGCAGTTTGGAGGCAGTGCCTCGTTTCCCAGTGGTGATTAATGAGGATAATCGTCCCTCCCACTGAGCCTCTCAGGTACCTGTTGCAGAGCCGCCATCCCCAGAGGATGCCTGTGCACTTAATGTGCCACCGTCAGGAAAACTACACATCCTTCTGCTGAAAAAAGACATAGAACAAACCTAAATGGGGCTGTAAGTTCTCTTCGTCTTGTTTCCCTGCAACACCCATTTCCATCTGTCTCACATGGGTGAGCAACAGGGAAGCAGCTGTTTTGATGTGCTCTCCCCAAGGGAAATACTGGTCTGTCTTCACCTTATACTTTTCTGTGGGTGTGATGAACCCACAGAGCAGTTGGTGCTGATGGGGCTGTGCTCCCACCCGTGCAGTTCTGGCAGCGCTGTGGGCGGGGTGGCAGCCACTGCCTCCACTGGCAGGTGCAGAGCATCCTGCCCTGGATGGTGACAATCACTGCAGGGGCCTTGCGGACAGGTGCCACAGTGCTTAGCTGCTCTGAGGGAAAGAACCACCCCAGCAGCTCCGCTGGCATCATGTACCACCAGCTGCTCCTGCAGGGCTGCGAGGCTGCGGGTGGGACGATCCCTTGGCTGATCCCGTGGATCTGTGAGGCTGCGGGTGGGACGATCCCTTGGCTGACCCCATGGAGCTGTGAGGCTGTGGGTGGGATGATCCCTTGGCTGATCCCGTGGAGCTGTGAGGCTGCAGGTGGGATGATCCCTTGGCTGATCCCATGGAGCTGTGAGGCTGGAGGTGGGACGATCCCTTGGCTGATCCCATGGAGCTGTGAGGCTGTGGGTGGGATGATCCCTCAGCTGCTCCCCAGACAAGATGCTGTTAGCAGTGGAGTGGCTACTGCACTAATAATTTGGACTTGCACTTTAGCCAGGGCTGCTGGTCCCAGAGAGGCAGCCCTTTGGTAGAAGCAGCCCTTGGCAGAATCTCTGCCTTGACAAGCTGCAAGCACAGGAGCGAGGGCATTAAAATGCTTGTGTTGATCTGGCAGGGACAGCGCTGGGACAACAACAGGCAATGATTTGCTGGGAAAAAGGGAAATGACAATATTCTCCATCAACATTATTATAGGGCTGTGCCTCAGGGTGGGCAGCCCAAGAGCTGCGAGGAAGACTTTCATTTGCTTTTTCTCCTCAAGGAGAGCTAATGGCATTTAGTGCAGCTCTGGCCGCCAGCCACCCAGGCACTGAGCCACTGGGGCACCAAGCACCCTCTGTGCCACACCAAGCACATGGCAGTGCTGAGGTGATTGTCCTCGGCTGGGGCCGGGGCTGGCGGCGGGTGAGGCGCCCCCCTGCTCCACTCAGCTCTGCAGAGACACAGCACATCTGAATGAGCTTGTCAAATGAAATTTTCTGTCTGGTTAGAAATGGATTTTCGAGCTCCTCGCTCACATGTAAACATTTTTAGTGGTCCCCAGCCAAATCAGAGCCAGCAAGAGCAAACATCAGCCTGAGCAGACCCAGTCCCTGCAGGGAAATCACCGGCCACAGAAGGAAACCAAATGCATGATGGCTTCAAAAGGCATCCATTAAAGTTATGCTGAAGTGATTCATGGTGCTGGTAGTTAGACTTTAATGAGATCTTAATCACGTAATTTTATCTTTGTTTTAGGGATTAGAGCTTAATGACTGGATTGGTCTCATAACAGTGCTGTGACTAAACACAGCACTGTCACATGGCTCTGTGGCAGGCAGAGATGGGGCTGAGAGCATTAGCCTCTTTGGCTGTTCTAAATAAAATTAGTGCATTTTAAATAAAGAAAGAAATTTACTTAAAACACACTAATCCATTAGGACCTGCCAACACTCAGGGAAGGTGGAGAGGGAAGGAGCAAAGAGGAGGGACCACGGAGCCTGGTGTGAGCCCGGGCACTGGCTGCCCAGCTGCCACCATCGCCATGCCCGGCCAGGGGTCCGTGGTGTGTGACAAGGAGAGAAGGATTGTTTCAGCTGTCGGGTTGGATCCTTCACAGCATTAGCAGCAGAGTAACTCATCTCATCCCTCCTGGGCACTTTCCCTCCTGTGTTGCTGTTTTGGGCATCCACACACTTGTGGCACGGAGCCGCTGTGCCCTGCAGTGTATGGGGATGGCCGTGGGGATGAACACGTCCTGAATGGCGATGGCAGTGGGGACCATCCCTCCGCTAACATGCATGAACCCTGGACATGTGTCCCAGGAGGGGATTTTCCTCCCTTGCAGCTGTGGGATCTGTCAATATCTGTCAATATGTGCCCTGCCTTGCATCCTGCTCGCTCTTCAGTTACTTTATTTTAGTTGAGTCACACAAAATTGGTTCAGGTTTGCAGAATTAGTCCCTATGGGTGGCAAGACTGGGACAACGCTGCCGAGCCACAGTCCAGCTCTGTGGGGCACAGAGCCCACCACTGGGGCTGCCCCTGGAGCTGGGATTCACCCATGCCTGGCACAGGGGCCATGTCCTGCAGCACATCCCTGGCAGCCACGCCTGGCTGGGGATGCAGCAGTTCCACTCAACTCTCAGCTTTTGCCTCTCTGAGCTCTCTGAGCTCTGCCTGGACCTGAGCTCTGCCCAGGGCTTGCCCCAGAGCCGCTGCAGGGAGGCGAAGTGGCAGCTCTGTGCCCCACGGCCACGGCGCTACAGTGTCAGCTGCCCAAAGCCGAGCCGGCTCCATTGTCCTTGAGCCCTGCCCTGCCCTTGCTGCAATGGCAGCGGCCCCTTCCCACCTTCCCTTTCCTGCTTGATATGCCACAGGAGCCACTTGAACTCATTACTGTGGGAGATTATAGGTCCCCAGGTAATAACGAGTCTTCAGATAATTACTAACAGATTCTCTAATAGGAATGAACTCAGTTGAATCCATTCAGTCACTGGGTAAATATTTATCCCTAAGCTGTCCTTATCTCCAGCCACTGGAGCGTGCCGGAGATGGCTTGCTGTGCTCACACCGTGCTCGCTGCAGGAGCCAGCTGCGGGGAGCGGGGATGTCGTGAATGAACGTGTTAAGGTCCCTTAAAATCTTAAAACACTTATTCACAACAGGGGACCTGTGCTGACCTGGCCTCATGCCGTGGCTCAGGGCTGGCTGGGACTCAGCACCACATGGTGTGAGCCTCACCAGCTCCCCTTTCCCTCTGGGAACTGGCAGCGGCGATCCCATGGCCAGCCTGTGGTACCGCTGTGGGGTCAGTGTTCCCACAGCGCTGTGGGGAGCCCCAGCCAGGGCTAAAGCGCCTTTGACAGGCACCGTTGCAGCATCCTGGGGTGCGACACCCACCACCATCTGTTGGCAGAAGGTCACTCGGTAGCTGACACCCCCGGGGCCCCACGAGCTGCCGGCAGGGCCATTGCCAAGTGCCAGCCCCCACGGCCACCGGCAAGTGTCAGCCCCTCAGCCTGCTGTGAGCGCCAGCCCCTGCTGCCCGCACCCGCAGCCCTGCCTGTACAGGAGTCACTAATTGGACCAGCCGGCTAATTAGCTGTCAGGTAATGAATTATGCAGCGATGCAGTATTGATGCCATCAGGTCCTCTCGTTGCTACACGCACCTGCTCGTGGAACACTGGGCAGGGCTTGGAGAGGAACTTGGAAAACTTCCAAAGCAAATGAAATGAGTTAATCCATCGTGAGCCGGGGCACGCCACCGGGGAGTGGGCGCCGGGCCGGGCTGGCAGCCGCAGGCGCAGCCAGCTCCTCCTCGGCACAGCTCGTGTTCCCCTGGGGACCTGTGCCCGCGGGCAGCTCCTGTGCCCCCTGAGTGCCGATGGGCAGGACAGCGGGGCTGGCGGGAAGGGAAGCGTACTGGGGGTCAGAGGCTGATGGTATCTGGGAGTTCCGTGGGGATGACTTTTCCGGGAGAGGTTGGAGGGTTCCTGTGGAGAAGGGGAGGGCCGGCAGTGGGGCGCAGCCCCCAGAGCCTGTTGGTGAGCTGTGTTGTGGAGGGGAGCCTGCAGCGCCGGGGTCACCATGGGCGCAGAGCTGGCACCAGGGGCAGCCCCTCTTTGTCTCTGCGCTGCCCGGGCAGGGGGGCCTGGCATCACTGGGTGACACCCCGCTGTACCCATCCAGCTGTACCCACCCCGCTGTACCCACCCCGCTGTACCCACCCAGCTGTACCCATCCAGCTGTACAGGGCAGCAGTGACAGAGCCCTGAGTCCAAAGGGCCCCGTGTTCCTGTTCCTTGCTGCAGCCTGATGAAATAACAGGAGGAAACTTGACCTGCTTGAACATACCCGAATCCCAGCTGCCCCTGAGCATCCATCATCTCTGAGGTGTTGGAGGTTCCTGTTAATGATTGTATTTATTTGCTGCCCACTCTGTGTGCGTGGAAGGAGGTGTGTTAGGAGCACGCTGCCGAGCATCGCAGTGGAGGGACAGGGCTGGCAGTCCCCCATAGTCGCTCCCAGGGCTCTGTCTGCTGCCAGTAAACATGGAGCCAGCAGTGAAATTGAATCATATTAACTTAATAAGAAGTTAATCAAATTTTCTCGGTGCTCACAGCGCTGTGATCCTGCCTTGGTCAGAGATATGAACAATGCTCCTTGTGCACCTGGAAATACCAGGACTGAATTTAATGTGCTGGACCAGCAACGCAGCTTGAGCTCACACATGGGGAGACACCGGAGTCATGGTGCTCCCACCTGGGTCAGGATCTCCTCATCAGGAGACAGGCAGGGTGAATAACTAATGGGAACACTATGCCAAAGATAAGGTCCTTGACTGGGACGTCCTGGGATGGTCCCAGTGGGGAGGGGGCCATTTTTGGAGGAGAGGCTGCTGCTAAGCAGGAGGGGTGCTGTGACTCCTGTGGATGTTCCAGTGGCTCTGCTCTTCCTGGGCAGGGCACTTGCCGATGATGTGAATGGGCCAGTGAAGGATTCCCTTGGCCCAGCTCGTCTCAAGAGCTCTTGAGCAAGAGTAGGATCAGGGACCACTTAAATCACATTCATTATGTTTAACTATTTATGAGCTGATAAATATTAAACAGCTGCTCTCTGGGGTTCAGGCCTGAGTGAATCCATCAAAACACGGTGCACACAATGGCGGTGGCCGTGCCGTGGGGGCAGCCTGGGCCGTGGGACGTGCTCCGCCAGGGACGGCTGGGAACAGCCGCGTGACAGCCCTGAGAGCAGAGGCTCTGTCCCTGTCCCCTGGGTGGTGAGAACCCAGGCTGGGTGAGCAGGGGGCTCCCCCTGGCAGCCCCTCTACTTGGCATCAGGTCACCAAACCAGCACCAGTCCACGTCCTCACCAAACCCATCCTCATCAAACCCCTGCCCTGCCTCCTCGGCATGCAGATTGCCTGCTTGAGGCTTTTAAAGCCATTTTTAAGAGCTCCTAATGTGCTCTGCATTTTCAGTGCAGCCCTTCCTGAGCCCTCATTTGCTCACCCTTTGGAAAGCTAATACTTGATTTAAGCACATTTCTGCTCCCTCCATTTGTAAGGACAAATGTAAAGTAATTGTTTGATATCGCAGCAGTTTCCTCAGGCTCCAGCTCTAATTTCCCACTAATACAGTATTGTCAGGAGGATCAATCTAACCTGGCACCTTCTGCCTCCTTGGAGTGGATTGGAAATGGCTTTTCTACTGTGAGGCTGGGATTTGTGAGTCTCGCTGTGAATGTTTTTCTCCTTTAAGGGAAAAATCATACAAGCAAATATCCCATTTTCCTGTCAATGGCCGTTAATTTCCATCTCTCCCTCCACCTGCCCATAACTGCCTTTGGGTCCCCTCACTGCTGTGTCTGCACCTGTGGCTGGCAGTGGCAGAGGTGCAGATGGGGCTCTCTTAGGTATCCACTGATTAACTACAATTTTTTCCTATTAGAGCTCACTGGTTACTAATCACTCGCAGTAAGGCCTTGCAAACTGGTCCATGGTGTGTTGTATCCCCACACAGCCACTGTGCATCATTCCGAGACATCCCCAGCCCCGTGCCAGAGGACGAGCCTGGGGAGCCCCAGGCAGGGCTGTGCCACAGGTCCCCTCGGTCGTGTCGGGCTGACCCCCTGTCCTGCCCGAGCCCCTGCCCATTCCCTTGCCTGCCCACAAGTGTGGGAGCTCCCCATGGCCCCCCAGCTCTTCCTGGGGCTGCCCAGCCCTGCTCTAAGAACAGCCCATGCATACGGACTGGTGGAAGCCACTTTATTTACATGAAGGGATCACATGCTGAACAAGGAAACTAGTGCCACTAAAGTACCCGTAACAGCAGGATTCTGTGCTTTATTCACAGGACAAAATATCAGTACAACATTTTCCATAGACTTCTTTGTCAAGCAGATACATCTCACTGTCCTCAGGGGTACACATGGCGCGCAAGTGACAAAGGCAAAGTGGAGTGGCTGGAGCTCTGCCTGCCCAGGACATGGCCTGGTGGGGACAGTCCCACTGCTGCTGTCCAGGAGCTCCCATCTGCTTTGGGACACAAAGGGACGTGCTTCGGAGCAGCCTGGACACAAGCTGCAGGACGGGGCCATCACTGTGGCCCTGAGGACCATGTGGTGCTAAAAGCAAACAGGATCCCGCAGAGGAAGACGTTGCTGCTGACCCACTGGGACAGGCAGTGCTGCTGGGCACTCAGCTTGGTGGCTGCAGCAGGACTCTGAGTCTTCCTTATCTTGGTTCACTCCGGAGCATTGCAGACTCCTAAGGGACAGGGAAACTTCTTGTCTGCCTCTGCTCACAATTCTGGGCAGGATGGGCTGAGGGGGGTCCCGGCTCCAGCCCCTTGGGCCCCCCTCACAGAAGACTGCAGTTTCACGTCACTGCAGCTCCGCTCCCAGACACTTATTCCCACCTGAAGTCCTGCCCGACTGTTTCATAGAATTTGATATTATAAGGTCTATAAAAGTCCCGAAGCTGCTCAATCACCTCGGGGTCTATCTGCACATGAGTCCTGCCCTTGGACTTGCCAAGGCAGCGAGGCAAGCCGCTGCTCTCTGACTTCTTCAGGCACGGAAAGCCTTTTGTCTTGTTGAAGTAGAAGTGCTTGTCTGTGATAACCCGTTTGATGCCCAGGAAGTCCTGGACTTTGCCCATCTCCCCTGCTGGGTCCGTGATCAGCTTCTCCCCACTGACAAAGTGAATCTGCGAGAGAGGGAAGTACTGGAGCCAGCTCTCCAGGTGCACGGCGTACATCCCGATGCGGATGGCATTCCAGGAGGTGTCCACCAGCCCCAGGCTGCGGTTGCGAAAGGTCAGCCCCTCAAAGGTGGGGATGTCTGGCTTCTTGGAGAGCGTCTGTGTGTAGTCCGAGATGGCGCGGGTGACCGGGTTCCGCACCACCACGATCAGCTTCGTGTCCCGGGACATGTTGAAGATCCGCCGCGGGGCCTCTTTGGTGACAAAGTAGCTGGGGGTCTTCTCCACTGTGATCTGGCTGTCAAGTGTTCGTGGCATCAGGCTCCTGCAAGTGAAGCAGAAGGTGATGGTAAGGAAGGAGCCGGGACAGGCACCAGGAGGTGCTGACTGCACCATGGGGCTGGTGCCATGTCCCCTCCCAGTGGGACAAAGCAGGCACAGACCCCTCCAGCAGCGCTGTGGAGGACCCTGGCCATGGATGACTTCCAGGTCCATCCCAGTCCCAGAGGACAGCCTGAGAAGAGGACGGGGGCACCAGCAGCCCCACACACACAGCAGCAAGTGTGTGTCCAGTGCAAGGATGCTGGAATGTGATGGCTGTGCCACATCATCACCACAAGGAGCCATGGGGAGCAATGGACAGGCCCCAGGGGGCTGTACCACTCTGCCAGTGGGAGCTGGGACAAGGAGCTGCCCAGGGATGTGGGGCTCATGCCCACCAGGGTATCACCCACCCCACCAGGGCTTGACCAGGCCCAAGAGCTCCAAATGGGCTCCTGGGTACACCCATCTGTTTCTGGCATTGGGAGCTGGGCTGCAGGCCAGGAAAGGAGCACCAGACTGGGGGAAATGCAGCATCCCTGCAGCCCAGCTTAGCACTAATTAAATCATTTGCTTTGACATATGAACATCCAAATCAAATAAAAACTAATGGGATGGAAAGATTTATAAATTGTTCTTGTATTACTAGAGTAAACTATCAAATCCACTGCACTCAGATTCATGGCACTGTAGGTCCCCTGGCTGGAGCAGGCAGGGAGCAGGTAGGAAATGCCTGGCTGGAGCGGGCAAGGAGTGCTGGCAGCCAGGATGAGGCCAGCACCTTTCTGCTGTATCCACAACCCAGCAGCACCCTGTGGCACCAGCACCCTGTAGCACCAGCAGCTGCTGCGGTGTGAGCAGGCACAGCCCAAATTCAGCTTGTGGAGCTCCCTGTGAACCCCCCACAATGCACATCCCCAGGCACTGTCTGCCTGGCTGGGCCCCACAGTGGGTACTCGCCCCTGCACAGGGGCCTGGCACTGGTACCGCAGTCACTTCACCAGCCTTGGAGCCCCGAGTGCCCCAGCGAGTTTCAGGCCAGCAGCAGCCAGGGAAAGCAAACACACCACCCCTCTCTGCAGCCATTTCTGACAGCATCCCTGTTATCCACGCGATAAACCCGGCACAGCCGCCATGGCCATGCCAGAGCCACAACACGGGGGCTTCCAAGGCTGTGTCAGCACAGTGACCGAGAGCTGGCACCTCCAGAACCCCTAAAACACGGCCCACGGCCAGCGGCTTTGGGCTGATGAAAGACCTCACTGGGAGGAGATCCAACAGCAGCCCACAACACCCTGTGTGACAAGAGGACAGAGATGGAAGACCCAGGACATGGCAGGGAGTGGCGGCACATGCCGAGGGCACCAGCCCACGCACCCTCACGCGCTCTTGACCAGCTTCCTAATTTGAGAGAAAACAAACTAATTAGTCGGCATAAATTAGCAGGGCTGGTTCACTGAGGTACCTGAGCATGGATGGCGCTTAATTGGCCTTTCCCACTGCTCTGCTTCAAACCCCATAAATCCCGATTACGATTCCCATTGGTTAATGACTGTCAGGAAGTGCTAATTCAGTGCAGGCACATGGCTCTATCTCCACATCACAAACAAGTTTCATCATAAATCAACACAGGACAGCTCTGTAAGTGATTCACTATTACAATATATTGTGGAGAATCATAAAACTGCTGTTTCATTAATGGCTCATCCTCAAGCCTGTTAGACTTTCATTACGTGAGTTATTAGGTCCATGCATTCAAAATAGAAAATTACAGGTTCTAATCCATTATGAAAAACACAAAACCTCTGCATAGTAAATTACTGAAATGAGACAAGAGTTGTTTTTTTTAAAAGGACTCCCAGTGTTTGCTGCTCCTGAGCAACAGAGACTGCTGAGACAACAAAACACAGCATGGGCAGATAAATAAATCACCAGTGAAGCCATGCAAGGGGGAGAGATGTCATCCAGGCATTCATTTTTCCGCTAACAGCAGGATCCCCAGGGCTGCAGGAGCAGGGAAATGCACGGCAAACTTAATTACACCCGACTTTAAAATAATATTTTTGGACTTCTGCATTCACAGGGTTATTTGCATACAAATAGCATGTCACACAGCTTTAAGGCCCGGGCTTGCATGTGTAGGTGTGAAGGTTCTTGGTGCTGGCCCACAGTGCCACACCACTGCGTGGCCAGGGCTCAACCAGGAGCCGCTCCTGCTGCTCCATGGACATGTCCTGTGGCTCTGCTGATGTCCCCAGCTGGCCTTGGCACTGGCTCCTGGCATGCGCTGAGCCAGCTGCTGCCAGCATGGGGACAGTGATGTGCGAGTGACAGTGGCAGGGGGAGGATGGCTGGGGCACTCGCTCAGCACATTGCTCTGGCTGCAGGGACAGCATTAATTCCTTCTGAATTAGATATTACTTTCACTAGAGTTGCCAAATTCTTAAAGCCCTTTAGTGCCATTTGATATGGGCATTAACAGTCCCTTCAGCCCGTATTTAGAGGTTGCGTTTGCCCATGTTAGTGACATGGGGACACGTGTGGGTACAGCCCAGGGGAGTTGCCGTACCCTGATGTGTCCCAGCTGTGCCCTGCGGGCCCTGGGAGCCAGCACAGCCCCCACAACCCCACCACCCCAGAGGTGCTGGGCGGCAGCAACGAAGAGCCTGACCTGGCTGTGGCAGCATGAAGGCAGTGACTCGCCCTGAAGGGGTTAACTCCTCACCAGCACCTTTCCAAGTCCTGAATTATTAATTTTGTTATAATCTGCCTTTGGGCACCCTGCGGCCCCTACAACACTCCCACATTAAAGAAACATTCACTCCCTCACTGGCTGCGCTGCTTTGATGTCGAACATGCGTGAAACACTCTCCCAGGGAGGAATTTGTACAAAATCTCATCAAACAATTGAGATATTGCAGATGAGAGTGGGGAGAGCAGCGCCCACTGATAATCACATCACAGCCCCGGCCCCATGGAGCAACTCTGGGTCAGTCCCTGCCTGCTGCAGCCCGTTGTGCACAGAGGTTGGTGTGCGCGATCCTGGGCTCCACCTGCTCAGCGGCACAAAAACAAACTGTTTAATTTGGCAAAAAATCCCAAGTGCCAGCTCCTTTGGTGAGGGCTCTGCGCTGCCCCTCTCCCAGCTGATGTCACCAGCAGAGAAGGTGACACACTGTGAGCGTGTCTCCAGCTGCAGCTTGACGTGTTGGGAGAGGAGCACAGGAAGCACAGGAGTCAGCACTGGCCTCAGCTCCCAGCAGGACTGTGCCATGCCGTGCCATGCTATGCTGTGCCACGGGTGCACACACAGCTGACAGCACCATCAGCTCTTGCCTGGCACCCTCTGCTCAGCAGGACAGAGGGTGGCAATGGTGGATGAAAGCTCCAGCAAAGCTACTTCTGGTACCTTCGGGAAGTTTAAGCAAAACTGGGTTAAACATGTGAGAAACCGAGGTGTGACAAAGATAAAAAGCTCTGGCTGAGAGATATCACAGGGGTCATTGAGGACACAGCGATGCCCTGGCCGAGGGCTGCACCACCCTGCCAAGGACTGCAAGGGGCTGAGGGGACAGAGGGAATTCCCCAGCATTACTCTGCAGCCCCTCGCTGAGCTGCTGTCAGCACTGCGGGCTGAGTGGGGCACTGCCACGCCGAGCAGGACAGAGCAGCTGCATCCCCCAGCCTGAGGGACAGCACCATGCCCACAGCTACACCCAAGGGCCCATGGCCCTGGCAGCAGCTGGCTGGGCCCCCTGGCCCCGCTGCCACCACCCCACACTACAGCAGCCAGGATTTAATGATGGAGCAGCTCCCTTTAATAAATGTTTATGTTCAAAGAATTTACACCAGTGCTTGCAGACGGCTAATGAGGGACATTTCCATGCATAAAAGCAGAGCGAACACAGTAATTAACTTTGTTGCTGATTCATTTTTAATCATTTAAATGCTCCAGAGATTTGCAGTGTCCTTTAAGTCAAGAGATTCTTTTCCAAAGGGCACACTGCCATTGCCCTTCACAGACACACACCTATGTGTGACTCTCACCTTCCTTACTAACTGCTCGGCACTGATGGATGGTCTGGCAAAAGCCAAGGTCAGCTCTGAGGGCAGTGGAGCTGGGACGGAGCAGGAGACGAGGGCTTCCTGCACAGCTTGCACAGAGCCCAGCTCTCAGCCCTGCTGGGTACTGCTCTCTGCTCATGGAGACAGGCTGGAGTCTCCCCCTTTCCCATTTCCAAGGCAACTCCTTCCACAGGTGAAACTACAAAACTGAATACTTGTTTTTAAAACCACCACATATGCCCCAGCTGCTGTAGCAATTCCCAAGTTAACAGCCTGTGTCAGAGCTGCGGTGGCCACTTGGTGACCTCCCTGTGCCAGGTGAGTGCAAATGGACAGTGCAACCAAGCACAAACCCCACCAAGCCGGTAACAGGTCCTGGAGACTCCGTGCCACTCAGGCCCTGCGGGCCAGCTCTGGCCCTTGCTCCCCAGCCCCGGCCATCTCCGGGCACACACTGCAGGCAGGGCCTGGCCCCAGCATGGACACCCAGGGTCGCCAGGGCCTGGTGTCCTTTTCTCGCCAGCCTCACAGGGCAGCCAAGCCCATGGTGTGCCAGGTCACCAGCTGGATTTGGTGCTTCCAAAGCAAAGGTGAGAACAAACTGCAGCATTTACAAACAAGGTGAAGGAACAGAGCTAGAATACACATCTTTAATGCCGAAGGCTAGGCACCCCACATGAGCTTATCTCCAGCGTCTCTCCCAGCTCCTCAGAGAGGGAAGCTCTCCTGGCCTGAGTGGGGGTCTTGGCAGCACCTGGTCCACCCCGGGGGCAGGACAGGCAGGACTGCTGTCCACAGGCAGTGTAGGCATGGCAGTGCCCAGGGAATGCTGCCCGGGCAGCACCTCATGCAACAGTCTCTGCCACGGGTTCCATGCCCATTCCCCAGAGCCAGGGCACTCTCTGAAGTCAAGGAAATTTCAAAGCATCCTTGAAGCTGCTGCCTTCCTCTCTTCCCACTAATTAACTTTACCCAAATGCACTGTCAGTAAAGCCCACAAACATGTCGCCGGGCAAAGCCTAATGGGCTCCCATTTGTGTGTGCGCCAGCCCGGCCATTAGCCGGGAGCAATTAGCCGGGGGCGGGAGCGGCTCTGCCGGCTCCTTTCTCGCCCTCCCACAGGCCCAGGAACGCGGGGACACAGCGATGCTCCCGCTGGCAGGGCTGCTCCCCAGGGCAGCGCGGTGCCCCCTGCTCCGAGGCCAGCGGCCTTCCTTGTGCTGCTGCAGTGCCTGGAGCACCCCAAAGCCAACCCCAAAACCAGAGGCAAGGCAGGGACGAGGGGCAGGGGGCAGAACTCCAGCAGTGCCGGTGCTCCAGGGACCTGTCGCAGCAGTACATGGGGAAGCCAAGCTTGGCACAGGTGCCACTCCTGGGATCAGGGGATTCAGGCAGGTGGGGCCGTGCAGAACCAGACAGGCTCTGCCCTGTGCCAATGCCACCACCGGGCTCAGCTATGGCAGCCAGCAGGAGGGGCGGAAGCCAGGCTCAGCCGGCTGCTGCAGCCACAAGGAAAAGCCCCTCTCTGTGAAAATAACACTGGAGCATCTGACAGGATCACTCGGGAATCCTAAGGAGGAAAACTGCACCTCGAGATGCTGCAATTAGAGTCAGTACTCAAAGTTAACGGCAATTTAAATGACACCATCTTCCCTGTGTTGTGGAAAATATTGAAGGTTATTGGCCCACACTACTCGCAGCAGGAAAAAGCTCAATATTGAACATTTAGTGCAGGATTGGTAATGAATCGATATTTCCCAGTAGCTGCTGTTTGGTTTCAGTTGTCTTAAAACAGACCTTGCTAAAAATATCTTTCCTGTAGTGTATCTGTAGCTAATGAGGTGGATTAGAGACTGATGGGAACTGGAAACAGCACGGGGGCCCTGGGTCTGGAGCCAGCAAGTGGGCAGCTCCCGGGTAGGGGTCCCACACGAGGGGAGCCCAGGGGTCTGGCTCTGCCCAGCGTGTCATCCCCCTGCACAAGGGGCAGCTGGGGCTGCCCCGGGCCATGGCAGGAGCTGAGGTAGGAGGCACCATGAGAGCAGCTGTGAGCAAGCATGACATTTGGAGAGACAAGGACAGGCAGATCAGGAGGTGTCCCCTCCCGCTAGCTCTGCCACCTCTGTGTCAGACAAATGCCAAGGCAGGGGAAAACACGAGAAAATGGTAACCAACATTTCTGGAGCATCAAAAGGGCTCAGTTCTCACGCTACTTGCAACTGCACCGAAGACCAACTTGGTCTCTCCACTTGGCTCCCCACTGGGGCACAGGGGAAGGACAGAGCTGACTTGGCACTCAGCAGCCAGGGGCTCCTGCAAGCAAAGTCTCTACTCGCATCAGGGAATGCCTTTACCTTTGCCTTTCCAAGGGGTCTGTGCTCCGGGCTGCCTGCAGACACCACCCTCCTCCACAGCACTCCGCAAGCACAGCAGCAGCTGCTCTCCCCAGCTAGCAGCTGGAAGACAGCCTCAGCTAGGCCAGGCGCAGCCCCCCACTCTGGGGTCCTGGCAAGCCCCTTGCAATCCCTCACAGCCCCCACATCTGCTGCCTCCATCCTCAGCTCAATCCTTCCTGGGCCGTGGCCACTGGCAGGACCCTGCTCTCCTGCTCCCCAGGCTCTTGGCAGAGCGACAGGAGCTTATCGTGCTGTGGGTTAGACCTGCTCCACATTTAATTGCTCCACTTGCAAGGAGGAAAATCAATTCCACGTTTTATACTTTAGCAGCCTCTGTGCTTAAGTTTTGGCACATTTGTCAGGTTAAAAAAAAAAGGTAATAAAACCAAGGAAGTGTCATTTAATTGTTTTAGCTGAACTAATTTGGAGGCTCCGCTGCTCCGGTGTGATCTCTCTATTGATCCAGACACAGAGCCGGGCCCCGGGGCAGTGTGCTGCTCACCTGGCCATGCTCCCACTGCTGCTCTCACCTTGCTCCACAGCTGCCCTCGCCACCACCACAGGCTGCATCCCTCCTGGTCATGGCCAAGTCCCTTCACATGGAGAATCCCAGGCTGAACTACAGCTCAGGGTGGGACGTTGTCTGCTTGGCTGTCACTGCTGCAGCCCCTCAGTGCCACAGTGTGAGGGGAGGGGACACAACTCCTGCCTCCTGGATCAGCACCACTCCTGGTGTCCACAGGTGCCCTTCCATGCCCCAGGTGGGGTCTGTCCCTTCATTCAGGGCAGGCTCTGTGTCCCAAACCTTGTATGGGAGTAGTGTCCCAGGTTCAGTCCTGCACAGCCCATGAGGCTCCCAGCCCCACATTTCCCACGCTGACAGCACGCAGGGGAAGCGAACAGCACAGATCAGTCACAGACACAAGGATGCCGGGAAGGACCCCGGCTCAGGGTTTGGGGGGGTTGCTTCCCAACTAGGTGTTGAGCCCACGCAGCTCCCCTCTGAGCGAGGGGCTCAGCCAGGACCCATATTCTGCTCCATCACCCATCCTGCTACTCTGGGTGTCCTTCAGAGGAAGCACTGTCCTCACATGCCTGTGCTGCAGGGCTGCTCACAGCTGCTGGCTTTTAGGGATGCAGGATGGGTGACAGTGCCTGATGTTGGGGGGAGGGTGCGGGAACGACACAGACCTGCCAAGAGGCAAGAGCAGGCAAAGGCTATTGCTGTAGCTACTCTGAAGAGCAGGAGGAACTGGACATGCTGCAGGACAGCCTCAGGAGAGGGAAATGGCTTCAGTGAGCTTCACCTGTGCCTGTCTTGGCTCTTCTGTCACCTGCCACCAGTACTCGCACAAAAGGATCTGAACATTCCTCGCTGCAGGGTCCACTGTGACCCCAGTAGGACACAGGGCAGCAGTGCTGCAGTTCTCTCCATGCAGTGCCTGAGCTGCCTCCCAAGGCACGAGGCCCAGCTTCTAGGACCCGAGCAGAGCTGGGAGTGAGCACTGTGTCACGCTGACTTCCCACCTGCTTGCCACTGAGCACTGACCTGCTTTGGAACTGGGGACATCTCTGCTAGGAAACCGCTGTCGAGATGGAGGGCAGGCGAGCTCGGTGCGGCCCCACAGGCTGCCCCCACCACCCGCCATGATGCTCCGACACACTGGCAATGACAGAGTCCTTTCCCCTGCCGTGAGCTACAGGCACCTGGGGCCAGGCCAAGCCCTCCTCTGCTTCCCGAGGCTGATGCCCAGCAGAAACCCCACGGCCTTGCCCGAACGCAGCCAGCACTCTACAACAGCACAGCGAACACCTGTGGGTACACTGGGTGGGAATCGCAGGGAGCAGGGGCTGAACCGCTGGCAGCACCACTGAGCCCATGGGCGCTGTCACCCCCTTAACAGCAGCACTTGCTGCCTCTCTCAGAGCACCTCACAAAAGCCCTTATGCAAATTAAAATCCCACCATCTCCTGCTGGAGACACACTCGCTGCTCTCTGCAAATTATTAGAGAATCCATATAGATCCACAGTTACTGGAGTTCAGAGAGATGGGATGGCAGAGGACAGGGACTGTTCCTCTCACGGAGCCAGCGATCAAGCCCGGTAGCAGAAGTGTGCCGGGGTGCACCGAGCAGGGGTGCGGGAGGACAGCCGTGCATCCTGTGCACAGGCACTCACGCGTTCTGGAGAACCCTTCACCCAGGCAAATGTTTCCTCAGACGGGACGGAAAACCTGGCATTGTCCCGGCTCCTGGGTGCCTACCGGCAGGGCTGGGGCTCGGAGGGCTGCAGCCGCGGGCTCCGGGGAACGGGAAGGACCGAGCCGCAACCCGCTCAGCACTACCAGCAAGAGGAGATTAAGGAAAACTCTCTGAGTGCGGCCGGACGACAGCCTCTGCCGCCCGCCCGCCGTACCGCTCCGGCCGCTCCCGCCCCGCCGGCTCCATCGATTGACCGAGGAACGCGGACCCGAGTCCGCACCGAGAGCGAGAGCGCCGGGAGAGGAGAGGGGACACGGGCGGGCATCGGGGCGGCGGGTGCCCGCGGTGTGTAGGGACGGGGATGTTCCGGGACGGGGGATGGCCGGCGGCCGGGGACAAGGGGTGCCCGGGGCGGGCGGGGGCCGGTCCCGCAGCCCCCC
>VZTE01001857.1:175762-241072 GCA_013397775.1 Eulacestoma nigropectus
CCCCCCTGCGCCCGCCGCCCCGCCGCGGCCATCCCCGCCATCGGGCGGCGGCGGCTCCGCGCTGCCTCCGCGGGAAGTGCCGGGGCAGCGGCGGCTGCGTCGCTATTTAAGGGGCCGCCTGACGTCAGCGCCTCCCGGAGCCCCCGCGGCCGCTCGGTGGCCGGTGCCTCCCCCGGGCCGGGCCGGGGGTACCGCCGCGCAGAGCCCTTCCTCCCGGGACCGGGCTGCCACGGGGCTGGGGCGGTCCCGCTGCCCGTCGAGTCCTGCCTTGCCCGGCCCCTGTGCCGGTGCGATCGTCCCGTCCCCGGTCCCGCTGTCCTGGCCGGCCCTGCCCCGCTCTGCCCCGCAGCTAGCCCTGAACCGCTCGAAGCAGCGGTGAGCAGCCGGGGGCACCTCCCTGCGTCGGGAGCGGCGCCTCCCGCAGCCGCGCAACCTCCGCCCGGGAGCGGGGACCAGCACCAGAATGGTGTGAGCAGCCCTCGCCCGGGAGCGGCAGCCGGGGCTCGGGGCTGCGAGGGTCACGGCCGGTCCCCGGGATGCCCCATCCCGGTGCCAGAGCCGCGCTGCCCGAATCATCAACCCACGGGGGGAGCGCGGCGGGGCCGCCCCACGGTAGCAGTCGCTTCTGTCCTCGGCAAGGGCAGGAGGAGCAGCCATCGGCCGCCGCGGTGCCGCCGGTAAGTAGGAGGGAAAAGCTTTAAAGTGACGCATGAATTAAATTTCACTGCCGGGCTGGGGCTGCTCAGCCCCGCCTGTCCCGGGTGTGATGCCCTCCATGCAGGCTGAGCCGGGAAGCCCACCGGCTGTGGCAGAGTATGAGTGCGGACTGCTCCATCCCCATCCCCATCCCCATCCCCATCCCCGGCTCCCCTTTTCTCTTGCACCCCGACATCCCAGGCTTCCGCTTGGCTGCTCCTGCTGAGCCGAAGGGCTGCGTGCGGCACCGCTTAGACATTAGCAGCCATCGCTCCTGCTTTCTCAGCACTAGAAGCTTGATCGGCTGCAGAAAAACTACTTGTCTTGTTCCTTGGGATGATGATAGGGAGAGACAGGCAAGAACTGCCAGCCCGACACAAACGAGGATGCCGCAGGCTCCCGGCAGCCAGTCCAGGGCGGGGACCAGGTTCCCTCCTGTGCAGCACCCAGAACTCGGTGCAGACATAATGGAGAAAAAATGAAAAGCAGTGCTGCCTGCAGCCTCTCACCTGGGTTGGTGTGGGAGCAGTGGTACTGCTCCTCCCTGGGAGCAGGAATGGAGTTTCCAGGAAGAAGTATCCTGCTGCCTTCAGGAGAGCTCTGGATCCAGAGGATGGGCTGAGTCCTTGTGGAGACAAACCTCATCATCCTCAGTGACCCACGGGATTTTCCTTTTGGGACATTGGGTACTGTGTCCACTGCTCTGTGGCAGCCAGTTCTGCGAGGCAGGGCTGAGCCCCGGCCCCTCTGTGTGGGTCAAAGCAGGGGGATGGAGCCACGTGCACAGCACCAGCCCAGAGGAGCCGGACAGCACTGGGCAATCCCTGACTGGTGTGAACGCACCCAGGGCTGGTTCTCCCACCACTCGTATGTGCTGCACCACAGCCAGTGCAGTGCCAGACAGGGCCCTGGCACTGACAGAGCCCATGGGGCTCCAGCCTCCTGTCCGAGGGCCACTGCCCTGCCCGGGGCAAGGGTGGAGGTACCTGAGGGGCCAGGCATTGGCAAGTTCCCCTTTCTGCGGTGGAAAGTATCCATCACTTAGTTCCTCTCCATGACAAACTGCCAAATCTGTGGAAAAGTTGCTTTTTCCATTTTAGATCACCACCTCCATGTGGTGATCCAGCCTCGGCAGCAGACACATTGCCTAAGCATGAACATTAGAGGCGTCTGGATAAATAAAGCTGCTGCGGATGCCTCAACACCTCCAGGTTTCTCTACTTGCAAGGGAGGAATGTTTTGTAAAGCCGACAATTTTGCTTCCAGTCTTTGTATCCGTGCAGGGCATGTCTTTCCCATGACATGTTTGCTGTTTACACCCCACTCCACATAAACAACAGCTTTCTGGTGCCATCAGCACGCTCCCAGCCCTGCCGCCTGTGCTAACAGAGCCCTAGGAACCAGGCCCCAGTGGGATCCCCGGAGTGGGGAGCCAGACACTGGCATTGCAGGGGGAAAGAGCCCACTGGATCACTGCAGAAGATTCCCTCTCCTCAGCCAGTGCCTTGCAGCATGGGGGCTGGAGGAAGAACTGTGAGCTTTGGAAAACATCCTGCCTCCTTCTGCCCCCCTCACCCGTTCCTTTGGGGAGCTGGTGCTGCATCCTGCTCCCAGCCTTACACCATCCTCTCCTTCATCTTCTCTTCCCACCTCCCTTAGCCACTTTTCAGGGTCCCACCAGTGCTCCTTCTCCTCCTCATCTCTCTTGGGTCCCTGGCTCTGTTCCCAAGTAGATCTTTCCCATCTTGCCTCCTTCATCACTCCCAAGCTCTCCAATCTCCTATACTGGAATTTAGCAAAGCAGCTAGACCCCACTGCTTTGTCTGACATTAACCCTGAAGGACCCCCAGCATCCTGTCCCTCCCAGGCCACTTGCAGCTCCTCGATGCTGGTTTGCCCAGGGTAGTTTCTCCAGTATGGCCCCGGCCTCCTCTCCTGCTTCTCCCTGCTCAGAGCAGCACTTGGCTCGTGGGACTGTGGGGTTGTGGCCGAACAGCGCTCATGACACAAACACCGTGGAAGGGATTTGGAGCCTGTCTTCAGGCCTCAGGCCAGCCCTTTTGCCTTGTTTCCCCTCCGAGAGACTGATCTCACCATACTGTGAACTGACAGCAGCAGGAAGCACTGCTGGGGGTTCCCGGCTCTGTGTGTTTTCCAGGGGGACACCTGGCCCAGGGCCCATCCCAAGCACAGACAACTGCCAGGCAGGCAGAGAGAAAAGCTGCCCAAGTGTAGGGATCAGGAGATTATTACAGAAATACACAAAGTTTGTGCCAGGAGCACGTGAAACCTAGAAGAATAGGGAAGCAATAAAGCACATACTAGAAATAGCAAATAAGGTTAAAAGTGGTGTCCTGCCCATTATGTCTCCATGTTGAAAGCAGAAGAGAACAAGTTTAGAATTTATTTCCAGAGCCAAAGAAAGCACTCAGGGCCAAAGTGTCACTGTTAGTCCAGTTTTCTGTGTCTAATATTTATGTCATTAACAACCTTTTGGTTCTCGGCTGACAAACAGCCACCTCCCCTTGTGTCAGGAATCAGAGGCTGAGCAGTATGTGTACGTGGACAGGAGGATCCTCAGTGCTGTGGGGCAGCCAGGGCTAAGTTGCTCCAGCCTCATGGCCCCAGTGAGGTCCTGAAACAGACACCAGGCCTGTTGCTCAAGTGCCTCCCTGTTCTCATTGTCCTGGTGGGAAACCTGGAGCTGGTAAAAGGACATTTTGGCATTTTGGAGTTGGGCAATGGAGGAGAGGGAGGCAGTTGAGCCAGATCCATGGGGGCCAGGAGGATGCAAGGATGGGGATCAGAGCTGATGGTGCTCAGAGACCTGCTGCAGGTCCCCAGGATACTGTGGACACTGTGGGGGGGGGAACAGGCCAGCAGGACTCAGCCGTTCCCAAGCACTGCGCGTACGCTGGGACTGCATCCTCGCTCCCAAAGTCTCCAGGATCACTGCGGCAGCAGTCAGCATTCGAGTGGTTCCCTCCCCTTTGGTGCAGCCCTTGCACCATCCCGGCCCGGTGAGAGCCACAGGCTTGGTGCTGCAGAGGATGGAGGTGGTGCTCAGTCCCGTCAACTGATGGCACTTCAGCTGCCCTGGCCCCAGAGCTGCTTCTGAGGGCTGATCCTGGCTCGCACAGCCCCTCAGCTCATTCACACCCAACACAACACTGGCTGGCAGATCTCCCAGCTCCGCACTTTGGGGTCTCCTAAGGGCAGGGGAATCTCAAAGTGCCCGTCAGACAGCAGGATAGAAGTGCAGGCTTTGGAGCTGCCTTGAATTGGGTCTGAACTCCTGTTAAGCCTCATTAATCAGTTGTAAATGAACTGTATTCCCAATAAGGTCAGAAACAATAAATTTAATTTTGACTCTGACTCAAGCTACTTTGGTCCTAATTCTGAGCCTCCTGCCCAGCCAGAGCAGCCAGCCCTGGCTGTGCTGCACAAACTCATTTGATTCTGAAATGCATTTTTAAGCAGGATGGAGTGGTGCTTAAAAGCTAAATGGCTTCCCCCGGCTGTAATCACTGCTCAAGAGTCCTGGAATGAAAGGGATAAAGTCTGGGGGCGGGGGGAGGTTTTAATCTCACTGAGTAGATTACAGAGATTACTGCAATTTAATCCTTACATATCTGTCACTGACGCTGCAAAGACCATAACTGAGGTGGGCAGGGGTGCGCCGGCCCCCTCTGAGCTCCTGCCCCTCATAGCGGGCCCGTGTTACAACTCTGCTGCCCACCACGCCGGAGGCCACTGCTGCTCCCGCTGGGATGAGGTCCAGCAGGCACTGACCCCGGTGCTGCCTTCTGATGATGAGGATGCCCGGTCAGGCTGACCTTCTGTCCCAGCCATGACCACCTGGGCAGAGGAGACAGCTGCTGTGGCACTGTGGGCTGAATCTTGTCTGTGGGACTGGGCACCTGCTGGCTGGACTGAGCTGGAAATGCACCAGAACCTGAAGAAAAGAAGGGAAGGGCCCTGGGAAGAGGCAGTGCAGGCAGGGCCAGGGTGACCCACAGGTTCCCTATGTCCTGGTTCCCCAGGGCGGCTGCATCCTCCCTCTCCCCCACAAGCATCCTTCCTGCCCCGAAAGGATCCAGAGCCACCTCTCTGATGTTGGAGGGCTCCATGCGGCTGTTCTGGGTCTGTCAGCGTCAGGCACGGTGTGAACAGCACAGAAAATGATGCAGTTGCAGGGTTCATCTGTGTGCTGCGGCAGGCAGGGACCCTGAACCATCTCTGCTCTCATCATACACCATCACCGCACAGAGCTCTCCCAGGCTCTCCACAGCGCCTGCTTAGGGTAAATCTCATTATCATTCCTTGGGGATCACAGGGCCAGGAGCTAGTTCTCCAATAACTAGAAATATCTCTCTGGCTCACAGACCTTCACAATTATATTTAACTGCAAATGAGGAATCTGTACTCAAACACAAGCTGGTAATTTTTTTTTTGAAGCTTGTTTTCAGTGTCACCTCATGTTCAGCCCAGCTCTTCCACAGCACTGTAACCCCGTCCTTGCCTTACGTAAACTTGAAGGCAGAAAATTAGAAGCGAGCTGCCCCATTCCCACTGAACGGACGGGACTGGGTAACTCACTCTTGTTCCCAACACAGCTGCCTCCTCTGGCACCATCGCTGGGTGGAGGAAGGCCTGCCCTCTTCTTCCCCACTTCACTGAGGATCCCCCTCCACGTGCCAGGAGGTGTCACTGCCCACGTTGAAAGCCATGGGCTGGCTAAAAAGCCACAAAAGACCGGGAGAGCGGGAAGTGCTGGCAGAGGTCTTGGACTGCAGGAAAGCTGTGGAGGGTAGCAGCGCGTCACCCAGGAGAGGTCCCTGCAGTCACTCCAAAACCAACATCGACTCACCTGCACCATCTTCGGGAACTGCTGGGCATCTGGGAATGGTTCCCTCCTCTTGTCCCCTCTGGGTGAGCAGCCACATGGCTCTGGCACAGACGGGAACTGGGCACAGCACAGGGGACCCACCTGAACCCCAGAGAGCCAGCACATGCAGAAAGTCCAGGCAACACCAACCCCTGTACTGATAGCCCTGCATGCTAGGGGCTTTTAAAGCCTCCCCGACAGCCAACTGAAGTGTCCTGAGTGACCTCACCTGGGGCTGGGGGACCCAGAGGGAACCTGCACCCACAAGGGCTCTCCGTGGAGGTGCTGGGCAGGGGCATGACTGCAGGCTTGTGGGGCAGCCCAGGAAGGGAGAGGTGCATGGCTGTACCAGACACAAGAGGTTGTGACAGGCAGAACAGCAGAAGCTTTGGTGGCAGCTTTGCACTAAAATTAACTCATTTGACAGCAGTTTCTGGTGCATTTCCATGGGCTCCCGAGCTGTGAGTAAGAGAAGGGCACAGGTGGGAGTGAAGAAGTGACGTGCTCCCAGTCTCGGTGACCTGCAGTCAGGGCCGTGTGGTGCATGCAGGCAGCTGCCGGGCAGGGCTGATGCGAGCACAGAGCTGCCGGTCGCTGCCAGCCCAGGCGGGCAGAGGGGCTGCCGGCTGGGCCCATCCTGACCGCTGTGAGGGTGTCCCAGCAGCCTTCCCTGTGCCGGCCCTCTGCTCCCTGCAGCCTGCCGGCATTGACACCGCTCGGCACCTGTTGGAAACAGCCTAGAACAGCCACTCTTGGCGGTGCGGCAACCTCCGTCTTTGCCGAAGGCGGCAGATACGGCAGCCAGCAGAGGGGCGGCGGGAAGCGAGCCCCTGCTGTGAGAGGGCTCCCAGCTTGGCGTGCTCACCGTTGTCCCATTCCCACTGCCCTCCTGCAGCTCTGTGGCAGTGTGGGCAGCATCTCCCTCCAGCCACCCTCTGTTGTTCACAGTCCCTGGGGCTCTGCGGGTAAACGCTCTTACGAGTGAGGCTGTGGTAGTGCCCGTATCAGTTGATTATGCAACCCCCACGGAGGGTCCTGGGGACACAGGCTGCCTGTATTGGCCAGGATGGGCACTGACTGCTCCGGCGGGGCTGGCGGTGCCCCAGCTGCTGAGGGATTCTCACCCAGCAGCACAGCGGTGAGGCTGCCCCGGCCGGCCCGGCCCGTCGCGGCTCGGCTCGGCGCAGCGATGCCGCTCATGTAGGCGCGGGAGGAGCCGCGGGGCCACGGGCGGATGCTCTCCCTGCCGAAGGCACGTTCCCCATGAGCGCGCATCCTTCAGATCAGAAGCTCTCTCCAGCAGGAGCGCTTTGAACACCCCGCCTGCTATTTTTAATGGGATTGAAAAGAGAACAAAACCATTTAAGAACTTGAGGAATCAAAGCAAGTGTCCCCACGTCACGCCCAGCGCTTGCAGCTATATCCTGATTAATGACAAGAAAGAGTGGGGAAACAATATTTAATCACACCCTGTTTATACTAGAGCCAAAAATCAAAGAGCTGCATTCCTCTTTCATGAGAAAAACGAGGTGGGCATTTCCCCTCTGGTGATTAAGTTTCTCACTACAAGCACATCAATTTCCTTGATTTGGCACGGGGTCCTCGATCACGCCACAAATGAGGGCTTCTTTAGCAGCAAAATATTGCAAACCCCCAGCCAGATCCATACACAAGACACCAATGTCCATCTATCATTTTGTCTGGATTATCTCAATACACATCTCCTCGGGGAGATGGAGATGAGGCACTTGCAGCCAAACCACTGCTAACGATTGGCACAGCTGCAGCAGCCCTCAGCCGAGGGCACTGTGGGGCTCTGGCCACTGGCCCTGTGTCCTCTGGGCACGCGGCCCTGCATGGGCACTTCTGCCCGCGTGAGCATGGTGAGGACGGCTGGAGCAGGGCACGGAGACCCTGGTGGGCTGAACCCAGCGGTCTGGACGCAGGACCCTGCAGGACCAGATCCTCGCAGTGCCGGTGGCAATGCTGCGGTTCTGTCACTGGCCAGACCTGCAGCAGGACCCAAGTCCTGTGTCATTGTGGCCACACCAACTCCCATGCTGAGGAGGGAGCAGAGTGGGGCCCAGCTCTGGCACGGGCAGGGGGTGACACAGACAGAGATGCTGTTGGGGCTGCTGTGGAGACCCCAGCTCTGCTCCCAGCCCAGAAAAGTGGGTCAGGGAGCACATCACCTCTGCAATACCCACTCCCTCCGTCCCCTGATTCCCTCCTGCCTATATCGATTTGCTTGGGATTCCTTGATTAATTAATGTCAGAGAAATGCAAGGACTGTTAATTACCTCTGATTAATTAGGGTGAACTTTTAATTGTATCCTTAAGCTGAGATACGCTGTTCAATAGGCTCCGTAATTAGTGACCCAGCAATCTCTGTTAAACCAATTAGCCCAGTGTAACAAGTGTAAGGACCTGGGGGCTGCCCAGCGGGCAGGGGTGCTCCAGCAGCCTCGCACAGGGCCCTGCCAGTCAGTGCCATCTGTGCAGAGCTGTCCACGTATTTCGTGTCCCACATCCACGGGACATTACCATTGGTCATAGTGGGCTGGCCCTCAGGTGCAGTGATGCCCGGGGCTGTAGTGACCTGCACTGACTGAGCATGCTCTCCCCAGGGACCTCAGGGGGTTCCAGATCCCTGGAAAGCTCCTCCGTAGGCTGTGAGGTAACTGGTTAAAAACAACCCAGTCTCCATGCAGAGGTCAGCCCGTTACCTGGCTCACTCTTCTCCATGATGTCCTTCTGTCCCTTCATCCTTCTGGCCTTCCTTCCTTCTATCCTTCCATCCCTCTGCCTGGCCCTTGCTCATTTGACCAAAAGGCTCTGGCAGGCAGAAGAAAACTTTCTTCCCATTGACATATTTCATCATCTACTGCATTTTAATATCCAGGTCAGGAAGCAGATGGAGACTAGCCTGGCTGTCCTGGCAAGTGGAGACAGGAGCGGCTGTTTCCCAGCGTTTGTTTCCCCACCCCATTAACTGTGCCAGCAGCACCAGCCACTCGCCCGCTCCCACCCCTGCTCCCCTCTCCAGCAGCACCCAGCAGGTTGGGCCACGCCGCAGAGACAGACACCGACAGCACAGATATGCTGGGTCACATGCTGCCCCAGGAGCAAAATCCCTCAGGGAAATTGGTGCAGTGCCCACTCATCCCAGGGCTGGAGAGTCCAGCCGTGGCGAGCCCCCCGACTCGAACTCCTTCTGGGCTGGGGGCCATATCTCAATATGGATGTGGAAACACTGCAGCCTGTGCTAAGCAGGAGCTGGAGTTGAGGGGCTGCACTGTTCCCCAACCCCAGCTCTTGCAGCAGCACAGCCATGTGGCACACAGCCCCCAGTGGGGGACCAGGCTGTGGCCTCTGGCTCCGCACACTTGTCCCACTGCCTGCTGGTGAATGGTCCCCCTGCGCTTGCCTGGCGCCACCGGCTCTGCCACTGCCTGGAGACTCCTGTCAGAACCACCCAGGCCCCGGGAAGTCATTAGTAATTAATTTGGTTTGTAATCTTCTAATCCAGCTGCTCCTTGATTTGATAAGCGAAAAATCTGCTCTGGCCACATGGTCGCTGTTCCATGTGCTGTGTCCCCACAGAGACACTGGCAAGGACAGTGCCACCCTGAGCCCGAGGGCCAGACCCTGCACTGCCCTTTCCTGTGGCAGAGGATTCTGGGTCCTGCCCAGCTGTGCCACGCCATGCTGTGCTGTGCAGTGCCACTCTGTGCCACGCCATGCCATGCACAGTTGTTGGAGCAGATGCAGGGGACTGCACTGGTCTCATCCTGATGGGTACAAGCACAGGACTAATGGGATCAGACTCTGGTCCCAGCCCTGAAGGAAGGGGCTGAGGGTCCATATGCCCCACCTTGTTCTTTCTGGACTTAGAGCTGAGACAGGACAATTTCCACTTCTCTTTGAGGCTGGGAGCCATCACACACCTCAGGGTGCTAGGGGAAGAGCCTTCCCTGTCCCTGGTCCTGCTGTCCATGGTCTCACTGTCCCACTGGGTGGGCAGGGTCACTGACTGCCCATGCTTCAGTGGCAGTGGCTGTGAATCACCCCTGCCTAACGGGCTGTGGGCTCTGTTCTGCAGTGTGCTCAGTGTCCTGGTCCCTGGTTCTCCCCTGAAGCACCACAGTGACACAGGGCATGTGTGCCTGGCTGGGGACCCCTGGCCCCACCAGTGCTGTGGGCACAGGGCCATGTGCTGCCCACGGGGTCACCAACTATAAGCCGTGTGGCAAAGCAGTCAGCAGCGGGTCCGTGGCACACGACAGGATGAGGGAACATCACAGATGAGAGCCCAAATCCTTCATTAAATCCCACATTAATCTCTAAGAACAGCGATGTCAAAAATCTTAGCAGCAAAATTAAATTGTGTAGCTATATTTCAGCTGCACAAAATCAATATTAATTACGGTGGGACAGACATTGCTGAGAGGGGGTCTGACCCAGTATTTACCGCTGCAGTCCAACTCCAGCTTGGCAACTTGTTTATATAAAACAACAGCACATGTTTTTGTGGCAAACAGCCTCAGTCTGGTGGGTGTTGGGGCTGAATACAGATGTGCTGGGACAACGACCCCCCCTGCAGAGAGGAAACAGGAGGGAGACACAGGGAAGGCTGTGTACGGCTGAGCAGGGATGGGGGAAGGTGGCCATGGTCCCTGAAAAGGGGTCTGCAGGTGGGCTCTGGCCTGGCAGCACCATGTCCTGCTGGCATTGCCACCCCTGGTTCCCCCCAGCTCCCCCCAGCTTCTGCACCGGGGCTGCGTGCCCTCTGCCCTGGGCTCTGCTTCCTGGGGATTTACTCTCAGCTAGAATGAAGCTCATGTCAGAGAGTTAAATCCCATGTTTAAACATATTTTTCTCTTAGTTACATTAAAACTAAGTCTGAGCAGGCCAAGAGAACCCATGTGGTACCTGTCGAGTTCGTCAGCTCAGGGAGGACTATTGCCTTCCTTCAGACAGCCTGTTTTACCCCGTTTTTTTCACCCTGCTTCGGTGAGCTCTAACCAGAGACAAGCTGGAGTGTAGACTGCAGCTGAGCCTGCCTGCCCACCCTGTTTGCCCTGCCTGCAGGGAGGTGGGATGGTTTTAAGGGAAGGGATTTGGTTGGAATGGCTCCTATCCAGTGTGGGATTTGGGGGCAGAGGGAAATTGTTGCAACTTAGTCATTGAAATGTGACTTCTTGGCGCAGGGGAAACTGCGCAGGAATACTCCTGGTCAGGCCATTGCAAAGTGATGCCCTCCAAAAATCCAGACCTTGGGCTCACAAGGACCGGGCTGTGGGCTGAGTGTCCCCATGGGCACAGCTGGACAACAGTCAGGGGCAGAGTGGGACACTGCCTTTTGCTGGAGCAGGGGCCCATCTGGTTGGGCTGGGCCATATTTGGCCAGGACAGAGACCCTGCTGACTGGATTGCAGGCAGCCTGTATGGGAACAGGGGTGTCAGGGGTGTCCCTGCACGCCCCGAGCCTGTGGTGCTGGGCTGGGCTGCTGTGCGCTGTGCTCGATGGCACCAGAGCTGGCCGGCTGGGTGTGGGGCATCCCTGGTGCCTGTCTCAGGCAGTTAGTGCCACATTATGAGATGAGCCAGAACAGGGAGTTTGGGGCAAAGGAATAAAAATGAAAGGGAGAGTTTTAATTAGAGAAAGAAGTCAGATTCTGTAATCAGCTGGGTGAGTGACTGCCTGCTGTGGGGAATTCTCCATATGTCAAATGGCATCAATCAAAATGCCACTTCTTATACAACGGCCTCTGTGCAGGAGGAGGGGCTGCTATGCCCTGTGCTCAGGGCAGTGCTGTGCCTCGGGCAGGGCATTCCCCCACTGCAGTCCCTGGGTTCCAAGGCACAGGGGAGCAGGGCCAGCACCAGCCTGTCCCATGCCGCAGACTCCTGTACTGGGTTCAGTGGCAGTGTCATGGTGGGGGTCTCTCTGTGCCCTTCCCCAGCCCCCAGGCCTATTCCAGGCATGAGGAACAGAATGGCTTCTTGGGGGCCATAACCAGCTCCTGTGCCTCTCTCCAGGCTCATCACAGGTAACATGACTTGCTGCAATCCTTTGTAATCATCAGCAGTACAAGGAGAGTGTGTGTCCTGGTGTGCTGGGGCAGGAGAGGGTGTCCAGTCAGCAGGAGGCTGGAATGCCAGTCCCTTTGGTCCTGTGTCCACCCACAGCTTCAGAGACCCCTGGTGATGCCTGTCAGCAGCGGGGCCCAGCTGAGCCCGGTCTGATGGTCAGAGCCCAGTGGCAGCGCTGAGGCTTCCTGACACCAGCAGGGCCCAAGGGCTGGCCTTGTCCTTGTCCGTCCTGCCATGGCCTTCCAGCCGCACCTCGCACTCCTGGCAGGCTCAGTGACTCCCCCATTCAAGCCGGGCTGTGTCGAGAGAACATCTGTGGGTGTTCCTTTAGAAATGTGTTTCACGCACCAATAGTTTAGCAGTGCAGAGGTGAAATGGCTCATGATCCACATTTCTCCAGGAGGAGAGTGGCTTTCCTGGAGACGGAGCAGTTGGAGTGGGAAGAGGAGCACTGCTGTGCTAGGACCGAGCTGTGCGGGATGCGTGGATGCAGCGAGAGTGACATGAGGCCGGGGCGACCCCATGGGGAAGCGTCTCCCTGTGGCACAGGACGCTTTGGCCACTGAGGTGCCACATCTCCCAGGGTCTCCCCTCCATGCTGCCTAAGGATGTGTTCCCAATATGTCATGAGGGGCTGCCCCCCAGGGCTCTCTGCCCTCTGCCCCCGCTCAGGGTGTCTCACTGTGCCAGCAGCTGAGCTCAACACTTTTGACTCTATTTATTACTAAAAAATTATGCAACTGGGTCGCATTCCTGCTATTTTTTATGCATGAGCCAAGCAGCAAATTCCATTATTTAAAAAAAACTGTTTTAGCTAGTGATGCACTAGACCACGCAAGTAAATGCCCAAAATAATTCCAGCTGACACCTTTATGAAGGCAGAGTGAAGTTTAAAGTCTACACAAGCCTTTAATTTGCAATCTCCCATCCCTCCTAACCAGCACCTGGGAACTGTGCTGCCATCTGGCTCATGGATCCCCTTTTCTGGCTGTGCTTGTGCCCGTGGAGGGTGCAGCCCCCTGATCTTGGTGCCTACCACACACTCAGGGCAGGCCTTCAGCCTGGAGACTCTGCTGTGACAGCAAACAACATCTGCAAACATCTGCAAACATCTGCAAACAGGGTGCAGGACAAGGGACAGAACAGGCAGATCTTTAAGGGCAAAAATCATGCAAAGAGGTGGGGAGAGGCTGAGCTCCCCAGGCAGGGGGATCCTGAAGGAAGCTCCCGGGGTTTCCCTGCAGCCCCTTGGCTGCCCTCTCACCCCTGCAGGGCACACAGGGGACCCTGGGACCCACCTCAGGCAGGAGCAGCACCCAGTGAGGGACAGAGGCGGGGTAGGAAACGCAGGCACTCCCTCTCCTAGCTGTACATCGCCTCCCCTGCCTATTGATGGGTGGTTTTTGGAGTTGCCTCTGCCTGCGGTTGGTGGCCGATGCTTTGTCCCCTGAAGGCTGGCTGTGCCGGAGGCTCACTCTGAGTGGCAGTGAGGCTGGAGTTAATCACACCAACCTGATTATTTCCAGCTCAATTCCACCCTTCGGCCTGACCTTGCTACTTTAATGAACAGGACGCTGAGGTTTTTCTTATCATAAAAAATTTTGGTTGACCCCAAAAGTAAAAGATGACAAACAAACTGTGATATAAATAACCTGGCCTCTGGGGAAAGCAGCAAAGGTAACTCACCAATTAGCCCTTCTCTCACCAATAAATCATCGCACTGTGGCACCTGACCCTGGCATGGCTGACATTTCTATAACCCATTTGCCACTGTTCATGTATCAAATGGCTTCTTAGTCACCCTAAATTTGGAGATTCTAATCTATATTAAGTCAGTGGTTCTTAGTAATTCTTAGTGATTTTATTTTTATTGGCTTTGTAAATCAGAGTTATCCATGTCAGTGCCCATGGTCAGGGAGAGAAGCGTTTGTCTGTGAAATTGGGTTGACACAGCCCATTGAGTGTGATGATAAGAGGTGATTTGCAGGGCTGGCTGGACAAGCCATTTACACCCAGCAGATTATCATATCACAATACAGAAGTTTTGTTACTGGAAGAACAGTGGAAGCTGCAGAACACACGGAGTGGGGAAGGGGCACCCCTGCTTCTCCACGCTGATGCTGAGCCCCTGGGATGGGGACAGGACTCATCAGAGACACAGCACAGGAAAGGAGGAATAACACCTCTGACATCAGTCTGCCAGGACACCAGGCTATGCCAATGCCCAGAGACACAACTGTGTACAGATCCTGCTGATGACTGACTTGTGTCCCCCAGCCACTGGGAACATCCTCACCTGGAAGAACAGGGACTCTCAGACACTGAACATGCACCGTTTTTAAGAGCTATTGTGATATTTAATTGGCTTCAGGCTAAACATTGATTCCTGCAGAGAACTCCGCACTCCAGGGGAAACAACCCGCAATTAAAATGATCACCAGCCTGAGCTGGCATTGCCATCGAAGTGCTCCAGCCTCAGCACCAGCTGACGGTGCGCGTGAGCCCAGCGCATGGGCACAGCCGTGTGTCGGCCTCTGCCCAGCGAGGAGCTCCTGAGCTGCACCAGGCTCCCCGCAAGGGCAGGGCTGAGACATGCCTGTCCCCGCAGCACATCTGTGCCCTCGTCCCCACAGAGAGGATGGAGGGTATGGGGGCACCCCAGAACAGTGTGCACTGTGGGTGCAAGCCTGGGGCAAGGAGTGGCACTGAGGCACAATTCCAGTGGCACCGTGCTTTCCAGTGGCACTGTGCTTCCTGCTGGTATGGCCCGTAAATCTGTGGCTGAGTGGTAGCTGGAGAGGTGGTAGAGAGCAGTGATTAACAGAGCGTATGAAGGGATGTCAGCAGCCTTGGTCAGCTCTGCTGGGAGCCGTCAGCGATGGCTGTTGAGGCTGAGATTTACATGTGGGGCTGGTGATAACTGCCTCATCTCCTCATGCTTTTGGGATGTGTTCCAGAGGGTGCTCTGGGATGTGCTCCAGAGGGTGCTCCATGGATCAGGAGGCATAGGGCCAGGAGCTGGGAGCAACTCGGCTTGGGTTGGGAGGAGCAGCACCGGGATGAGTCTGACTGGCCTTGGGGAATCCCAGCTGGGCTGGGCTGTCCAGGGCTGAGGGCCCAAACCATTCAGTGCCAGGGAGTTGAGCCACTGAACCCCACAGGCAGCTGCAGCCAGGGGCCAGGCAGGTATGGACCTGGGGGACAGTTACTGGCTCTGTGCAAAGTATGTAATGTATATGATGCATATAACATATATGATGTACTCCACAGCTGCCTGTGATGGGAAGCACAGAGACAGTTGGTTATTTAACAGCCCTTCCCAAGAAGTGTAAGAAGGGTGGCGAGGGTGACGGTGCCACCTCATCCTGCAGACTCAGGTAACAAGCCTTGTCTGGAGCCATTACTCATCCCTGTGGAGGTGCTCAGGATGCCCGGTGCAGCTGGAGGGATGCCGCAGGACTCTCACAGCTGCTGGTGAAGCACATTGGCAGGTGTTTGGGAGCAGCAATTCCCTGGCAGAGCTGAATAATGTCATCAGCTGTTGAACACGTGTCAGATGACCTTTCCCTGCACTCTTCAGAAAATCCCATTAATCAAAAGAGCAGAGCAGAGCTAAGAACCCTTTAACAAAATTATTGTAATCTCTGGGTTTCTCATTCATCACGCAGCAGCTCAGCAGCCTCCACGCTCCCTGGAGGGGTCAGAGGATCTCCCCATCTCTGCTGTACAATACCTTCCCCTCCTGCTCTGTCCTTCAGCTCTGCAGGCTCAGGGCTCCTTTCCTACCAGAGCTTTTCAGATTCCTGCTTTTCAGGCTCGCAGGTCCACTCACTTCACTTCCTGGGCAAAGATCTTCCTTTACTGTTGGTCATCACAAACCAGGACAAAGTCAAATTCTCATGTATCTTGAGGAAGGGGCAGTTGAGGAGAAAGTAAGTTCAGAGGCTAAGGCAGGAATGTTTCAGTGATAATGTGAATGTGATCTTGTCTCATAGAAGAGAAAATGCTAAAGGGAAGCTGTAACAAAACAGCCAGGAGAGCTGTAATGAAAGTTGGCATTTATACCTCAAATCATTGCCAGTATTTTCCACTGAGAGTTTCATCAGTGCTGACACTTTCCCTCAGAACATCTCAGCATCAGCATGGGTGGTGGGAGTTGTTTGGCCAAGAGGGTCTCACCCATCTCCAGGGCAGCTGCACTCCAAGGAGAGGGGGCTGCCTCCTGCCTGCTCCCACCACAGGGCCTGGCAGCTCCTGTCCCTGGTTTTGGGGATCTAAGCCCCCTCAGCGGGGCTCCAGGGATGGGACTATGCTTTGTCTGCCCACCTCTGGTCCTGTGTGTTGGTTATCATGGACACTGACACCCATGGTGCAGACCTGACCCCAGTGTCCTCAGCATCCCCAGCATACCTCCTGCCCTCTGGCCAGGGTAGAGCTCCTTTCCAGGCAGGTCTCCACCCTGGAGTAGCTGCTCCATTAGCTGGGACTGTCCGAACCCAGAGCTGCTAATTACCAGCTCCAGTCTAGCTCTGCCTTTTAATCCACACAACATCTCAAAGAATTAATTTTCAGCTGTAGAGCAGCATTCAGAAATATCCCCCTGGCATCTCCCTGTTCAGGAAGTCCCCACATGCAAGGTCTGTGCTTAATTAGTCAGTTAAACACTCCTCAGTTCAGCCTGGCTGTTGTAACTCAAACTCTCTCATGCTGTGGGTCCCCATGGGCACTCTAGGCAAGGGGAATGTGCTGTGCTTGCTGCAGGCTTGAGCCAAAGGCTCGGGCAGCTGATGGGATGGATGCACCTCGCCCTGACCCCCCACTGCAGAGTGGCCCCTGACACCAGCTCTGTAGCACAGGGAGACCTCTTGAACACTGAATTTTGGACACAGGGAACAGCTTTTCTAGGAGGAATTTCTCTCCCCCTCAGAGAGTGGCAAAGATGGACTGAGTGGTCTCACTTGCCCCCTCCCACCCCTTACCTGTCTCAGGTCCCAGAGCAGGAGGAGCAGGCACCAGTGGCACTGGAGCGCTTGGTGATGCCGGAGTCCGGTGCAAGAAAGGAGTTTCAGTGACAGAGGCCATTGCTTCAGCATCAAACCAAGTCCCTGCAAGGTGCCACAGTCACTGTGGCATGCTGCAGCCTGGGGCTGGGCTCTGTCCCCGTGCTGACTCACACCAACCCACACTGACCTGCGCTGACCCACCCAACAGAGCTGCTCAGCCCTTGGTTCCCCTGGTGACAGTGTGAGAGCCAGGGCCTCAGGGGCAGAAAGGGGTGACTGGAAGGCAGATGGGGACTTTCCTGGGACACAACTTTGCTCTAAGGGAAGTGGAATATGAAAGCAGCAGCAGCAGTGTGGCTCTGCCCACTGGATTTGCCAAGGCAGTGGAAAAGCTGGAAGCAAAGGACAGGTAACCCACAGGACCCATTGGAACGAAACACTGACAACTCAAATGCAGCAATTTCAAAAGACATCCATCATGGCAGAGCAGTCTGACCTCTGGCCCCAACCAAGGCCACTTATTCATGAGCCATCACCAGGTATAAGCACAGCCCGTTAATAACGCACCTATCGATTGGCTCCTGTGCCGCTCTGGTTGGGCTCAAATCGATGGTCTTGCCTGAGTACCTGCACCACAAAACTTCCAAGAAATACCACCCCGACACTTTAACATGGCACTGGGCTGTCACTTCTTCACTTTATTAACTGACAAGACTCCCATCACACCCACCTCCAGCCTGGCTCTTCCCGCTCCAGCAGAGACCCCCTGTCTCCTGTGTGAGCAGCATGCTGCCCCTGAGGTCAGCCTTGTCCTAACTCAGGGGACAGGAGCCTACTGGCCACTGACACTGAGCCTGGGGTCATGGAGTGGAGCAGGACTGGGGAGCAGGGATGCATCAGTGGGCGCAGCGCACGTGACACCCTCAAACATGCATGCACCCGGCTGTGGCGCTGGGTGTGGATGACATTAGCTCTATGGGCCACATCGCTCAACAGTTTATTTCAGGGCTGTTAAACACTGTTTTGCATATTTATTAAATTGAAGACAGTTTATGCCTGCAATTACTCTGCCTGACAAGCAGCCGCCAGCAGCTGGAAGCAGCATCTGACTCACAGCACTTGGGTATTACCCTGAGATGATGCTGCTCCGGCCGCTCGGCAGCAGCCAGGAGCACTCAGCCCTTCAGTACGATGGCTGAAGGGAAGATTTAGGAGAAAACCATCATGATGCTCCCAGCCCCAGGGCTCTGCATTCCACATACCCAACATGGCACCTCTGATGGATGAGTCCCGCACTTCACTCCAATCTGCTCGGAGTTAGGCAGTGGCAATCATTTTTTTCAAGCCTTGTCATATATAAAAGCAATTGAGTCAGCAGGCACCAGTTGTCTGGCACAAGGAGAGATTATATTTTTACAAGGTTTTGCAGAAGGTCTATAAAAGTTTGTTCTGTCTTTAAAAAATAAATACATATTTGACAAAGCCTCTCTGGAAAAAAATGGAAAAAATTAAACTTGCAAATTGAAACATTATGTCTGCAAGAGATGTGCTTAAAGACCCTCTTTATGGCTGATAGGAAATGACAAAGATTTTGTGTATAAACTGTGTTTCAGACCAATGCCTTTGGAGAACTGGGAATTTCCCTGACGGTTCTGGCCCCAGATTGTGGAAATGCTGCAATTGCTGTGAACTTTCTCCCTCAGAGGAGAGCAGCCATGCCCTGCCCCTATCCTGGGTGCCAGGGCTCTGTTGGGGTCACCCCCAAGCAACAGGACTAGTGATGCTCACTCCAGCGGGGCTGGAGAGGCTGCAAAACTACTGGTGTCCCCTGCTTCATGTCAATGCCAGCACTGTGGGGATAGCCAGCCAGAGGAAAAGCTGGCGCTGGCACCACAGTGAGTCCTGCAATGCCCTGGATCCATAAGGAATCCCCTCAGCCCCTCACAAGGGACCAGCTGGGATTCCCACCAGGGATGGAAGTGAGAGCCAAGACAGAGAGTGCTGCTGCTTGGCTTGCACAGCAACCAGCAGCAACCCACAGCACCCTGAAGCACCCTGCAGCACCCTGAAGCACCTCACACCACCTCACTCCTGCCCAAGGAGGCCTGGGGGAGACTCTGCTGTGCTGGTCCTGCCAGGGCCAACAGCTGCCAGCGTCGGCTCATTCCCACTGGTCGCTTCGCGGTTGTTGGAGCTGTAGGAAACGCTGACATGAATCTGCAGCTATGGATTTTTTTGACAGAAGCCGAGCCCTTGGGATTGCTGTTCATTCCGTGCTTGAGAAGGAGCTACTTAGTTATAACCAATCTTTTTATAATGATTTTTCATTGTAGAGATAGAGTATTAATTATTAGAGGGTATTAAAAAAATCATTAGCCCTCTGACCTCTGGAGATGCTCTGGGCTTGTTGAGTGTCTCTCGCAGGTCTATCGGGGCCAGGGGCTGTTCATCAGGACAGGGGTGATGCCTTAAGGCATCAGGGGCAGGTGCTGGGCAGTGAGAACCTCTGGCAGTAGGCACTGGCACCACTTGCTTGCTGACCCTCTGTGCTGAGGGCCATCCCTGCTGGCAGCCCCTTGCCCTGTGTGGAGCAGCAGGACACCCTGCTGCTGGCAGTCCCTTGGAGCAGGCTATGCTCAGCACCCTTTGGTGTCACCCCATTCCCCTGCCCCACCACATCCAAAATCTACTTAGGGCAGAGACCCTCTCAGCTCATCTGCCCCAGGGAGGAGGTAAGTTGCACTGTGGGGCTGGGGCTGCTCTGGCCCGGGGCACACCTCACTCCCACTGCCTGTAGCACATGGCTGGGTGCTGCTGGAGCACTGCTGGCACCCGACCACCACTGGCAGCCCCGCACGCCTCCCACCTGGACACAGTCATACTGTGCATAAAATGCATGCTAAAGATGTCTTCACCTTCATTAATACCAGAATTTATTGCAGAAGAGAGGATTTCTTTATTTTACAAAACTATAGATGGAACACAAGCAAATTGCTGGCTTTTACTAGTGTATAAACTGGAAAAACCTCTGAGATATGTCTACATTACACTAAACTGCATCCATAATTCATACCTAAAGGAGAAATTTTTAGCTCCCTCGGAGGTTTGTGAATCTATTATTGATGGGACCGTGTTAGGCAACAATAGGCTCCCTCATATTCACACGCCATTTACTGGCTGAGTAAGGCTGCGGCTCCTCCACCCAGAAGCGCCAGCTCTCCGTTAGATTTTTGCAAGGATTTGGAAGGGATTTAGTTAAGAAGCTGAAGTGATGTAAACTGAGTGAGTTGGGAGAGTGTTTCTAGATAGATTCCCACTCCCGGGTTAATCAATAGATCAGGAATGTGGAAGATACTCAGAACAATCTGTTCCTATTCAGATCTCAGAGAGCAGCATTTGCTCAGCAAAACACTGTGGATACATATCTTCTGAACTGGGAATGTCGGATCCATTACTGGTGGTGACTGGAGGGCAGGGAAGTGGGCAGAACAACCAAGCCTTTCACTGCACATAATACAGTGGGCCTGGCAAGGGGTCCCCATTGGATCACACTGTATGCAGGCCTTTTGGTCTTCTTGAAAAATTTTTGAGATTTTTTTTTTAAGCCAATCAAAGCTAAAATCCCAACAGATATTGAACTGACCCCCACCATAAGGGGCACTGCAGGTCCCTGTGAACCATGGCAGAAGGGTGGGAGGACAGTGCCCCATGCAGTTCCACGGCCAGGGCTGAGCCATGCCTGGGGACACTGACATGCCTGCTCCAGTGGCCAGATGGAAGGGAATTTTGGGAGAGAGCAGAGGAAGTGACAGCGGTTCACAGCATCCTTATAAATTAAGGCAATGTGCCTGGCACATGCAGGTATTTACAGAGCACATAGAAGTTAGCTTAAATCTAAACTAAAGGCTGCTGTTAACAGAAGAATCCCATCCTTCCCAACCCATCGATACAGAGCTGAATTAGATCCAGGAACCACAATGCAAATCTCAGTGCTACAAATCTTGCTGACAATATGTTTTGTTCCACAAATAGATGCAAAGCCAAGTAAAAACACACACAGCAATCCTTATCTGACATATTTGCCTTTGATTAGCTTTTAATTGCTCATTAAGATTTGGGTGGTTTATGACTTTTCTGCATGGGAGAGGAGCAGCATCCCTGCAGGGCCGTGACAATGGCCAGCCAAAACCCCACTTCAGTGAACCCCATTCCTCCTGGGAGCAGCACTACTGCTGCTGGCAGTGCCTGCTCACTGAGCCTACCTCAGGTGTTGCCTTCCCATTTGGGTGCTGCTCCCTGGTTCTGGTGCTTTTCTCTGTACTTCCCCCTCCTCGCTGTATTTAGTGTTGGTTGGGGATAGTCATTGAGAATGGAAACAAGTTATTGCTGTAGGAGCTGCACAACAAAATCTTTCTGGAAGGAAAAACATCAGTGGTGGCTCAGAGCCACGATGGTTATTGCAGAATTTCCCTGGCATTACCCAGATCCAAGGGATTATGATTTGCCTCTGTTTGCTGGCTCAGGTGGAGCAGGATGCCCAGCGCTGGGAGCTGGCACCGCTCTGTGCCTGGCAGGGCTCTCTGGCTGTGCTCCCACACCCACCCTGCCTGGGTGAGCCGGGCTCTCTGGGCGCTGTGCCGCAGGTGCTGTGTTGCAGGTGCTGGCTGAGGCGGGCAGGATGTGGACACTGGCCGTGCAGCACTGGGTATGCAGCCACGGGCCCCTCGGTGCCACCGCTGCCAGCTGTGCCCACCCTCGTGGCTGCACAGAGGTGGGTGCTTGGCTTCTCCTTGCTCCTGGAACAAGCACCTGGATTAGCAGGCTGTAGCAACCTCAGGGGCCTCGTGTTTGTTTATGAGAGGTTTGTGTGAAATTTTAGGATTTACAAAGTAGTCATATAATTTAATCCTCTTTAATGAGGTTTGGGAATTTATGAGCAAGATATTTTCATTTGCAGCTTGCACAATTAACCTCAGTTAACCTATAAAGGAAACTTCAGGATAAGTTTGACTTCTTCAGTTATTAAAGCTAGGTTTGCGGAGTGGCAGCAGGCACAGTGCCCTGCTCACTGTGCACGGAGGAGCCAGCAGCATCCTGCACATTTGAAGCAACCCCAGTGTGTACGTGCTTGTGCACACTCCTTCTCTTACCGTTTATTTAGGGATTAAGCCTTTGCTCTCTTGCCAAGCCCCTTGCTGCTCCCCATAGGGCCCCAGCTCCATGGCTCCCCATGACTCTGCAGCTCCCTGTGCCCCCCACATCCCTCCTGCAATCATGGGGCTGCTGCTCCCATTTGGGCCAGGAAGGAAGCTGGCTGGAAGTAAATCCATCTGGGAGCCCCAGCAGACACCGCTGCTGTGGCTGGAAGTGCTTCATGGAGGAAGCAGCAGTGTGGGAAGGCCTCCTATCCTGGAGGGCACCAGCAACACAGGGCACAGACAGATAAGGAACATCAAGGACATAAGGATCAGCTAAGGAACATCAAAGATACAGGGTGTGAAGAGCTGAAGAGCACCAAGGACACAGGGCACAGTGAGGAAGACGCCCAGGGTGGTGGAAGAAAAGCTTTGTTCTGGCCTCCAGCTTTGCTGTGACGCTGGTGGCCCTGGGCATCACCCAGAGCTCCTGAGTGCCCAGGAGTCCCTGTGCCCCAGCCATGGAGTACCAGCTCCTCCACCTCCAGCCCCAGCAATGCCCATACTGGCAACAGCGGTTTGGGCATCACAGATGATCTCTCGGCTGGCACATAATGCTGTGGGAGGGCAAAGTGATCCCACAGCACAGCACGGGAGGGGAGAGTCCCCAGCATGAGAAGGAACACCCACACAGTGTCCCCAGCTGGTGGTGACATCGGTGCAGTGCTGCCAGACTTTTAAAGTTCCCATAATTCCATAATAAATCAGTATGATAATTTCTGTCTGCAGTAAAGCCCCTATTCCCATCGTGAACTCTCATAACCGGCACCTCGATCTTCCTGTGCTCTTTGCTCTTTATTACCTTCCAATGACTTAAGCCCCTGAACTGAATAACTTCATCAAGGTGTCAACCTAAACAGATTTTTCCCTATAATGGCCCAACTCTCACAGGTTCTTAATGAAAAATATTGATTCCAAAGGATTAGTTGCAGATTTATGTGGTGGATGCTGATCCCTCTGTCACCTGATACCTTATCAGTGGATGAAAGAACTGATCCTCCCCACATGGTTTTAAAAAAGCAATCACAGACTGTGTCAAGCAGAGCTTATTCACAGAGAAATGCATATAATGCTGTGTCTGGATCAGATACGATGCTTAACAGAGAGCTAATAGTGGGCGACGAGGCACGGCCGGCGTGGCCAGGCCAGCCTGCAGCTCCCTGCCGGCAGTAGCTGGGCAGAGCCAGTGCTGGTTCCTGGGGCTTATGGCCGTGCCTTGGCCAGAGGGGGGCCCGGGTCCCACAGCGGCTGCCTCTGCCAGCCCTCTGCCGGGTGGATCACTGGCTCTAAAGACCATCACGAGCGCCGATCTATGAGCTGGCAGGTTGCATGACACACCAGAGATAAGCGCTAAGGAGTGGATTCTCTGCCACAAACCCACGCTGGTCTGTGCTGCCCTGATGCCCTGGTGGGTCCTGCCTGCTCCCTCGGGGCTCCCAGCACAGGAACGCCCACCGCCGGGGCAGCACCCGGCAACAGCCGGGGCCAAGCCGCGCATCCCAGCTGGCAGCACTTTGCCCTGGACCCCCCAGCACCCGTGGGACTCACTGTGGCCACTCCAATGGCAGATGCCAGGGCAGTGACCGGCCCCTGCTTCCCTGGGAGCCGCAGTCAGGTCTGCAGGGTTTGGGGGTTGTACGGTGGAGGAGACACCGGCAGTCATGGATTTTAGTGGCAGCCACACATCTGATTATTCATCTTTTTTTCCCCTCCCTCCAGAAACTTGCAGCTGAAATTAATTCATAAATTACAGCCCACAGTGAGGCATTATAAATAACAGCAGAAGGGCTTTGATTATTTACATTTTTATGGAATCTGAACTGATCAAATACACAGAAGTCACCAGGCACATGGGAGAATTATAACGTGTTCAGACATGATTTAAGGCTGTGCAGGAGGGACCCTTCTAGAAGAAGTGATCAGGCAGGGCCGGTCACTCTGTATCATATGAGTGATGTACAGACACCCCTAAATAAACCTCAGCCCTTTGGAACTTCAGGGAGAGAAGAGAAGAGAAAGCCAGGACTGCCTATGGCATCAGCCCTACAGACACCCCTGTGTCTCCTGGTCTCCCACTGTTTGCTGGGTGCAAAAATGAATGCTTTGGCAACAGCCTTGCTCAAAATCTAATAAAATTATTCAGGATTCTGCGAGAAGCCTTGGAAATGGAGGCTGTCCTACAGCAGCCCCGCGTGGCTCTGGCAGCAGAGCTCTGCGTTTGGGCTTGATTTAAAACCTCATTCGTTTTTCATTAGCTCAGAATTGCTGCAGACGAAGGTTCATTTTTACTACGTGCGTGGAACACGAACGAAAATTGGGATTTTGTTTCTTCCATTTACCTCGTGTATGAAGTCATCCGGTTTTAGGATGAAAGGAGTTATTTACTTCCAATTACCTAAACATGACTGAGAGCAGGAATATCCCTTCCTTGCTATCAAATGACTTCCATATTACTCATCCCAGCAGGCTGTTCTCCCCTGCCGCAGCCGGAGCTCACCCCTGTCAGCCCTATGCCTGCACCCTGGCTCTCAGCACAGACACTCCCAGCCCCTGGCTTCCCCCCCGCCACAGCAGGCTCAGCACTGTCTGGGAAAGGCAGGGGTTCTACCCCAGAGGGATGTGATCCACCTGCTTCAGGGGGATGCAATCCACCTGTCCCAGAAGGGATGGGATCTGCCTGCCCCCGGGGGCATGTGATCCACTTGTCCTGGGAGAATATGATCTACCCTAGTCCAGCCAGTGTCCACCCAGGGCACCCATGTGGCAGCTGAGGGATAACTGGGGCCTGCAGTGCATTGTGCCCATTGCGCATGTCCTGCAGTGAGGAATGGGCGCAGTGTCCTGCAGCCCTGCCAACACCCACCACCCATGGGAGAGGTGCACGTGCCACCAGCCTCCAAGGACAGCAGCAGGAAAAGCTGCCCATGCCAAGTGGCAGAGCTGGCAGACCTCCCTGAAAAGAAGGTGGGGGCCCAATGCCCACCTGCCACCCCAGCAACTGGCCAGCACCAGTGCACTGTCCCCATTGCACCCCTAGCCTCCTCCTCTCTCCTGCACCCCCTTCCCTCACCAGAGCCCAGAGCGTCTTAGGGCTGGGCTGCTCCTCTCCCCACTTTGTAATTTACACCACAAGCAAACTCTGTTCTCATTTCCAATTACTTCACCATTCAGAGTATAAAAAACTATTCCACTGATTAAAACTGCAATAATTAAAATTGAGGCTTTTTGTTGCTTCTGCCTTTTGAACACTTTACAAACTCTCCCTAAACTCCCAATTTCAAAGCTCCCATCACGTCCCAATTTCATGGCTAATTTGTAGAGCCACTGTGAGTGCTGGGTGGGCAGGGGCTGGCAGCCCCTTGGCCAGGCATTCCCACTCCTTACCTCCTCCCAGTATATATTTATTTCTTCACTTATACATTATTATTCTGCAAGCTCTGGGTGTTTGTCTACATTATATGTGGGAAGGGGGGGTTAAGAGCCCTGCTCACCCTCAACCCACCTGCCCCCGGACAGCCAAGCCTCCTGTTCCTCCTGCCCCATGGTCACAGCCCTGTCTGTCCCCTGCTAGGTATCCTGCATGGTCTTTTCCTCCCTTCACCTCTGGCTGAGCCCATCCCTGCCTGGCAGGCCCCTGGAGCTGCTCTTAATTCCTGATCTGTTGCAAATCAGTTGAGCTGTGACCACAGAAGGCTCTTTTCCAACTGTGTCCCTAAGGCTGTAAGGCAGCTTTATTCTGATTTTCCTTCCCAGTCTGGCATTGCTCACTTATTTCTCCCCAGACAGCCGGGTGCATCCTGGGCCTGGACATGCTGTTGGCTTCTCATGGGAAGAGTGGAGTGGAAAAGCAGTATGTATTTTGTATGCAGGAATAAATGAGAATGGATTTTAATTCCTTCTAATGGAGTCTCCAGAACTCGGACAACTTCCCAATTAACACCAATTAACATAGTTTACTTGACATCCCAAAACATCCCATTAAACCTCCTAAAATAAGAGGTGTAAAGCTTCTATCTTCGCAGAGATGATCCCATCAAATGCTGCACCTCGAAGGTATTTAAATAAACCCTTGCACCAGCTGCAGTGCTGAAGCCCTGTGTGGAGCGATGCACCTGCCCAGCAGAGGTATCTGCAGGTGCCACTGGTACCAAACTGGGCCAGTGGCTCAGCACACGGCCAAGGTTGCCCGCTGATCCTGGGCGTGATGTGAGCTCCCTCTGTGGGAGCCCAGGCCCTGATACGCATCCCCTCCAGATACTCATTTATTCTATGGCATGGCTTGAACACTTTCCGTCCTCATGCCAAGAGCTGATTATGCAAGACCAACAAACAAGACACAGCTTTGGAAGTAAACATCTGGTTGGGAGTCAGATGAATAACTCCTAAAAATTGGTATTTTTCTGCTTGTTGCCATCACGGATCACAGCCCTTATAATTTGCTACCCACAGCTCTCTGCTGGATGCGCATTTCTTGTCCCTAACCTGCATCTAAGACAGAATCCAGCTGTGCAAAATCATATTTCACTTTATTTAGTGTCATGGAAACCTTTGCCTAGACAACAGAGGCACAATGCCAGCTGGCGCAAGGAACTGAGCTCCAGAGCGGACTCAAGCTGGGGAAAGGGTGAGGTGAGTCACTGCCCGTGGCCCCCGCATCGACCTCAGTGCCTTGCTAAGCCCCTGGCCACAGCATGATCCCACTACCCAGTGGCTGTGCTCCTGGGGCTGCTGGCTGAGACCAGGGTGCCTCCAGCTGCAGGCACGCATCCCCCTGGGCACTAAGTTGTCATCTGGAGATTCCTAAAGTGCTGCATCACCCTTGCTCCCAGGTCTTCCCCCACATTCCCCACCCTGCATCTTCCTCTGGGTCTCCCCTCTCCTCCTCGCCTCAGCATCTGTTTGGGAGGTTTGTGGGGTCCCAGCCCCCTGAGGTGGGTTCCATCAGCGAGTCTGCCAAAGCCCAGGGTATAAGGGGAGGGAAAGACAAACCTATAAATAACAGGTAAGGGAAGCAGCCAAGAGTTCTGGGAAAGGCCTGGTGACGCATCCATAACAAATAAATCATAAAAACTTGATGAACTAATACACAGCCTCCTCCCCACTGCTGACCTCCAGCTCTCAACTGCAGCAAAGTGCCAGGAGACCAAAATAGCAAAAAACACCAATTAAATATTAAAACTCACAAATGTAACACAGAGCAGGAGAAGGGAGGGGGCCTGTGTCAGCCCCAAAGGCCCTAGGGATCAAGTTCCCATCTTCTGCAAGCAAAAAGGACAATTTGTATTGGAGACTAGACTTTCCAAGCTCATTTCTATAGAAAACATTTAATGCTGATGACACTGTTAGGAGCGTGATGGAGGCCCGTCCACCGCTGGGACTTCTGGCACACTTATCCCTGATATTTGGCTGCTTTGCAGTTACTCTGTGCCTGAATTTGCTCCTCACTCGGCTCTGCCTGCCTGGTACTGCTCTGGAGCCCTGGCAAGAGCATTCCTGGGGGTCTGGAGCTATGACTGTGGCTAGGGCCCATCGCCTCCTGTCCAGCCCCCATAGTGGCCAGGGATATCAGGAAGACCAGACAGGGCAAAGAGAGGTTCTCCATGCTAAAAGGTGGACAAATGCAATGTAAACCACAGGCAGATCAGTTTTGCGCAGCCTTTAAAATGTTATCACACCTCAGGAATAGGCATAAAGGTCAAAATCATTAGTGTTTGAGTTCTGAATTAAATCCCCTGCAATTAGCCCTGAGAAGGCAACTGGAGATGCTGTTGAGATAACAGAGCAGGTATCTCTGTAATTGATAATTACAAGGTGTAAAGATGTGCGCTTGCTTTGAAAAGCATAATTGTTTCTCATCTGAAAAGACTACTTTATTGTAATGGTCTGCAATTATTTTTATTTTAGACAGACTGGTGCCAACATCTGTAGCCTCAAAACAGCTCATTTCATAGAAAATTGCTGCAATTTGCCAGTTTCCCCCATACAAGAGGATGTCTGTTGTTCAAAGGGACAGAACTGGGGCTGTTCTCTAAACCTCACAAGGAATTCTATGATTCTGTGAAATCACACACCTCAAGCACTTCTCGGGGCATTTTCATCTTGCTCCAGTTCTGCATAAGCTCCAGGCATGCCCTAGGTATTTGTTGCTCCTGCATTTGCTGGTGCCAGTGGAGAACCAGGAGGGCATGAGGGAGCAGGTGCCCGGGGAGGGGGAGAGGCAGTGCCAGATCGTGCCCCGTGTCTGGACAGTGCTGGGCTCAGCTGCCCCTTGAGCCTCCCTCGGGATGCCGGCTGCCCAAAGTCATCCTGGTGGTCTGCACTAGAGCCTGACCCACCTCGTGTATCTGAGGGTGGGAAACAAACTGAGGTGTCAAAGCAGAGAATCCCTGTGTACTTCAAAGCAGAAGATGTTCCTTTTGAAGTGATCTCCCAAATGACTCCTACTCCTCTGCACACCCCTGGCCAGGAGGGAGCGTGGCCCCACTCACCCAGAAGCCATGGGGTGCAGCACCACATGGCAAAGCCTGAATGGTCCCTTCATCAGTGCTGAACAGGTGACTTCTGTTATCTCTGCTTCACACTGCGGCTGCCAGACTGCTCCTTCGCCAATAGTGTCCTGATATATGGCCTTGAACAGTCAGTGCATATGGACCAGGTCATTAGGGAACAGCCTGATCAGGGAGCAGGCTGCACCTGCCACACCTCTGCATTTCCCACAGCCAAGAGTTTCCCCCCTCCATGAGGGCAGAGCACAGGTGATGAACACTGTCCTTGCATCAGGGTCTGTAGACCTGCCCTGCGAGCCCCGGCAAGAAAAGAAGCAGGAGCAGGGAGGGTTTAGATCAGCCTCTGGCTTGTGCTCTTTATGCCAAGTTCCGTGGGGCAGGAGCTCTAGCTGGCAGCAGTGGGGGGACAGCCCCACATGGCCCCCTGGGCAGCTCTCTGGAAAGCAGCTGAAATCCTGTTAAATAGGAAAATGGCAATTTGTCCAAAGTGGACACGCTTCATCAGTGGTAAGAGGAGCCGAGTATAATTTCATTATGTTTTGCGATGCCTGATGACAGCACATATGCCTGATGACAGCACATACATCTGTGTTCATTACTGCAGGAACACCAGGCATGCGTGCCCAGTGTGCTGCCCCCAGAGAGCAGGGCAAAATGGGGCAAAGGGGCTCAAACTTGTGGACAGTCCCTGCTGACCCCCTGAGCACCGGTGGCTGCTGGACGGTGCTGCCAGCTGTGGGAGGGTGATCACAGGGTGGGGGCTGCCTCAACCCCCAGCCCAGGTCCAGGCTGGGCAGAGGGACTCCCCTCCACCCAGGTGCCACCCACATGGCTGAACCAACCTCCTGGACAGCAGGGCACAGGAGGGCAGCTGTGGGGGCAGGCTCACGTGCTGTGCACACCACAGCAGCCCGTGGGGCTCCCAGAAATGCCAGTGCACAGACAGGCTTTGCCAGAGGTGCCATCGTGTGCAGAGCTGCCCTGTCTGTTTGCAATGCACAGCAGTCAGGTTTGATTTAAATATTTGCTCTGCTTATGCGAAATAGTTGTTCAAAATCTTCAGGGACATTAATATTTATGCACGAGTTTTGAATAAATCTGTTATGATCAAAAGGTCTTGCATAATTGTGGCTCATTGCTGCTGCCCAGGACCCTTCAGAGCCCACACAAAGTGGCAGGATGGAGCAGTGCCACCACCAGCCCGAGTACTGACCTTTACGAGAGTATGTGCAGGGCTGTCCTCACGTCCTGCTCTCTGTCCTGCTGTTCTCCTGTCTTTGAAAGCTCTGTCACTGCACCAGTGCTGCCGGGTTCTCCCTGCCGGTGCCCTGCACGCAGCCCTGCTGGTCTGTTCCACACTGTCCCTACCCTGTGGGGTGACATACCACCCACAGGCAGTGGGGTGACACACCACTCATGAGCAGCAGCTCTCAGACTGGCCAGGCCCAGCATTTGGCGGTCTCTGCTCTACACCCTTCACATGGCAGATGGGAGAGCCCATCACCCATCCCTTGGCAGGCAGCGGGTCCCATGTGCCAGGCACTACCAGAGCAGCCTGCACACCTGGCCCTGTCACCCTGTCCCACCATCCCCTCCTGCATGCGGGAAGCCTACGGTGCAGGGGCTCTGGCATCCTGGCCAGGGTGATGCTCAGGGGCTGCCAAGGGACCATGGTGGGATGCAGGGGTCCCTCCAACTCACCGCTGGCAGCACCGAAATCACCCAGGCTCCTCGCCTGGTGGAACCTTGGCTCTGTGCTCTTTAGCCCAGGGAGGTTGTGATTAAAGAGTGATTCATGTCTGGCATAGAGGGTCCTTCCAGCAATCCATCTCCCAGACAAGTTCCTCTGAGCAGAGGCAGGTAAATCAGAGGAGCTGGCAGTGGGCCCGGCCGGACAGTGTCACCTGGGGGCTGCCCTGCTATGATGGAGGGCTGTGATTGCCACTGCAGGGGGCTGCTGCCACTGCCAGGGATTTATCACCCCCGTGCTGCCAACACAAACTCAGTGTGGGGAAGCAGTGCCACTGTAATTATTCTGCAAATATAATTAGGTACAAATGTAGTGAATAAGTAATACTAAAATATATTTATTTCCCACTATTCTCTCAACTCTTGCAGCCCATTAAAATGCGTTATTATGATAATTTGTCATGAAAATGACAACATTTATTAATGCATTAAACTAAATTCCTAGTAAATTAGTAATTGGCTAAACAGTGCCACTGAGATCACTGTGCTGGGGCCTTGTGTTTTTGTAGTTTCTCCCACTCTCCTCAGTGGCAGCTTGGGGTTAACCAAGAGGGAGAGCATGGCCAGTGAGGCCAGGGCCACCTGGCCCTGCAGGGAGGCAAGCCTGCTGCTGGGCATCTGCCAGGGCTTGGGGTCGGTGCCTCGGAAGGATGGGAGCCCCAGCACGCAAGACAGGGGTGAGGTGGGAGCTCTCTACAGCTCCCTGACAGGAGGCTGTAGCAACCTCTAGGGGGTCAAGCTCTGCTCCCAGGCAACCCACGACAGGATGAGTGGAAATGGCCTCAAACTGTGCCAGGGGAAGCTCTGGTTGGACATCACGAAGAACTTCTTCATGGAAAGGGTGGTCAGGCACTGCAAGGGGCTGCCTAGGGAGGGAGTGGAGTCCCCATCCCTGCAGGTGTCCAAGAAACGACCAGATGTGGAACTCAGTGCTCTGGTCTGGTTGACAAAGTGATGATCGGTCAAAGGTTGGACTCAATAGTCTTGGAGGTCTTTTTCCAAACAAAATGATTCTGGGATTCTGGGACTTGGATCGCGCTGGGGCGTCTATGTCTGAACCTTCAGGGATGTGTTTTAAAACTCCCTCTGAGTGTGTAGCAGCTCTGCGGAAGCTGAAGCCAGAGTCAGTTATAGTCTGGCAGCAGCTGCCATTGCTCCTCGGGATCAGTTGTTGTTGGGGATGTGTCTGACCATGCCGCTTCTCCACTAAACACCAGGGACAAGCTCATCCAGGTCCTCCAATCTCTACTCTCCATCTTGTTTATTACACAGAAAAAAAAGAGAATGATGTATGAATCATCTTGAAATTTGAAGCACCTCCACGCCTCCAGCAGCCTTTCTGCCCGTCCACCTCCTTCCCGCCCTGTCCCACCCCCTCAGGCCGCCATTTTGTCTGCCGCGGGAGGCAGCGCTGCCCGGCGCCTCACGGCTCTGCGGGCCGACAGCAACCTCTGGCGGGCGCGGAGCGCCAAGGCGGCGGGGAACGGGGATAACGGGGACAACGGGGATAGCAACGGGGCTAACAGCGGGGACAGCAACGGGGACAGCAACGGGGACAACAGGGATAGCAACGGGGATAGCAACGGGGATAACAACGAGGATGGCTGCGGGGCGAGCGGGGGGCTGTGGTGGTCACGGGTCAGAGCTCCTCGCCCGTTGCGTTCCCGCGGTGCCTCAGCAGAGGGCGCTGTGTCCCTGGGCTAAGCTGCTCCTGCCTCAGGCGGGAACGCCCCTGACCGCCCTCGGAAGGAATTGCCTCAAATATCCCATCTAATCCCACCCCACCCCGGCGCAAGTTCAGGTTGTTTTTTCTTGTCTTATTGCTTGTTACCCGTGAGAAGAAACTGACGCCGCTGAACGTGCAAATGCATGCTGCGACCAGCCGAGGCCAGGTGGGACCGGGTGCTGCCTCGTGCCCCCCGATGCCACCCAGTGCCACATGTGCCGTACGGAGCAGAGGTCACCACTCGTCCTGCCTGCGTCAGCGCCGACTCTGCAAACTTCTGAGCCATTCTGGGCCTAAGGGGGCCCCAGAGACCCTAGAGGTGCTGCCCGTTGTTGTGGCTCTGTACCCTGCGGTCCTGTGCTGGCCTCTGTGCTGTCCTGCCAAATGGCCTCCGACTGGAGGCTTGGTGGGATGGGGGAGCCTGGTCCAGCCGCGGCAGCGTCACAGCCTCTCCCCAGCAGCCAGGAGCTGCCTGTCCCCGAGGAAGACGACATGCTGCATAGTCCCCTATGAGCAGAAACTACCTTGACACACTTGCTGGGTGGGAGCTGGAGCCATTCCCTCGGCCGGCTGTGTGCTGCTGGCATGATTGAGCATGGTGCAGTCCAACTGCCTGTCACGCTGCCTGGTATATGGGCACAACGTGCTTGTGTGGAGCAAGGCTGGGTTGCAGCAACTTCTCCTTTTACCTCTTCTGCCCGAAGGAACACAAAGAAAGGCAACTCTCTGTTCTGGGCTCTTTAATTTTATGTGGCACTTTACTGCCAAGGGGAAGGCAGTAAAGCCCCAGGCAGTAAAGCTCCTGCTCTAAAAGCCCCAAGCAGGATAGCAGCAATGGCAAACAATGGGAGGGAGCTGCTGTGCAGCTGAACACGCCAGCCCAGCTGAGATTCTGGTTCCCACCAGGGCTGTTCTGAGCAGCATCAGGAGCACTGCAGTTGGATCTGCTGGCTCAGGAGAGGCTTTCCCTGGGCAATGCTTCTGTCCAAGGGCCCAGCTACCTCCAGGGCTGACTGAGCTTTCTGTCTGCTGGGGCTGTGGGAGGCCCCTGCCCTCTCTGGTGCCCAAAGGGGAGGAGCAAAGGCTGGTCCTGGGCCAGAGGCAGCTCCCGCTCTCCTGGATGCCCCAGCTGGCTGCTAGGGAGCAGCTGCCTGTGTTTAGGATCAGCCACTTGCCTGCTTGATTCCCGAGCAGCAGGCAACACTGCACCTGCTGTGAGAGTTCAAGTAAGTTGTGTTTGTTTCTGCATTTCTTCCACCTGAGAAATTCACTCTATGAACTTTTTATCCTGTTTTCTTGGGGCAGGAGAGGCCACTGCGGGTGAGGTGGGTGGTGGTGAGCAGCTATGTCTGCTGCCTGCTCATGAAGAGGTTTCCCAGCTGAATTAACCTGCAAACCCCAGTGGTGTGCAGGCAGCCCACATCTGTCACACATAGGTGTGCAGTGCAGTGATTTTGGGGATCCACTCTGCTCTTAATGGTGCTAGTGGCTCCTCAGACTTGTATCAGACTGCACAGTCACCCTGGGAATGGCAGTGGAGGGAACCTAGGGGGCTTGGAAGGGGAGGATTAGCTGCATTCCCTGGGGGGTAACCAGGCTCCCTCTGTGTGGAAGACCCTCGTGTGGGCACAAACAAGACCAGACCAGGATCAGGAGGAGATCAGCCAGCCCTCCCCGTTGCCTGGTTTTGTTCAGGTGGGTGGAGAAGTTGAAGACAGGAGGGGAGCGGGTGCCATGGGGCCTGCTCAGCAGGTTGGAGCACCTGCACAAGCCCGTGGGGAGCCAGGCCTGGGCACTGACCCAGAGAGCTGCAGCCCACAGGATGGCGGGGAGCAGGGCAGGAGGATCAGCATTCACCTGCCCTCCTCGCTATAGATGGGACTCCAAAAGCAGTGCCTGCCGCTTCATTCCACTCTGTTAAGCACCTGTAACTGTGACCGACAGCATGGCCCCAGGCAGCTGCTGCTCTCTGCAGTTCCACTGTATTTCTGCTGTGCTGGCAGCACAGAGCCAAGCAAAGAACGAGCGTAGCTGTGTAGAGCACTCACTCAGGTTCCTGAGGTGATGTTGAGGGAACTGCAGCAAGGAGAACAACAGCTTTGTAGGGAAATCCGGAGGCGGGGAAAACAGCTGTGACAAAGCCATTGTGGCACAGCTTTCTGAGCACCTAATGAAAGCTGGAACTAGGCTTGGGCACCTGGCCCTGCTGATGGGCTCTTGCCCACTTCATGCCCTACCTGCCAAGCTGACCTTCTGGCCTCGTGCCTTCCCTACACCAGTCACCAGATGCATCTCCATGGATGCACTGCTCCTCCCTGTAACAGCCAGGACCACGCTTTGCCCCAGGTATGCTGTGAAGACAGCTCCCTCTGCCACAGTGCATCCATGCTGTCCCCTGCGTGGGGAACAAGGACCTTGGAAACATTCCCATCCATCCCCAAACTGCCAGAGCAGGTCCTGGTGCCATCAGCTGGCACAGAAGGGAGCCACTGGAATGGCTATGGATCCCTGGGGCAGAGAGCTGTATTTGTGCGTTTAAACATGCCGAATGTGGGTAGAACTACCACTGACACCTGATTAAATGGGGATGGATGTCTGGTGTCTTGTGGACAGTCATTAAATGGACAGACTGTAAAGGATGTGTTGCCCTGATTGTCTTGGGGACTTTTCTGTCTCAGTGAAGACAGACAGAGCAGCACCTGGTAACTCTTTGCATGCCAAGACTTGTGGGACAAGAGGAAACAGATGGTGCTTTGTATTCACACAATATGAGAGCAGAGAAGTCTGTTCTGGCACTTCAAGTGTGAGCTAGGCAAGGAACAGAATTCTCTATCTTCAGATAAAATCTTCCCCTGAATATGCTCATGTTCTGGCAAAAAATTTTTAAAAATCAAGCCTTGGCTGTCCTTACTGCTGCATCAGCCCTTGCCCCCATGGAACAGAGCTGCAACTGAGAAGAAAGAGCATTTGATGTCATGGAGTAGTTAAATGTTTTGCAGCCCCCTCCAAGCACCCCCATGGGTATGGCCTCCCCAAGGGTATCCGCACCCCAGCAGAGCCCCCAGGGTAAGAGTGTGCGAATGCTCACTCAGCCCGTGCTTCCCCCGAGCCTGAACGTGCTGGGTGCGCATCCCAAAGGGCTGTTTCCCAGCAGCATCGGGGATGGACGTGACCAGGCCAGCGGCTGTGTGCCAATGGTTGCCAGCAGGTGCCAGGGCAGACGTGACTCCTTGGCCATGCAGGGCTCAGTGGCTTCTGCAGGGTCAAAGGGAATTTTGGAGCACGTGGCTGTTTTATTTGCTCAGAAGCAACCTGGAGCCCCAGGATGAGATCAGGAACCTGTGAGAATTTTCAAGCCCTCCCTTTGCAATAAATCAACATCTCATTGCATGTGTTACTTATCAGCTTAATGCAATCCTTATCCAAAAAGCACTAATCCAATTCCTCTAGAGAGATGTGTCTGATTAGATTAATTAATCTGTTTGCACTGGAGATTTCCCTAACGCTCGAACATCCTTGGGGCAAATTCCTCTCTGAACCCTGAGTGATTCGTCTAAGTGGGGGAAGAAAGGGAAGAAGGGCAAAGGCATTGTGGAGGTGCAAAAAAGGCCCTGATGCTGTGGCTGCTCCAGTCAGATCAGAATGGGGAAGGGGTTTTGGAAAGCAGGGTGCTTCCCAGGGATGCTGTAAGCCCTGCAGCTGGGTGCCAGCTCTGTGCCCCACGTTCCCAAACCTCATGCTGGACACCAGCAGCACCAGCTTCCTTCCTGTGTGGCACATCTGACCAGGTAGCTCTGCAGGGGTTGCTTCTGGCATGTTTCTGAGTTTCCTCACTTTTTATACATATTTTGAATAGTAAGTTTGCCATATCAAGCTAATCTAACTCCCAGCAGAGCTCTCCGTGGACAAAACCAGGATGGAATCAAAATTATGATTTTCTAATTGCCAGTTGGTGTGGGCACATATATTTGTAGCCATTATCTTCATAGCTGCCAAGATAAAAATTTTGGAAAATTAGTTGGTTTTGCTCAGGAATTTGCTTAATTGCACCAAGATTATTGTGTTGGTCAACAGTGTGTAGGTGAGGAGCTGGAGGGTAGGAAAGGCAGCAGGGCCCCCTCCTAGGCAGAGCTGGGCAGAGTTGGCAGAGCTGGGGCTGGCAGCTGTGCTCTGGAGCCCTGCTGTGGCAGGAGGGTCCAGAGCTGGGGACACAGCGCTGAACACCATCCCCACCACTATTCCCACTCTCTGGCAAGGTCTAAAAAATATCATTAACATTTGTATTCAGATGTGCTCTCCCTGCCCCTTCTCGCATACAGCAAAAGAGGTGATTTAAAATTTATCAGCAAGTGTCAAGATAACCTGTGCAATTCAGCATCAAAGTGCAAAGACCAGTGCGAGATGACAGCTGCAGCATCCATGGAGTCACATGTTTTATCCCAGTAAGTACATGAAAATTGCAATGTGCTTTTCTGCTATTCAGGCTGAAGGGCTCCTTTAGCACCGACCAGCTCCTGATATCAAAGTGAATGATTTCTTTCATTATTCCTGGTTATGAAGCCTATTTTCTTGTTATTTGTCATTTGTGAAGCAATTTGGTTTAAAGATGGCTTGAAGCTTTTGTATTGAGCAATCAGGAAGAAAGTAGGGAAGGAATAACTAAGGGGAAGATTGGTATTCTTCGTCTCATCCTGCATAACGAAACGCAAGAGCTGTCACATGTGGGGCAAGACCCATTTCTAGCAGCTGGATTGCATGAAGTCTGTGAGGGTCAGGCAATTTCCAGGCTGGTGGGGGTGCAGGAGAGGGGTTCAGCTCAATGATTTCAGCTACTCGAAAACTAACAGCCCCTCTGGGACATGCTGGGAATTGAAGTGACTTTGGAGCCAGCAACTTTCTGCAACTCACAAATTTGGGCTTAAGAGCCAATCAATTGTGCAGTTGTTTTTGCACCACCAGAAATGGAGTATGGATCTGCTGGAGGAATTTTAGAGGGGCTTTTTATCCTCCCATCTGCAGCTGGGCTGCTATTCCTCATGCTGAAAAGCCAGCCATAAGAGTGTCCTGAAAACCAGCCCTGTGCTGCTGCAGGGCTTATATATCGCTCGCCAAGGAGCAATACCGTGGCAGCAGCTAGGAGGGAAACAAGAGGCAGAATCAATTCTCCAGCAAGTGTTGTTTGATTTTGTCATAAACCCCTAATATTCTATATTTAAAAATGTAGCTACTCAGCCTGGAGATGAAAAGCTGTGTCATTCAAATGCCACGGAGGGCAGCTGCAGTGGTGAGTGCCTGCTGATTCCCACTCCATGGAATGGGCATGTGGCTGTCTGGTGCTGCTGGGCTGAGCCAGCCCCAGCCCCAGCCCCAGCCTCAGCCCCAGCCCCCTCACATCCTGACCCACACCCTGTCTGCAACGCCGCTTCTCTTCCAACGCGTGCGGGACCGTGTCCCTCAGTGCTCCCGCAGCCGGAGCTAGCAGGACTCACTGTCCCAGTGCTGCAACATGAGACAAAGCTGCCCGGGGGCTTTGGGGCTGCCGGGCCTCTCTCCCGGTTAGTGCACTTGGCTAGAGCCCTGCGCCCCATGGGGGCTGGGGGTAGCGCAGCCACAGGGGAGCAGGGACAGCACACAGCGAGGCTGGGCAGCTTCTGTGGGAGTGCCGCGGGTGTCCTCAGTACCAGGGACTTGTCCTGTGGCTGCTTGCCACGAAGAGCTGCTGGCGCTTTGCACTCCAGATGAGCAGCTGTGCTCCAAGCACAGAGGTAGGAATACCAGTGCTTTCTACAGGATATTTTTATTGGCTGCTTGTGGAGAAGTGGCACTGCAAGTCTAAAATAGCTAGTGATGTAAAAGCAAATATAGGGAATGTGCCTGCAGAGGCGCCTCCTGGAGGAGACGGATTCCATCTGCTCTGGTACCAAGCACATTTCAAGAGTTTTAGTCCAGTTTTGGTAATTTGGTTCTCTCTCTGCACTCTTTATTTTAAGACTGAAGTGAAGCAGGGTGACGTGAGCAGGTTTTAGAATGCACACGGCATCCCCCTTCTCTCGGAGCCTGTCACAGGGCAGCCTGGAGCAGCCCCAGCTGTGTCTGCAGTGGGTCCCTCTGGGTGGTCAGGGATGTTCTTGGGGCTTCCTGCCTTTGGGACTCTTAAGTAAGACCTATATGTTCCTAACTTGCTTAAGATTTATGTTTTTCAAGCATTTTTTAAAAATACTTCTTTTCACCACTGAACACCTGCCCCTGGAATGCTGTTTCCAGCCAGAACAGCTCTATGGTTTCCCTCATGGTGGGGTCAGGTTCCTGAGACAGTGCCCAGGCTGTCATCCCTTAGTGCTGGCTCTGCACAGAAGGGAATGTGGAGGAGCTGGAAGGGCCTAGAGCAGCTGGGGTAGGGGCTGGGGCCAGCCTCCACCTCTCCCCTCCTTGCCTACACCCGAGGCACAGCTTCTGCTCCCTATCCTTTGCCTCCCCATGTTGCCATCCCACCTCCCTGCCCTATTACATCTCTCCTGGTCCCTGCATGAAACGTCTGCTGAATGAAACATAAATACAATGATCCCCTTAGAAATGTGCTTTATCAAGCTTGCCTTTCTCCCAGGAAACCTGCAATTAGCTCTGTGCTGATTAGAAGTCCCTGCTAATGAAGGGAGCTGGTGAAGGTGGGCTGGGGTGCAGCAGGTAATAGTCATGCTGGAGCACTGAAAATTAATTGTAAAGGTGGCAAAAATGTAAAAAAAATTGTGGTAAGTGTAATGCATCATCAAAGCAAAGTGCCAGCTCCTGTGCTGCCCTCCAGCCTTGTTGTGCATCCCAGCCCCCTCAGTTTGTCAGGACTCACCGCTGAGCGTTGAGCACCCCAGACAAGGGAGGATGTTACACCCAGCTCAGCAAAGGGCTCTGCTTCCTGGCAGCTCTGGGCATGGCAGCCCGGTTTCAGCCCAGTGTCCCCACCCATGGGACACGCTGCTCCATTGCTGGCCATTGGATAGGGTCACCTCACAGAGTGGGCAGAGCAGCCTCTGCCCACCCAGGACTGCAGCCAGGCTGGCAGCCAGCGGCAGTCAGCACACTGGGGACCCCAGGGGCCCTCCCCTGCCTGGGGCTGACAGAGGGACACCCAGGCTGTACAGCTTCTCCTGTAAGACATACACATGTAGTGGTTCTGTTCAAGTCTGCATTCTTAAAATTACAACAGTCTGGAGGCAGAAAGAAAGCTTCTTCTATGACTGAAAATTAAAGATACTGCTTCCTGATCATTGTAAAATTGACTTCTAAAATAAGATACTTAATTACATGTATCCATTCTTTTGATACTACTCAAAAGAGTTAAGTCCAGAAATGATGCAGAGATACTGAGGGATAATGTATTCATGGGGATGGTTATCTGCCTCATCAAGGCATTATGAAAGTAGCAAAAGTAATTGCATTATATTTATGTCGATTCTCTTATTTAACTTGGCTGCAAATGAAGTATTCTGTATTGAACTGCAACCCATTTTAATTTACAAAACCAGCCCTGCTTTGCTCAGTAGTACTGCAACTAATGAAAAATGACTCAAAGGAGTAGATCTTTTCCATATGAATGCTCGTATAGACCTCAAGAAGGCACTCGATAGATGGAACAGCTGCCGGGGCTGAGGAGCTGTGGTCTGGGGGGGGGAAATGAGCTCTAGATTGCTCCGAAACTTGCAGGAGTGGAGGACTCATCTCTGCAGACCCCTCTCCTGGGAGATGCAGCTGGAGGAGCTCCTTATCTCCCCTGGGGCCTTTTGGGAGCACTGCCTCCAGCCTTGTCCGTGAGAGCAGGTCTTGCTGCAGCCGTCTCTGCTCCTCAAGGCCCAACTCTACTCCCTTGAGCTGGGACGTTCCTGACCTGAGCTGGTGTCTGTCTTGGATACAGTAGGGAGGAGCAGGGCTGTGTGGTGCTGCCCATCAGGTGACAGTGACACCTCAGCCGCAGCAGAGCTGCCGGAGTGGCAGGACGTGCCCTTCGCTGCGGGCAGAGGCAGCGGTGGCAGCACCCTCCTGTCCCCATGTCACTGCTGTGCACTAATCCAGCCTGATGTTTCTGCATGCAGAGGCATTCCTGAGTGTGCTCAAACATGGTAATTTATTATTATTTATTTACAAGCAACAGAATGTCTTCTGACCTTTCTGTCCTGCTGGGCTGAGTCTAAAGCTTTGGCTCTAATAGTGTCTTGTACATCTAAAGAATGCCAAAAGCAACGCTGTCCTGGCCTGAATCCTGGCAGCATGAGGCTGGTGTGGCCACGGGAGGCCGTGTTCGCTCTGGCTGAGAGGAGCAGTCAGAGGCAGCAGTGCTAGCACGGTGGGCTCGGGTAGTTGTCTCTCTGTACTGGTGGGCAGGGAGGGCTCCAGGCCAGGCAGCCTCCCTTGATGGTCAGCTCCTCCTCTCTGCCATGCTCTGAAGTGCTTTATCTCCCTCTGCATCCTCTAAACCCAGGCTCAGCCACCTCCCTCAGCAGGTCCCATCAATCTCCCAGCTTGACACTTTGCATAATATCTGAGGGAAAGCAGAGGCCCTGCTGCTCTGGGGCCTCTCCTGCACTCTGCTCCAACTCCAGCTGGTGATGCCTCAGTGCTGTGGCCCTCATCCCAGTTCTTCTCCTCACTGAAGCCAGGAGACTTGTGTCCAAGTCCCTGTCAGTTCTCTGCAGCCATTGTGCCCTCTCCTCCTCCTCCTGCCTCTGAATTCTCGACATCTTGAGGATGCACTGCCCTGATCTGAATTTTGGCTGAGCAAAACCCTCCCTGTGTTGTAGGCAGGGCTGGGAGCCCAGACTAGAGCTGGGGCTGGAGGACATGTGATGAGTATAAAGGCTTCTGCCCTTCCAGATTTATCAGAGAGGGTTTTGTTTGCATAGTGCTCATCCTCCAAGTCTCCGATAGTGCGGAGTGAACAGATACTGCTGGGTGAGCTCCCTAAACCCTGCCCAGCCCCAAGGCTGGGACTGGCCCTGGCACACCCTGTGTGCACCCTGCACAGCCCTGACGTGCTGCCCGGATTCGGCTGCCTGGCAAAGGCACTGCGGCCCCAGCCTGCTCCGTGTCCCTCACCCACCCTCTGTTGTGGATGCAGGAGCGTGGGTGCTTATGAAGCACATCTGAAGGCCACCGCTGGCGGGCAGACACGGCAATACAGAGATTTTCATTGTCAATGACAATATTAATGTTGCGTGATTTACAGTCTCTGGCGCTCTTGCTCTGCTGGCAGCACAGCAGCTGCTTCAGGCCCGTTTGGGTGGTTTAGATCTGTCCTTGAGGGTGTAATAGAGTTATTGAGAGGGCGCAAACATTGATTGATTTGTATTGACTTGCTTGGCAGACAGCCTTGTGTGGTTGTGTGGGAGCAAAGGTTTGGGACAGGGGACCATCAGATAAGGGACAGGGACTCACTGAGTACTTACCGGGCACCCCAGAGCCAACCCCACTGACCTGTCCTGGAAGTGCAGCTGCAATGTGCTGAGCCACATCGCTGCCACTGGCATTTGGTTCCTGGCTCTGAGCAGCAGCAGAGCCCAGTCTGGTCCTGTCCTGGTGACACTAGCAGCTACTCATTGCCGGGTCCCTGTATGGGCCCTGCCTGGTGCCATTGGTGCTCACTGATCCCCAAGGCAGATGCATGTGCCTGCTGCAGCTAACCCATACCTGATGGTGGCCTGCTCTCCTCATTCTGGCCATCCAAGGCAATTGCAGAGCAGCTGCCGGTTTGTGGGCTAAAGGGGCAGTGCTGGAGGGAAAGTTGTGAACCTATTTCTTGCCAGCACGACTGATGGCAGGACTGATGCCCTGCACATCCCTGCTCCCACCACACAGCAATAATGAGATGGATGCAGAACTGGAGTCACTGTCAGCAGGGCCAGAGGACGGGAGCTGTGGGAGCAGCTAGCCCAGCTGCTGCAACAGTGAGGGAAACGCCTCCTCAACTGGCATCTATGGGCACAGGGTACCGGTACAGGCTGGGCTCCAGCAGCCCATCGGCACATCCTCCCCCAGCAAGGGCCAGTCAAGAGCCCATGAGAGAGGGCAAGGGACTGAGTGGGTTCAGGGGACCCTGCCCACCACACCTGGCTGCACAGGGCCATGCAGAGCTGCAGCTCTGCCTTGTCCTGTCCACAGCATGACAGGACCAGCCTCATGCCAAGCCCTGTAGTACCAGCCTGCTCAGATGGGGACAGCCCCCCAAGGGCAGTGGGAACCTCCTGGGCTGGCTGGTCGGCTGCCCCTGCTCCTCTAGTGCTCCAGGCATGTACTGTGGCAGGTCTCGCTGAGTGGCACCCCAAGACATAATTGAATTCACACTTGGGTTAAACTCATTATCATGTCAAGATTTTGGCATTTCAAATGATTCACAGTTGCTTCAGTTATAAGAATTGGGATGTTTAGACAATTCTACCCACCCTTCTCCTGCCTGGTGTTCCTGGCTGCCAGGTGTGTAACCCATCCCTGCTCCAGGTCCCTGGTTGGAGGAGGGTCTCCCCTGGGACTCAGCTCTCCCTCTTGTCCCCCTTGCTTGCCTGGGCATACTGTGTGTGACCCCTCATGAGGTCCCTCATGGGTGTGGTGTAGGTTGGTGCTGGGGACCTGACTGGTGCAAGCACTCCCCTTCCATCCAGAAATGAGCAGCATTCACTAAAGGCAGCATCTGTCCTGGAAGTGCCCTGCAGACTTGCAAGGAAATTAATAGCTCTGTTTCCTCCTTCTGTGGTGCAGAATTGTAATTCTTCTGGCACAGTGAAGAGCTCTGCCCAGTGGTGCAGGAGGGGCGGATGGGAGCAGGCTCTGCAAAAGGACGTTTAGAACTGATCTCTGGAAAACATTTATCACAGCGGGACCAGCTGGATTAATGAATAGCTCCCTGTGCACAGACGGGACAGGCAGGAGATGAAACCTGTGGACAGTCCCTGCACAGTACTGGGAGGTGCTGCTGGAGCCCACGGGCAGCTCTCGTGCAGCTCTTGTGACCCCCTGGGATGGAGGGCAGTGCAGGGTGCTAGGAGGGAGGGTAGCGCCATGTGGGATTTCATCCCTTTCTCCTTTAGCCACCTCCCATCAACCTCTCAAATCCTCCCCACAGATCCCATGCCTCTGGGGTCTTCTGAGGGCAGAAGATCCCACTTTGGTCTATGATTATTTTATCCAAATCACCAGGTTGATACTGAAGCAGCTTATAAGTACCCAGGACCAACCTTGGAGTGTTTAAATGAAGATAATTAAAAAAAACCCACAACAAGTAAAGAAACAGTTACAGCATTTGCTGCTTCCTTGATATTTTAATTCAATTCCTTGAAAAGACCCTAAACATTTTCTGCCTGATCATCTCAGCCTATGGCCTGGGCACTCATTGGTCCCTGTTCCACAGCCTCTCCCTTTCTGTAGGAGCCCGACTCTGGGTTTGTTCCGCCCCAAGCTAGGAATCTCTCTCCAGTACCCCTGAAATCACTGCAGTGGGGTCCAACCAGCCCCAGCAGCTTCCATGCCCTGGGCCAGGGGCTTTGCTGAGCTGCCAAGCCACGCACAGGGACATGCCCCAGACAGGCAGGAATACAGGCTCTGAGGCAGTTTAATGCCAAGATCATTTGTGGGTTTTATTCCTTCTTGCCCATGCTGCCCCTCCCTTTCTGTGCTCTGAAAATATAAACCAGCATCACAACACTACACTGAGCTCTGAAAGTCATCAGTGAAAGGCATGTAAAATATGTATTTGTAACAGGAACACAAATTCATCATCTTTGTACAAGTAAATACTTTTCTATTTTGAGTTCCATGACAAAGTGTGTATCAAGACATATTATGTAAAATGGACAAGTTAAATTCAATTGGGCCTGAGTTAACATCAACATTAGGAACTTGACTTCTGCATTTCCAAGCTTTTTGAAATTTCCAATCCATAATTTCACTGGTGGGGTCAGGTTGAAGAGATTGCTTTTGATACCTGGGGTCCCCATGCTTCATGCAGGACATTTTCTAAAGTGTGTGGTGCACCAATGCTTGACACTCTCAAACAGTGGCACTCACCGGTGTTCAGCACAGAACGTGCTCACTAGGTATCCACAAAAGGCAGTTGTGTCTCACTTGTGCAGGTCACCCCCTGACCTTCCCAGGTATTTCAGTGCTTAGCACAAGCATTCAGATGTCAGCAGCACAGCTCATGCCACTGAAGGAGGGGACATGTAGATGGCAGTGATTTGCAGTTCCCATGGGAAAGCAGCGACTGGCTTCCCTGACCAGGGAGCTGGGAAGCCCTGCACTCCCAGACTTACTTACCGCAGGGGTGTGGGTTCGGGCTCCCTCATTCTCCTGTGTTTGTTTCCAACACTCTTTGTGCTGGTGGGGGGTTGCTCTCTCACCTCTGGCGAGTTGAGGAGCAGAGGTTTATGCAGCATGTCCTGCTTTTCTGGGAATAACAGAAACAGCTTTCTGTAATCATAAAGGAACGCATTCACCTGGAGATTGTTAGCTCAGACCCCCTCATGAAAGTGTGCTCATTGAAATACATCTCAACTCTTTAATAGAAAAGGTAGAAATTCCTCTGCTATTCATCTCCAATGTTTATATAACAAACTGCTGAGCTCCAAGCGCTGATGTCAAACAAATACTTATTCAAGACTCGAGATTTAACCATTACTTTTGAAAGCATAGTTGTTATTTTCCTTGTTATATTTTAGAGAGGCAGAGAGAGGCAGGGTGGCTTTTCCAGGCCATACCTGGTTTCATTTTGGGTTGTGCTCCAACAGGGCTCATCCTGTGCCCAGCCGGGACCAGGGCTGTGCTGACATGCCCCTCCTCAGTCCCTGCAGCCCCCCGATCCACCCCCAGCATGCAGGGTCACTTCTCATCGGGCAGGCCAGCCCTTGTCTCGAGCTGAGAGAGGCTCCAGAGGAGTCTGCTCCTGATGGGAAGCTTTGCTCCTGCTGCTGATTTTGGAGCAGAGGTGGGGACGAGGTGGGGGCTGGGACCTGTTCAGAAGTGAAGAGGCTTCAGCACGTTGGCTGCTCCAACTCATGGTGGGGATTTTGGAAGCAACTTGTGACCTGGAGTTGGTCTCAGCTCTTCCAGCTGGCAGACACCAAATGGCACCTGAGGATAGTCCCATAAATGCCCAGGGTTTCTGTGTTGGCTCCTGAGCCATCCACAGAAGAACCATGTGAAGTTTGGCCTCTGGAGCTCAGTGTGGAGCACTCGCAGCCCTGTGATACTGGCAGTGGGGCGATGGCTGGTTCCCTACGAACCTATTGCCCCACACAGCCTGGAGTGGTGTCCCCACTGTGCAGCCAGGCCCCAGCTCCATCACTGCTGGCTGTGGGGCCTGGAGGCTGCCACTGGCACCCTCCCTCCAAGCACCATCTCAAAGCACAGGGCAGCAGAGCAGCCCTGAAATTCATTAGGCCTTAAATTGTACCAGAGCGCAGACAGGAGCACGGTGTGTTTGTTTTTGAACAGGGCACATGTCACAGTAAATGCCAGTGGCCCTATCGCTCGGAATAATAAATGTGCAAACAGCAATTAACAGTTGCGTCTTCTGCGCACATGCAAAGGACATAATTAGCCAGTTCCATCTGTTAATTATACCTGCCATGGCTCAGATATTCATATCCCAGCCAGAACTCAGAGGAGGAAGGTGAGCTTGTGCAAGCAAAGCTCCTCTCATGCAAACATTAGATCCCATGAGCCTTATCTCCCCTCTCTTGGGTGTTGCTCAGAGCAGGAGGGCAGCAGCTCCCATCCCTTGCTCCAGCCCCTCACTGGGGCTCTCCCTAGGGGCATTTCTCCACTTTGGGAGGGCCCCAGCAACAGCTTCTCACTGGAAATACCTGCAGCGCCCTTCGCAAGCGTTTTCCAGAGACAATTTCCCTTGAAGCCCATCCAGGGTGGCTTTGAACAGAGCTGTACAGCAGCAGGAGGTCTGGGTCAGACCTTGGGCTGGTGCTGGGGACTGATGAGGCTGAGCCCAGCTCAGACAGAGCAGGAGTGTTACACAGTGCTCTGGCAGTACCTGGAGCTGGCACTCCCCCATGTGAGTTTGTAGCTCTGAGGAGGTGGAGGATGGATGTGGCCGTCTTGCCACACATCAGCTGTGGGTGAGGATGGAGGCAGTGCTGGGGGAAGGGGCTGGAGACAGTGCCAAGGAGCCAAGCATGAGGGATGCTGCTTGGGGGCCATCGGTCCGGCTTCCACCCCTGCCAGCTCTACCATTAAGAGTAACTCCGCATTCCAATGGGGAGGGCAAAGACCAAGCCCTGGCTCACAGCCCCATTCCTGTGTGCTAATTTCAAACAGACTTGCAGGATGTGCTCTCATGGATCTAAGCAAGCAGCAGAATCTTAACTATCAGAGCTCCTTGCTGGCTGATAAAATATGGATAAAGGAGCCATCACTTCAGAGCAGCAGGAAGAAAAATAATTGCCAAGGTTGGCTCTCATTTGAATATTGTTAAAATCCTTGTAGCGTGGCGATGGCTGCTGCAGGTTCATTCTGCTTCTGGGAATAATTTTGCCAGACAAGATTTCACTCGGCACAGAGCAGTGGTAACAAGGGGTGCCTGCTAATTGCCCCAGCAGCCCCAAGTGGTCTGCTTGCTCCAGCCAGGTCCCCTCCTCCCTGGCACAGGGGAACCTCAGGTATCACAGCCCCACGCACCAGCTGGGATGCAGCCCCTGCAAGGGGCAGCAGCAGGAAATAGCATGAACCATGGAGGAATGAGCCACAGAGAGAGGAGCCGAGTTTTAGTATGATTTCGTTTGGTTTGAACAGGCTTTTTTGGGTGGGTTTTTTTGTTGGTTTTTTTCCCCCTGAGCTGGTGCAGAGGCTGACAAGGACAGTAAAGTGACACTGACTAATTGAATTCTGAACTAGCAGGAGCAATGCAAATATCTGACAAATTGATTTAATTGCGTTCACGTACAATAAAGCTGAGATCTAAAAGGTCAGCTAGAAAATGGAAAGGGTCCCTGGAGTGCTAACAGGAGGAAGCTGACTTTAATACACATTCATCACATTTTATCATCTAATTAGTTCACACAATGCCAGACTGATAGACAGAGGCCTAAACAAAAGTATCGATTGATTATTAGCCACATATCTATCATATTGCCTGGAGCTGGCTGTCAGCACGGGCTGGCAACTCCTTCCCAGTGTATCAGCAGAGGGGGGCATTTGATAAATAGTTTTTCTATAGCGGAATTTAGACTCTGGAAAGTGTTTTACACAGACACTGAATGATAAAGATCCCTGCAAAAGCTCTCTAGCAAAACCACCATCAAAATCCAGCCAGTCTTGCCTGCATCGAGAATATTTATGAGCGTGTGGCAGCCAGCCCTGCTCAGTGAAGAGTGTCCAGCCCCAGCATTGCTCAGCACCTACTCTGTGGTGCTGGTATGCCGCTCCTGCCCCCTCTAATTGCCTACGGTGCCAATAAACCCCCGGGACACTCGGGCTCCTTTCACGTGCTGGTCCAGAGCCAGTGCGTCACCTTTCCTGGCTGTGAGCCTCCCTGCAGAACCCCACAGGAGAGAGGGCAGGTCCGGGGGCAGCTTGGCATCCCCAGGTGCTGCGGGGCTGAGCCCAGCTCTGCTCTCCCAGCCCCTCAGCCGCACTCCTTGGGACTGTATTTACTACCGATTTGTAAGACGGCAAACTTGTAAGGTAATTCCATCAGGAGCGGGGGTGGCTCCAGGGTGGCCGGAACCGGTCCCTGTCAGCCGGGCGGGAGCTCTGGCAGCGCCGGCAGCCACAGGCCCGTTAATAACCCGCATCGGGGCTCACAGCAAGGCGAGGGGGTAACTACCGACAGCGGCTCCACACTGCTCACTCCATCCGCCACCTACCGCTGGTACTGGAGCCAGCCTGGAGCAGGTGCCACAGCCCGGAAGCCCCTTTGGAGGAGTCAGGGGACCCGCTGAAAACGTCGCACAGAGCACAGGCAAACCAAGGATGTGAACCGAGTCTGCAGAGTCACGCTCCAGTCCTGCCGCACACCTACACCTGCCTTTGTTTGCATTATTTTTGTCAGAACATAGGGTATGGGACCTCACTAAAGTGGCTTGTTTTCCCTTTTCCTCGGGCTTTATTAATTTGTATTTGGGATTATGTAATTATTTGAGCTTTAAATATTTGCCGTTAGAAAAAAGAGATTTCACTATGGCCTGATTCAGAAGAATTAGCTTCTGCAAAGACTGACATGTTCAACAGCTGCCAAAATAACATCAGATTTGCAAAGAAAATGTCTTCACTTTTTATTGTTAAAAAGTGAGTGGAGTTAATAATTGGGATGGGGCATTGAATCTGTGCACAGACTGTGCTGGATCCAGTTGTTAATTAGGCTGAGATCAGACCCCAGAAGCAAAGCAGTTTTCAGTCTGAAAGTTCAGCCAGAGAGGGGTGCAGGTTGGAGCCCTGTGGGGAGCCCTGGCCAGACCTGGCTCACCTGTGGGGCAGCACCTGCAGTACAGCGCCCACATCTGCTCCTGAGCCAGCCCCAATGCTGGGAAAACCTTCCCTCGGAGACCTCCTCTGCAGCAACGCAAGGCTGGCCAGGGAGCATCCCACAAAGGCTTTGGCTCTGCACAGTTCCCTGCCCACACCCCTGCCCGCAGGCAGGACTCCCATTTTCCAGCGGTGGAAGGGGCCCATTCCTGGCAGCCCTCCAGCAGTGCTGGAGCAGCAGCATGCACCAGCCTGCACCAGCTTCATCTCCACCAGCATTTCATCATCATTCTCAGTGGCTCTGGGAAGGGAGCAGAAGGTCCTGGGCACAGTGTGATGAGCAGGCTCGTGCACAAGGCTGGCTCTGCAGCCTGGTGTGGCTCTGACCTGAAGAATGCTTCCTGCGTTCCGGTGTTTAGCCTGACCTTCATTATCTCTCTGAACAGACTACCACAGCTAATTTATTTTGAACAAAGCTAGAAATAAAAGGATAATCAGGTTATCCCAAATGACAGCTGCAACATCTGTATTTTCTGGTACACTGGCACATTTGTTTTACAGAATATTGTAATGAGGCTGAAAAACTTGTCAATGATATTTCTTTTGTCCCTTCCTCAAAGGAGCAATAGTTGGCTCTCCAAAAGAATATAAATTGGTGCCAAATGTGGGAAACAGGATTTTTTGGCAATATCTGTCATTTGTTCCTGACTTTGTGCAGAAGCCCTCTCCCTGCAGCAGCAAACACATGTGCCCCCAGCCCTTCCCTGGCTGGTGGGCAGCGCCTGGAGCTATCTTCTGGAACTTTCACATCCCCAACAAGTTGAGTTTCCAGCCAGAGCCCCTCACTGAGCTGCCCCCAGGCCTAGAGCTCAGCACTCGCTGGCCCGGGCACTCAGGGGTCTCATGCCCAGGCCCCCCCGGTGGAGCGGTGGATGTCACAGTGCCACAGCACCCACAGCCACCCTGCTGGCTCCAGCACCGGGCACACATTACACCATCAAGCCTGTTTGTTTAACTGCAGGAAAACTGATAGATCTGTGCAACTGGGGTGAAAGCCACTCTGCCGCTCACACGCAGTCCCCCGCTCAGCCCTGCCTCTGCCCATGTGGGTGCACGAGGGCCCCCAGCTCTCCTGGAGGCCTCTGCAGGACCCCCTTCTGTCAGCCGGACCACATGGATCGTTTCTCTGCACACACAGCTCCCCTGTGGCATCTTCTGAGGCCACCCAGGGCTCTCCCATCACCCTGACAGGCATGGGCAGGGCGCCTGGCCCCTGTGCTGGCCCCTGTGCCCTGGGTCCTGAGTGCAGGATCTGGCCCCCAGCCAGGGTCTCTGTGCAGGTGCTGGAGCAGCTCCCAGCAAGCAAAGCTGCACAACAATTGCAGATTTCCTATTTATGCTCTTTTTTGCTTTCAGCTCTTTAGCTCTGCTTACTCTGCAGGGATTATATGCTACTCACTGCTGGCCTATTGCTTCAGTATTTTAATTCCTTTTTTAGCTATAAACCCATTTTCCACACTCTTTCAAGGAAAGCAGCGGCCAACACCGATTGCTGCTACTGGATTGAGGCCAAAGGCAGGGCAGCATCTTCCCAGCTCCAGGGCAGGAGCTGTGCAAGGGCCTTGGCACCAGGAGGTGCTGGCTTTGCCGACTGTGACAGCGAAGACTCTTCCTGAAGCCCTGATGAAACTTGGGGCAGCTCTTGTTACAGATTTCACTTTCCCAGACATGTTACTTTTATCCCAATCAGTGGCTGTGGCTCTCTGTGTGCCTGGCTGTGGTTGTGCCAAAGGGGACGCTGCCAGAACAGCAGGACCAACTGGGGTGCTGGCTTGGGTGACAATCCATAATTCCCTAATTTTCATTTAAATTGAGCTTTGTGCTGCCTTGATGAGGGAATGTATTAAAGCCAGAATGGCTGATGGTTTTTAAATAAATTCCAAGATGAATTCCACACATATCCTGTATTAATGTGGAAGGTGGAGATAGAGGCTGGGGTGAGCTGAAGCAGAAAGTATACTGTAAATTGAGGCTTGGCACCGAATATAAATGGCAAAGGTTGCTGACTGCCAGTAACAGTAAATCAGGCCTGAGCAGCGCAGCGATAAGCAGAGATGGATTGCCTTCTGCCCCGGGCCGGAGCACGGCTGGGCGCTGGGCAGGCCAAGGGGACAGTCCTGGCAGTGTCGGCAGCGCTGTGGGCACACGGTCTGTGCTGGCCCTAGGGGACACAGCAGTGCTGCACGCTGCCTCCCCAGCTGGCCACGGTGTCAAGGTGGGGTTGCCCAGCCACAGCCTCCCCTCGAGCTCAGCAACAGCCTTGGGAGAGGCTGAGGCCCTGCAGGTGCCTGTCTGGGGCAGAAACCAGGCAGTGAGCGCAGTGAGACAGTGAGCTCAGGGCCTGCTGGCACGGGAGGGCAGACCCAAAGAATCTGTGGGCACCAGGGCATGAGCCCCACCCAGGGCACTGCCAGCTGCTGCCAGCTGTGGTCCCACACAGGGCTCTCCGTGCCACGGAGATGCTGCTTTGCGACAAACACTACCTTGGCGCCTTGGCAGGAATTTTAAGAGTCTTCCTGAGGACACACCATGTGCCATGTGCACAGGGAGGAGTTCCCTGTGCTTCTCCTATGGGAAGGTGCAGGGGTTAAGGAGTTTCTGAGGCTTTTGCTCTCCCAGACAGCCTGGGTAGGGAAGGGTGATTGTATCGGCAGCAGAAGAGGAGGGGGAGAGGGGAGAGAAGGAAAATGACCACAGAAAGAAAACTTTGAGAACTGAAAAGACAGATCAGAATGTTTCTATAATGAAAAAGGAACCTGTGCAAAATTGTTTTTGATTAATTTGCAGTTAACTGAACTTACTAAATTGAAATTATTTTTCAGAGGGCCACATGAGAGTTCATCTAGAGAGCAGGGAGGTGTCAAACCTGCATTGCTGGCAAAGTTTGGTGTCAGGTCCACCCAAGCAGGGAAAGCAAGAGGGAAGTTGTCTGCCCAGCCCTTGCTCAGCCACTTTCCTGGGGGCTGTTGGGGGATAATAGTAGTGTTGGAGTGGGGTACTCCAGTAGAACCTTGTGGTAAATTACCTGTGGGGCACCTCCTACCCACCCCTTCATACAGGAATGCTGTGCTACTGGACTCTGTGTTATCAGACCCTGTGCTGCTGTGCTCAGCCTGGCACCAAGCTCCCCCTGTTCCAGTGGCAGAGTGAGCTGCCTAAGCACAGTGAGGATGCCTCAGGTAAATCGCCTGCTCAGGATCACCCAGCACAGTTCTGCGGCCCCAGGGAAGGCCCAGATCAATGGCAGCAAGGTGGGACAGCAGGTCTCGACAGCCAGGACTGAGAATCTGAGCTGGCTCCAAGTTCCTCCTGGAAACCCAGCTGGAGTGGGGTGCTGCCAGCGATGCTGGGCTGCAGCATTTGCTCCTCAAAGGCAGAGCAGCTCCAAGGTCACACACACAGACTCTTCAGGACTTAGCGCCGGCACTAATCCCAGGTCTGAGACTCAGGAACAAGTCCTGGTTTTGTAAAAGCATCCCCCAAATCATCCCTGTCAGTGCACTGTTCCCAGGCTGGGTTTTGCCATGGCAGCAGCCTGATTCCTCTGACCTAGAGGATTATTCCAGATTTATGCTGGGATGTGAGAAAACCAAGGACTGATCAGGCCTGATGGGAACAACAGAAGGCAAATCCCAGCTGTCTTCCTAACATGTCCCTAATAATTAAAACCTTTTAACATAATAATTTTGCAAACAGATTTATCACAAATGGGTCTGACAGCCAGTCTGCTCCTGCAAATCAATCCTCCCATCCCCAGCTGGGAGGAATCCACAATACAGGGCTCTTGTGATGGCCAGTCCCAGTCCCCTTGGCTTGCTGGTGCCTCTCCCAAAGAAGGTGAAGTCAAACAGTCTCAGGCACTTCAGATCCTTGGGGCAGGAATGGCCCCAGACTCCCCAAGATTTAGGTGGGCAACTTTCAACATGCAGAAGGTGTTTTCCAGGAAATGATGAGCACTCACCGAAACTCCATGGCTGTGCCATTTCCTCAGGTCCTTGAGGATCAATTTCCACATGGATCAGTCCAGATGTGCTCTTGGCAAGGTGACGCGGTTCTCTTCTGTGTAAACAGCCATAACTTCAGAATTACTCAGGAAAGACAAGAGACCTCAAGAGACGTGTAAATGACCAACTGTCTCATTAATCAGACACAAATGCAAGCCCAGCAAAGGCTCTGGTTGCTGAGCTGGAAAATACTTAAATTCATTTACTGAGACAGCAGGAATAGTGGACCTCTGCCCAGGACTAGGAGGTCCAAGAGCTGGGATGTGGCCATGCTGGCAAGTGGGTCTGGAGTCCTTCTGGCCTGGGCACCCATGTCCTGCACTTGAGTTTGCTCCTGCCTCACCCTGAGCCAAGCTCAGCCCTTCCACCAGTGGGAATCAGAGCCCAGCAGCATCCTGGGAGCTGGGCCCCACATTTGCCACAGAGCTGCTCTGTTTGGGATTGTGGCACTGTCTGCCTTGATCAGCAGGAGCACAGGCACGGAGGAGCCGGGATGTGTCTGCATCACTGAGAGCTATAGCAAGGCTGTGCCATCCATCCTCCCAGGTTGCCATGCCAACGAAGAGGAGACAAGAACCGATGTAATTTGCAGAATCACCCTCTTGACACAAAATCCAAGCAGCTTGTGAGAAGTAGGGTGAAAGATGTCAAGGGATCAGGAAGAGACTCTCGGTGCCTCTCTGCATCCAGCACATGGCTGCGTTCCATTTCCCAGAAAGGATTCTGACACCTCTGCTGCAGAGCTGGAAGTACAGGACCCAGACACCAGCCCATGGGAAGGTCACCTGGCAGTGGGAAAGCAGCTGGGAGCCTATAGGAAATCTCAGCATAATGTACCTCAGCACATGGTGCTGTGAAGACCTAGCTGGGTCACTGACCCAATGCTTGGAACTGCCTCAGGAGCTTCAGTCTCCTTCCCCGTTGCAAAGAGAGGGGGGAGAGAAATGGTGGAAATTGCAAGCCCTTTCTGCTCTTCATCCTCTTATTGTCATGCTTGAAGCCAGGTGGGACTATGGATGATGAAGACTCAACATTGTTCCTCTCTGACCAGCTTCTGCCTGAACTTGCAGCCCAAGGAGGTTCTTTCCCTGGAGAGATCCAAAGGGCTGGAAGTGACTGCTTGTGCTGAGTCTTGCTCAATAGCTGATCACATCCATGAAGCACAATCCATCATGTCCAGTCATCCCTGGAGCCCTCCAGGTTTGTCTTTCTGAGTGCATATCCTATTTGTATCCTTCAGAATGACACTGGAAACACTGGAGCTCCTGTACTGCCAGGAGCGGGGCTTGCCCAGTGTTGTTCCATAGGCCAAACAACCTGTGCAGTGGGGAACAGGGCACAGGGCTACCTGTGCCATTTCCTTGTGCCCAGCTGCGGGTATCTCCCAGCCAGGGAGGTCACAGAGGTAAAAAAGAAAAAACTGTATTTCTTCAAACATCCTGTGGTGATGCTCCATCTTCCTCTGCAGCGGCCTCAGCTCCTTGCTTTCTTTCCACCTCTGTGCAGTTGGCACCCTCTGCACCGTGCTCCAGCCTGGGTCACACTCACTGCAGAGACCCGGTCACCTGCCGTGTGTGCTGTCTGCCTGGCTGGGCTCTGCTCCTGCCTGGGGTCCTTCCTTGCCAGTGTGATGGATGTGGCAAACGAGTCATGGGGCCTCAGTGTCCTGAGTAGCTGCACAACTTTTAATTCCATGTTCCTGCTTCAGCCTCTGATCTGAAATCTGAAGAAATACAGATTGCTTTTGGAAGGGGTTTTGGGGTTTTCATGGCTATCTGGAGCACCTGGGTTTACAAGATCGGGTCAGAGCATCTCAGCACTGGGCTGCCATCATCACCAATCAATATCCCAAATTACCTCTTCATACCAAAGGTGCCGTGCTAATTTTCATGGATCCCCTGTATTTCATGCCCTTGGTGTCCTGTCATGCACTGGTAGTTTTAGCCCACAAGCTGGAGTGCAATATGCTTATGAGTAATAGCATCTTATTGGAGTGTAAAGATGTTCCTATTTCGCTGATTTATCCTGCACTTAAACTAATTCAGAATTCACTTACTTCAGAAGTACTGGAAGCAAAATGCTCTCTGTAAATAGCCTCGCTTTTCTAAACTGATATCTCTGAATGGGAAGATGGAATAACTTGCACTATCTATTTTCCCTCAGAGGGAGCATCGCTGTATTATTTTGACTGTTTTCCATAACGAGAGCTATAGTTGATTCTTCTCTAAGAAAGGCTCATGGTCTGGGAAGGACTATTTGACCTTTATGGTGGAGTTTTTAGAAACTCTGCTCAGGTGAAGCTGAAGTTTGTTTCAGCAGCGTCAGGCATCCACTCTGCTTCCAGCCCCCTGCATGGTGGGTTCTGAGTCACACAGTGCCCGACCGCAAGCCCCAACCCCCTTGCTGTGGCATCAGGAGGGCTTTTAGCTTTTCCTTTCCTTAAACATTCCCAAGACTCTCTCAAGTTTATGGGCTATCATTTCTCACATCATGGAAGAAAACCATCACCTAGCCAGGAGCGGTTGCATTGCTCAGCTATGACAGAAAGTGGCACAGCTGGAAAGGGGGAAACAAGGAAGGGGCAGGGGATGTGCCCAGCACCGTGCCAGCCATTCATGGGACAGGGACAAGGAGAGCAGGTGGGAGAGGGCCCAATGATCCCTGCACAGGATTTCCACCTCCATCACGGCATCCTTTCCCTGCCATGTCCTGAACTCTGGGTAGGACGCCGCTGCCTTTCCTTCTGGGTCACTGCTTCAGTTTGAAGCCAGTCCAGGAGCTCCCCAAAATCCATGCTGAGGATTGGAGAGGTCCTGGGAGCTGAGTGCCACAGCAAGGACAAACCTGGCCCATGCTGGCCAACCTGCTAGAGTTGTTGGAAGAGAGACCCCAGGCACGGAGGGGTGATGAGGGCTGGGGGCGCTGCTGTCTGGTCCTGCTGCCACAGCCCTGGGGGTGGCCAGCTGCCAGCGAGGCCAAGCCCTGGTGTTCCCAGCCAGTGGGTACTGAGGAAGAGGAAAGTACAGAGAAGTGCAGCAGGGCAGGAGGGGCAAGTGCAGCCTGGCTGTGGCCCTGACAGCCCTGAGAGGAGGTGGTGTGAGGACACAGGGGCTGTTCCCTGGGATCTGTGGCCTGGAACTGCAAGTAACACCCTGGCCTGACATGCACTGACACCAGCTTGCCCAGTCAAGTCCCTTGGCACACAGCAAGGGTTTTCTGCTCCCTAATGAAGCCAGATTTTTTTTACATGAGTCAGTTCTACCTGGAACTCACTCCTGCAGCTGGACTGGATCACAAACTGAATACATTTGCTGTGTTCTCACAGCAGGGGATAAACTCAGGTTGCAGGATTCACCAGAGAGGACTACATGTGGCAAACACCCATTTTGTTTCCTGGTCCTTCTCATCATCCCTCAATGTTCTGTCCTCCAGAGCAGGACTGCTCCATCTCTGGCAGCTATGGGGTGGGAAATATCTCCAGGGAATGCTTCCAGACTCAATCCCAAGTGAAAAAATTCAAAATCCTGAAAGAAAGAGTCCCTCAGGAGCCAAGAGAGCAGAGCCCTGCCAAGGAAGTGGCATGGGTGCTTCTGAAGAATAAATCTTAGTGGTAGCACACTGGGTACCTTGTTACCAGGCAGAGTGATAAATTAGGCAGCTCACGGAAGAGCTACAGAAATTATGAGGTAGGTGGAGGATCTATCTAATAAGCAGGGATTACATTACTGAAATTGGCAGGACTTGGCTGAGTGGCAGGTGAGGAGGGAGGAGGAACCATACAGGGAAGGGGAGGGATGAGAGGGAACAGATGATTTACAGGGACTCACACTGGGCATTGCTGCTTCCAGCAAAGGGCAGTAGTGCCTGTATTGGCTCCATGGCCCAAGAAGGCCATGCGAGGGAGAAGGAAAGGGAGAAGAAAAGCACCTTGGCTGGTGCTCAGGGGGAGCTGAGTCCCCTTGAACACATGGCTGCAGAGACGGGACTGGCCATTCCCTCTCTGAAAGCTACAACAGTGCATGACGAGCGTATCAGAGCATGGTGTGAGCTGGCTGCCCGAGGTGGAGCTGGGAGGCTGCACGCCTGCAATGGCATCCACCCACAGACAGTCGTCTCTGGCCTGTGAGGAAGCACAGGGGGTGTCCTGCATCAGGGGATGGACTGTGCAGGGCTGCAGCATGTGGCCCAGCTCCTTGGGCAGCCATGCCGCCCAGCTGGGGAGTTCTCCTGGCATGGCCCATGCAGCTGGTGAAGGGCATTTCAGAAAGCACAGAATATGTTGGTGAAACACTTCTAATCCAGCCTCCTGATACTAATGTGGCAGCAGGCCATGCAGCAGATGAGCTGTGTCCCAGGCCCTGGGCTCTGCACTGTTTGGTAGGTATGTCCCACTTCTTCCCATTTCAGGATTTCCCCCAGTGCTGTAGGGACTCTTCCAGCACTGAGTGAGCAGGGCACTAACAGTGGGAGTCACAGGGATCAGGTGGCACAGTAGGGAGGCCAGGTGGTCTCCTGGCTGTCCTGTTACACATTTGTCCTTGGCTGACTGGCTGCATGGTGTCCTGATGGCTCAGACTGAGCTCCCTGCAGCCAGCACTGTGCAGTCCATGGGAGTAGCAGGACACGGCCTCGCTCAAGCTGCCCTGGAGGCAGCCCTGGCTGTGAAGCTGAAGTCACACAGTTGGGGCTGGTCTTTGCATGATGCAGCCTCTGCAGCCTCTGCCACCCTCTGCCAGCCTTTGTCAGCCTTTGCCACCCTCTGCCAGCCTCTGCCAGCCTCTGCTCCCCTCGGCCAGTCTTTGTCAGCCTCTGCCAGCCTCTGCTCCCCTTGGCCAGTCTTTGTCAGCCTCTGCTACCTCTGCCAGCCTCCATCAGCCTCTGTAGCCTCTGCAGCCTATGCCAGCCTCCACCAGCCTCCAGCCCTAGGTGTCATGCCCTCATCAGGGCTGGGATCAGACAATGTGACTTCTGAAACTGGGATCAAAGTCACTCTGTGACCATAGGTGACCTCTGCATCCCTCCCTGCCTCAGTTTCCCTCTCTGCAGCCAAGTGATGATATACTCAGATACTTGCAAATCTAAGACAGCTTCTCTGTGGCTGCTGTCTTCCCCTTTCTGACCATCATCACTGTTTAGCCCAGGATGGAGACAGCCAACTAACACCTTGTTCAGCACGGCTTTGTCATGTCATCCTGTCGTGCAACCAGCGAAGGGCTGCCTGTGCAAGCTCTGGTCCTCATTCTGTAAGAACCGAGATTAGAGTGGGAGATCATCTCCTGATCCTGTGCAGATAGAGCCACTCACCCATTTACACCGATGAGTACACGACAGATGGGGCAGGCCCTGCAATGCCCTTCCTATGGGGAGAGCAGCCAGTCCCATGCTTAGTGAGATCGAGGGCATCTGGGAGGGGAGCGGAGGCTTGGACCCGAGCTTGCAGAGAGGGAGCAGGCTGCTCGGGAGGTCTGACCTTGAGCTGCAGCCCCCCTGAGCAGGACACTGGTCGGGCTGAGCCCTGTGCAGCCCTGCTGCCAGGGCCGTGTCCCTGGGGGTGCTGGCTGCCACAGGCTGGGCTCAGTGTCAGCAGGGTGCCACAGCCTCTGTGCTTCTCCATCTGCATGTCCCCAAGGAGAGACAAGGCTGGCTCTCCGCAGCACCACAGGGATCTGGGCGGGCAGTGGGTTGACTGTAGGAAAAGCGAGGGGGAGGAGGGAGAGCCCCAGAACTGCAAGGAGAGGTTTAGAGGGAACAGATCTGTAATTCAGGTGTTCAACAATGGAAGAAAAATTCCTGTTTTCAGTCTTTTCTTGGCTTTCCTAAGGGCTTGTTTGTCCCAACAGTGACAGCAGAAACCAAAGATCCTGAAGCTCCTGCATCCCCCGTTTGCCATAGCTACTCTGATTCCTGGTACAGTGGGAGCCAGGGGCCTTTAGCACCTTTGAGTGTGCAAAGGCAGACTTGAGGAGCTGGTGGGACCTTGAGAGACCATCTGTGTCACCCGTGAGTGCCCCTTTTCTCCTCTCTTGTCTCTGCCAGCACACACCTCTCAGGCTGACTGGCTTTCCCTCTGGCTCCACTTTCGGGACTCTACACTGGATAAACCATGTTCCACGGCATATTTGTGGCACATGCATTTTTCTAAGTCCAAGAGCTGTTCCTTTTTTTATGGCAATTGTGAACAGCATATCAGTGAAACAGTGGGTTTGGTGCCTGAGCAGCTTGCCCAGTGATGTCTTCTTCCACCTTTGGTAATCGTAGGTCAAGGAAATGAGTGTAGGTTCCCAGACTGTGCAGTTTAGATCACAGGAGCTGCTACCAAAAACCATCAGAATTACCAATGATTCTAAACCTGAAGCTGTTTCCATGAATGGGAAAATGCTTTGACAGAGTGGAATGCCACTGCAAAACATCTTGAGTGTCTTCTTTGACTGGAGTTTAAATGTCATTGCAGTTTTACTGTTTTTTTGCTATTCAGTATATATTTACAAACTTTATTCATTCCCTGAAGGAAGTAGAGCACTGTGTGCATTAATCTACTTCTTTTCAAGGTGTTACATTGCTTCTGTTGACAAGTAAATAATGAGGAGGAATTATGGGAGGTTAACCTCTGAAGTTTCCTGAAAAATACATCCCTAGTGTTTGTAAAAGTCAGGAAATTGAGGTGATAGTCTCTGGAAATTAGTCCTTAGCAGAAGCAATAATTGGGATATTGGCATGTAGAGTTTCTCAGGCCAGAGACTCTCCTGCAGGGACCACATCCTGCCTCACAGCTGGGCCCAGCAGGACCAGTTCTTTACAAAGAAATCCAGTTGCAGCGTAAAGCCTTCCAAGAGAAGCGTCCTGCAATATTCCTTCACAAATTATTACAAAAGGAAATTATTGTCCTTGTTAAAATACACCCTTTTCATTGCACTCAAATGAGTCTAATTCCAGCTTCTCTTCAACGGATCTTGTTAAGCCTTTGATAGATGAGAGAGCCCTTTCCTGTTAGAGGGCTCCTGCTCTGATCGGTGCTTGTGAATGACAACAGGAGCATGGAACGAGAAGGGACAGCTTGGGCCATCAAATCCCATTTCCCTGCAATTGCTGGCAACGATGTTATAAAGTCCATTTCAAACTCAATCTTAAAACTAATTGCATGCCTTGCCCCCAACGCTCCTCTCAGGAATCTGTTCCAGAACAACATTTCTCCCACTGTTAGAAACCATCTAATTTCCAGCCAAAAGTTATTGATGCCAACTCATACCTCTTTGGTAATGTGCCAGCACAGACTATTATCTGAGGCCATTTTCCTCCTTTCTTGGTGCTCATCTGCTTGTGCGTTTAGAGAGCAGGGACATGCTCTCCAGCTCCCCTCTCACTTGGCCAAATATGCCCAGGTCCCCTCAGATGGGCTCTGCAGTCTGAAGATGTCCTCGCAGTCTGACTCTGCCCCTGCTCCTCTCCCCGTTTCTGTTCCTGGAGCAAAGGTGTGAGAATACTGGAGTAGACGATCCCATGTCTAAGCAGTGAATGCGCCAGCACTCAGTCATCTCTGCCTTGGAGTGAAGTTCTGCTTCCCCTCATGAGCCAGGCCACTAGCCTTTGCACAGCACCAGCTAGGGCAGCAACACCTCTGAAGGGGCTTCCCAGTCTATTATGTGTGAAACATGGCTCCAACTGGAGCCTGGTCATCAGCATGTGCAGTCAGACCCTGGCAGCTGGTGCAGGGAAGGGCTCTCAGCTGCTTACCGTGACTTACTGTCACATGTCCCCATAACCAAGATTCTGGGACAAATCTCAGCACTGTTGTCCCTGTGGAGACTGAGAGCACCACAGGAATACCACCCAGGTGGGGCAGCCACAAGTCACTCCAAGTGATGGGAACTTAGAAAAAACTGCATGCAAGGGGTGGCTGCTCCATGTTGCCCACAACAGAGTTCCTTCCCCTTTGTCAAATCAACTGATCTTGATCCCTGCTAAAATGTGGGGCATGAACTAGGTGATGCACCCAACCAACCTACCCGGGCAGTTCCCAGGTGGCCTTGCTAGACTGGCCACTGCTGCCTGCCTTGGAAGTGCTCCCATTGCTAATTGGTGTGCCTTGGAGGGGCAGGTATGCAGGGTAAATACAGAAGCCTTTAAGAGCAGAACTGTCAAATAAAGTGTTACACTCCATCAGCTCCTATTGCACCCATGGCTGAACAGCACTAGCCAGCATTGGATAACACTCAGATCTGCTCGTGGATGCGTTTGACATCTGTGCAGGAGAAATACACACTCTGTGATGAATCAGGAGCTGGAGCCCAGCAGCAGGCATTTAAGGCTGAACCATTTGTTTTAGAGGGCTTTACATTCCGGTTATAAAATTTCCTCTGGGCTGGAAGCTGGTGCCCAAGAAGAAATTGTCTCTCTGTTCTGTGTAGTTTGCTGTAAATCCTGTTAGTCTCCTGTGCAGCATGTCACAGGAGCTGGAGCCACAGGGATGTCAAGCTGGGGCATTCTGCTAAGCACTGCAGTTTGGGTGTGTGCTCAGTGTCAGAAAGACCAAAGCACTGTGACTTCATTAAATAGAGTCTAGTTTGACGTTTATATTTTTGGAACTGAAAACTATTTGGGTTTTGGCTTGGGTTGGGTTAGGGTTTTTTGATATTGGGAAACTCGAGAGCAGGCTTGTGGCTGCTAGCAGGCTCTCAGTGGGTTCTCCAGTTTGGAATAAATGTATCTCCACGTATGAGAAGGATTCATCTCTCTCAAGGTAAATCCATACATACCAGAACAATTATATGAGAGACCACGTGTATTTGCTAAGCAGAGCAGCCAAGCGAACCTGCTCTGCCCAGGACTTCCTGAGAGCGTCTGTCTGTCCCCAGTCCTGCAGTGTGACCCACACTGCACCTACTGGGATTCTCATTTAAGGTCCAAGCCTGATTTCCGAATTTGCAGCAGCCCTCCTGTGGGCTCAGGCTGTCCAGGACAGGAACTGTGCTCCTCTCGGTGGGCTCTTCAGCGCCTGAGGGGACGCCCGAGGCCAAGTGCTGCTGCCCGGGGGCGCAGCTGTGCTGCTCCTCCAGCGCTGGGGTGGGACAATGCGAGAGGCAGCGCTGTGAGCAGGCTGGGGGGGACGTGAGGATTTGCTTCTGTCAGCTCGAGTTAGTCCCCAAACATTCACATTACTGTAATGCAGTTGAAAAGGAATCCACAAGTTACAGGAAATGATTTACAGGACACGAGGCACTGCATTTCAGAGGTCTCATGTGTGCCATAAAAAATATATTATGAAGGAATAATCTTCATTGGAACTGGAGCTGCACAGGGAGAACACATGTCCAGCTGAGAGCAGCATTGAGCTTTTGTTCATTATGGGAAACGTTGGTGCTTTTCCTCTTTTATTATGAATACATTTCTCAGCTCTGGGCAGCTACCTAATACTGGCACTTAATTTTTGTTTCCAAATGTTGCTTTTGCAATGAGACCAAGTGTAGCTGGGACTCCAAAGGCATGTTGCTCTGGTGGAGCTGGCAGTCCTGAGGTATTTAGGTCAGGTGAAGAGTAAAGTCAGGGCTCTGAATTTTAGGAAAGCAAACTGCCAGCTCTTCAAGGAGTTAGTCAATGTGACCGCTGGGAAACTGCCCTCAGGGAGAAGGAGCAGAGCAGAGCTGGCAGGTCTTTAAGGACACTTTCCATAGAGCACAAGAGCTCGTGATCTCCAGGCACAAGAAATCAGGCAAGGAAGGCAGAAGCCTGACATGGCTGAGGTGGGACCTGCTGGTCAAAATCAAGGGGAGGAAGGAAATGCACAGGCAGTGGAAACAGGGAGAGGTATCATGGGAAAAGTATAGGGAAACTGCCAGTTGTGTAGGGATGGAAGCGGGAAGGCCAAGGCTGGAGCTGAGCTTGGCAAGGGACATACAGAATAATAAGAAGGGCTTCTACAGATATGTCAGCTGAAAAAGGAGGTCAAATAAAGCAGTGACAGCACAAGGGAGAATGGCTTTGCACTTACAGAGGACAATGTTAGATTGGATACTGGGAAGAAATTCTTCCCTGTGAGAGTGGTGAGGCCTCGGCACAGGGTGCCCAGAGAAGCTGTGGCTGCCCCATCCCTGAAATGTCCAAGGCCAGGTTGGATGGGGCTTGGAGCAACCTGGGATGGTGGAAGATGTCCCTGCCCATGGCAAGGGTTGGACTCTGTGACCTTGAAGAATCTCTTACAATGCAAAACATTCCATGATTCTATGTTCCCTATGCAACAGCAAGGTTTGGAGATGGGCTTCCCCTGTCAAACCTGGGCAATCCCTGGGCTTCCCCTGTAAAACCTAGGCCATGGCTCATCAGCTGGGGGAGCATTAGGAAGCTCGGCCAGCTCTCTCCCATCCAGCCTCAGCCAGAACACCTCTGAGTGATGGGATGCACAATCCAGCAGTTGCCCAGAGTGGTGAGTGGAGACGTGTCACTGGATGAGGTACACAGCATTCACAGACACACGAGGCTGGAGACACAGTCTGCATTTTCCCAGTGCTGGCTCAGAAGTGCAGCTGTGGCCCTTGTATGTGTGAACATGTAGCTGCTCTGCAGCTTTTGCCACTGGGGTCAGGTGCTGGCTCTTTCTGTCATCTGTGGCCCTCAGGTAGTGCTGGTAGTGCAGGTGCACAAGGTTAGATTGCTGCTCGTTCACCTGTGAGGGTTTTAGCAAATGGCCGTGTTCCTCCATTCATCACNTCCAGCTGAGAGCAGCATTGAGCTTTTGTTCATTATGGGAAACGTTGGTGCTTTTCCTCTTTTATTATGAATACATTTCTCAGCTCTGGGCAGCTACCTAATACTGGCACTTAATTTTTGTTTCCAAATGTTGCTTTTGCAATGAGACCAAGTGTAGCTGGGACTCCAAAGGCATGTTGCTCTGGTGGAGCTGGCAGTCCTGAGGTATTTAGGTCAGGTGAAGAGTAAAGTCAGGGCTCTGAATTTTAGGAAAGCAAACTGCCAGCTCTTCAAGGAGTTAGTCAATGTGACCGCTGGGAAACTGCCCTCAGGGAGAAGGAGCAGAGCAGAGCTGGCAGGTCTTTAAGGACACTTTCCATAGAGCACAAGAGCTCGTGATCTCCAGGCACAAGAAATCAGGCAAGGAAGGCAGAAGCCTGACATGGCTGAGGTGGGACCTGCTGGTCAAAATCAAGGGGAGGAAGGAAATGCACAGGCAGTGGAAACAGGGAGAGGTATCATGGGAAAAGTATAGGGAAACTGCCAGTTGTGTAGGGATGGAAGCGGGAAGGCCAAGGCTGGAGCTGAGCTTGGCAAGGGACATACAGAATAATAAGAAGGGCTTCTACAGATATGTCAGCTGAAAAAGGAGGTCAAATAAAGCAGTGACAGCACAAGGGAGAATGGCTTTGCACTTACAGAGGACAATGTTAGATTGGATACTGGGAAGAAATTCTTCCCTGTGAGAGTGGTGAGGCCTCGGCACAGGGTGCCCAGAGAAGCTGTGGCTGCCCCATCCCTGAAATGTCCAAGGCCAGGTTGGATGGGGCTTGGAGCAACCTGGGATGGTGGAAGATGTCCCTGCCCATGGCAAGGGTTGGACTCTGTGACCTTGAAGAATCTCTTACAATGCAAAACATTCCATGATTCTATGTTCCCTATGCAACAGCAAGGTTTGGAGATGGGCTTCCCCTGTCAAACCTGGGCAATCCCTGGGCTTCCCCTGTAAAACCTAGGCCATGGCTCATCAGCTGGGGGAGCATTAGGAAGCTCGGCCAGCTCTCTCCCATCCAGCCTCAGCCAGAACACCTCTGAGTGATGGGATGCACAATCCAGCAGTTGCCCAGAGTGGTGAGTGGAGACGTGTCACTGGATGAGGTACACAGCATTCACAGACACACGAGGCTGGAGACACAGTCTGCATTTTCCCAGTGCTGGCTCAGAAGTGCAGCTGTGGCCCTTGTATGTGTGAACATGTAGCTGCTCTGCAGCTTTTGCCACTGGGGTCAGGTGCTGGCTCTTTCTGTCATCTGTGGCCCTCAGGTAGTGCTGGTAGTGCAGGTGCACAAGGTTAGATTGCTGCTCGTTCACCTGTGAGGGTTTTAGCAAATGGCCGTGTTCCTCCATTCATCACTGTACAGGGCACTGCCAGCGCTGTTCTGCTGTGGGGCAGGATGCCAAGGGCTGTGACATGCCCCAATGTCCCAGGGCAACATGCATGATGGAGAGACTCCTGGAGACCCCAGACGAGGTATAGGAGAAAGCTGAGAGACAATAACGCCTTTCTTCCCCTCACAAAATCCATCCTAAAGCCAAAGCTGAGAACTGGAGGTGGGAAGTGACAAAACGTGGAGCTGGAAAGAGGTGATGGCTGCTCCAGAAAACTGTGAGGAAGGAGGCTGTCAGCCCCAGTCTGCTCCACCAAGGCTGGGGACAGAGTTCCTGGAAGAGCATCATGCGAGGGTGTAATTGGCCTCATCTACTAGTGCAGCTCCTGGCACTTAAACCATGAACCCTCCATGCTCCAAATTAAGTTCCTGCCTGCCCCTGCCCACAGTCTGCCACCTCTCCTCAGGATCCCAGGAGAAAGCAAGCTGCCCTAAGAAACTGTCCTCTCTGTCCCAGATCCCCATAGGGCCAGAACCAAGGGACCTGGGCCCTGCTGTGTGGGGCTGTCCCAGAGGCCCGGTCTCTCAGCAGCTGGAGGCTCTGTACAGGAGCCATGGGCTGGGGACAGAATAGACTTTGGGGGAGGTGGAGGGGAGCGGGCCAGAACAAGGGGCCAAGGAGCTGTGGTGCGGTGATTTTTGCAGGGGAAAAGGAGGAGGATTTGTAGGGTACAGCTGACACCGCCCCTGTTTCTGAGGCCCGGCGCCCTCCCTGTGCCGTGGGTGCTGGCACGGGTGGATGTGGCACGCCGGGTGGCTCTGGGCAGCAGGACCGCGGCAGCTGGGCCTGCCCGGGCCGGGGGTCTC
>VZTE01001857.1:241867-317731 GCA_013397775.1 Eulacestoma nigropectus
AGCGGGACCCGCAGGAGTCGAGCACCACGGACGAGGAGCTGAGCCGGGCCGGCAGCCCGGGCAGCCGCGGCGGCAGCGGCAGCACCACGCCGGACTACGGGGAGAAGCGGCTGCCGCAAGCCCTCATCATAGGGGTGAAGAAGGGGGGGACGCGGGCGCTGCTGGAGGCCATCCGGGCGCACCCCGACGTGCGGGCCGTGGGCACCGAGCCCCACTTCTTCGACAGGAACTACGAGAAGGGACTGGAGTGGTACAGGTGAGGGCGGGGGGCTGCGGGCGCGATCCGCGGCGGGGGGGGAGGAGGAAGCTCCTGTGTGGTCCCGGGGGTCCTCTGTTCCCCCCGGTGGGACCCGGGGCGAAGGCGCGGGCTCCGGAACCCCCGCGTGCGTCCGCGGGGCCGCGGCGGGTGCGGAGCCGGAGAGCCGAGCCGCGGTGCCGGGGCAGGCGGGAGGTCGCCGGGGGCCGCTCCTGGCAGCGCTGGCGATTGAAAACGAGGTGTTCTGGTGGGAAAGCAGGAAATCTGTAATAACATTCCTCTCGGTTGGTCAGAGTGTGTGAGCAAACCGCAGCAGTTCAGCTGTACTTGGTGTAAAATACGCCTAAATAGGTCGGTAGTTAATAATCACTGAAATAAACAAGATCGCAAGTTATTCCAGGTGCTGCTAGGGCTGAAGGATGCTGCCTTCATGTGAGCACAGGCTTTGCTTCACAATAAGGTTTACTCTTTATTCAACAAGTTCCACGTCAGGAAGTTTTTTCCATTGACAACATGTAATTCTGTTCGTGATGAAGTCTCTAAATACTGTTGTCTGACGTTGGGTAACATTTTAAAGGAATTTTATGTTAAAAGTCCTGGTTATTAGAAAACACTGGACTGCAGTAAGGAGGTGTTAAGTGTCTTGGCAGGTTTAGCAAATCAATGGATTGTGATGGCTCAGTGTTTCTCTCTCTCTTTAAAAATTTTTGAGCAGAATACAGCACACCAGTAGAACTTAAAAATTCTCAGTAGCTCTATAGTTCACTGTTCAAAGCAAACCATATTGGTTCTTGATATGAAGTGGTCTGTGGCTGAGCTGGTGAAGTTCTTGTTGTGGTTAGTATGGCAGCTGCTTAGTTGCTCTGAAAATGAAGCTGAAAATGCGAAGCAGCAGGTTAGTTACTGCCTCGATTATCTGATCTCTCTTTATTAAAATAAAGTACATGGTTTTCATGTCAGGGGTATTTAAATATGAGAAGCTCCAGGCAGTCTTCTGTGGGGATTGCGGAAGCAAAGTCTTCGTAACACTTGGTGTGGCATCCGCTTGGCTCTGGTGAAATGCTGTGGGATTTTCTGGAGGGATTTCAAGAAAGTGGACATCAGCACTGAGAAAGTGAGGTTGTCCCTGAGAGCGTTTTCAGTGTGCTGCTCTGATGGGGGGAAGAAATAAAGGACTGGCTATGGTTATTGTGTTTATAGATATAATTTAAGATACAGTATTTTATTGTACTGAATTTTCCTGGAGGAAAGGCTTACCTTGAAAAATAAGTTTTAAAAAGTTGCTAGAAGAGGATAGAAAGTGGCGTATAAAAAAAGTTTGGTTTTATTCAAAACAGGCAGAAGAAGATCAAGCACTGAATATGATGAGCATCTGCTTTTTCATCTTTAAAGTCGTGCTACTAGAAAAGGGCTAGTGAGTGGGTGTAACTCCTCTCGTGGAGTAAGAGGCACACACAGGTTTTCCTTTGCAGAATGCAGTTTGATATTTTCCATCCCTGCAGCAGCTCTCTGGTGTGTGCAGCTCATTTCAAGCCCTGGAGCTCTGCTGCTTTGGGGGGTAGAGGTGGGAGAAGAACAGGTTGGGGCACCCTTGGTGTGTGAGGGTCTGGGCAGAACAGAGTATGGGGATGGACGCTCTGGGCACAGGATAAAGAAATGACTCTGCTGCTCTGTTGCCATTGCAGCCCTGGCTGCCTTACCTACAGTTATCTTCACACCTGCCCAACCCAAACGTGCTTCTCCCCCCTTCTTCCAAGAGTGTTCAGCCTTGCAGGGGCAGGACACTGCTAGTGGTCTGTGCCTCAGCAGCATCCACAACTTCCCTGGTGCTGTACTGGTGTCAGGCTGTCGTCATTGTCCGGCTTTTAGTGCCATACAAACACAAACTAAAAGCAGAATGGGGAAACATCGCTGTCCATCCCGGCAGCTGTTTCTTCCTGACCTTCTCTGAGATTATCTGATTGAGTACGCTAGGGAGGCTGACAGCTCACAGCTGTGTCCCAGGTAGAGTAATTGGAGATTTTTCCCATCCACAGAAATGTCAATGTTCTTTTAGCAAAGAAGCAGCTATTGAAATTTTTACCAGCATTTCCTTATGATGACTTCTGCATTACACACTGTGAGCTTTTAACACTGTCAAGTTTTTTCTTACATAGTGAAATAAGGGAATGGCAGACCTTCAGGGTTCCTTGCTTTGTTGTTCAGTCCCAAGATTATCTCCCAGCCTCGAAGAGCTGGGAAGGGAAATGCTTTCTCCACCTGTAAAATGGAGACGGCACCAGGGCATTGCTATGTCTTTGTGTGTACCCCATGCTGCATTACCTGTGTCTTTGCTGCCTTGAGATTGAAAAGCCCTAAACGCTCTGGGTCTCTGGTCCAGGATCTCTCTCAGCAGCTGGAGTTGCTGCAAACACTGGGCCAGGGGACGCCAGCTCTGTGCTGCTGGGGGCAGGGTGGCATGTCAGGATGGCAGTTCCACACTGTCTGCTCTGTTTTTTCCTGGTAACCTGTAGGGAAAGCTGACGGTTTGTATGCTGTCTCTGTTTAGCTCAGTTCACGTGGCAATTGCAAACAGAGGTCTTCCCATACACATACTGGTGCAAACTGGGCCAAGATTAATTTTGGTTAGTTTCTGTTATGCTGCCAGAATTGTTTGTGTGGTTGCAGTTTATGATTCTGTCCATCTTAATGCTGGGCTCTCTGAAGGACAAGTTCCATGGTACAGGTTTCCTTAAAAAGCATCCAGTCTTCCTCTGCCGTTCCTTTGTAAGTCATTGTCTTTGACTTGCCCCTTCCTTCCTTCCCCGGGATATGCCATCTTTCCTGCAGGAGCTGCTGCTCATTTTTATCCAGTGTCCAAGTGTCCCCCTGCTCTCTCACGTGCCCAGGCACAGAGTAATCTCTGCATGTCCCCCCGGCCAGGTGGGACTGCAAGCATTTGCTCTCTCCAGTGTGATGCTCATGCCTCAGTGGGCATGTCCCATACCGTGAGCTCTGCCCTGAGCTATCCTGCATTTGGAAAAGCACTGAGAGCCTTTCTGAGAGCACAGAAAGGACAGCAGAATGACAGAGAGGCCTCTGAGGCCAGGGAATGGAGATTACATCCACAAATGCTCATTACAAGCACAGACAGGCGCAGCATTTGGGACATGCCTGAGTTCCCTGCCTGGGTGTGGATCAAGGGCATACAAGCGTGTAGGGATGTTGTGGATTATGGTAACTGAAAACTGCCCGCAGTGTCCAACACTTGGACAGGTTTGTCCTCTTGTGGTGCTGGGGGCTGTGGTTTGGTCTCAGAGATGAGAGAACCCAGAGAGCTGGGCAGGAGCCCTGGAGTTGGTGTGGCCCCAGTGGCTTTGTGTGACTGGAGAAGGAGCAGGGGGTGATCCTGTTTGGCACTGTGCAGTGGCCACACTGCCCTGCACCAGTACTGTGGGTGGTGGACCGGGTTCACCTGTGCAGATGCCAATACCTTGGGATGCTCAGATGCTGCTGGTGACTGGTCTGGGGGCAGGTGGCTGTATGAAGGAGTGGGAGCTCCGAGCACTGTCTTGGGGGACTTTAGTTGTGTCTTTCTGCTGGTGCAAATGACCAGCACAGGAGACCTCATCACTTGGGCACCCTTGAGGTTCTCTGAGCTGAGAAGAACAGCCCAGTGCTCCCAGCCACCATCCCCAGCTGTCTGCAGGCTCATCACGGTGAGGGGGTTCAGTTCTGTCATGTTACGCTTTCAAGGCTATCTTGGCATCTTGCCTTTAGCAGAAAAACTGGGGATTTCTAACAGTATTTTGAAAACAAACTCGCAGTTTTAACACGAATATGATTTCCATAACACAAAGAGAACACTTGATAGTGATGAGTTGAAACTGAGTTTTAAGTTTCACTGATTGGAAGAGTTGAATTCTGTGTGTACATGCACATTGCTTTACTCCTTGCTTCTTCCTCAGTGGAACCCTCATGGAGAGGCTGCAGCTATATCTGTCATTAGATCGCATTCCCCTCTCTGCCCTGGGCCTCCAGTGCTGAGCACTTGGACAGGGTGTAGCTGTGTGTGTGGAGTGGCTCCGCTGCAGGAGCAGTCACCATGACAGGGAATGGAATGGCTTGCATGTCTAATGCTATTTGCACCGCCTGTCTGGGTTTTTTGGAGTGTTCTCCCAAGCAGTCAGGCCTGAGTGTTATTTGGTGAGCTGCTGCCCTCATACAAGTAATGAATAATGCCATGACAGGGAGATCTTCTCTCAGTAATAAACATGTGCTCACGAGTCAGCGGTTCCGTGGGGCCGCTGGCTGTGGCTCCGGAGCTGGCGCTCCCAGTCGCATCCCTGTGGACACTCAATTCATCTGTATGGGGGAGGCAGCTGTTGTGTGTTGTTATTGCTGCCATGGGCTCTGCTCCCCATGGGGCCGTCTCACCTTCCTTCCTGTGCTGACCTAGAGGCTGGAGCAGTGGGGTCATCCCTGTGTGCCCAGGGCTGATACACCCTTGGAGCGCCCGGCTTTTGCTGCCATGGCTGCTGGCAGGAATTGTGTCCTGAGATGTGTGGGGGGACCCTTCTTCGACATCCCCTAACAGCTGTTGGGCAGCAATAGCCTGGGGCCATTTCAGCCTCATCCCACACAGTGTCACCTCACTGTGAGCTGTGCCTTGCTGTGAGCTGTAATTGTGTTGCTGGGTAATGCCTGTGCTGTTCTGATCGGCTCAGGGCATTCAGGAAATCAAACCCTTTCCATCAGCACTGAGAGCCTGTGCTGACAGCACTGTGGGAACACCTACAATGGGCAGATGGATTGGGGTCTGCTGCTGCCCACAGGCACTGCTGCAGAGCCTAGGAATTGCTGTGTTTCTCTGCAAAAGGCCTTCTCAGAGTGTTGTACCCAATGCACTTTTGGTAACTTAGGGAAAGTGCATTGATTTTGTTTCTGGGCACTGCTGTGAGTTGGCTTTTGCTGAAATGTAGTGACTCAGCTGCCTCTCTCCTCTGTGGATCCAGTGTATTGGACTTTGCTGACACCTAGGTCGGCTCTGGGCTGGGGACTGTGAGCAGGGGTCAGGCTCTGTGCTGGTTGGCCCCCGTGTTTCATCCATCTGGAGACTGATGAGAGGCCACTCCAGCAGCAGGCATGGATTTTCTTCTGCACCTAGAGCTACTGCAGTGAATCTGCTGTGTGTCAGAACTGGGGGTCTCCCGGCCCTGCCCCTGCCTTGTGTGCTGGGCCAGGGGAACCCACCCTGTACCCTTCCTGGGCAGCAGTTGTCTCCCTCCTTTCTGCTCTGTTTTAGCTCAAGGAATGGGATGAAGGAATGAATTGTGTCTATTTGCGGTGTTTTATCACCTGATGATGGTTATCCACAGGCTGCTCAGTTGTAGCCATGGGAATGGCAGCTGCTCTCAGCACCTGCAGCCCCTATGTGCTGCGCTGGCTCTTCCTGCAAAGAGGGTGAGAGAAGTGCCAGGGCCAACACACTGGCAGGAGGGCTCTGGAGTACCCGCTCCCGCAGGGCTTGTCACTGCTTCTGCCTCCACGTGAAATGTATTTGTAGTTGACTGTGGGCACAAAGTGCTGAGAGAAGGGTGGAAGCAAGAGGGGGAGGCAGTAGGGTGCTCTCTGTGCCCCTTGGCAGCCCCCAGGCACCGGCCCCACTCTGCCTTGGCAGGGAGGTGTCTGGTCCCATTCCCTCAGAAGGGTGGAGGGGAGTGACCAGGGCCACGTCCCACCACCGTGCCCAGCTGGGGTTCTGCCCTGCTCCCACTCTGATCCCAGTGTGTGTGGGGAGCCTGTGAACAGGAGCAGTGACACAGCTCCCTTGGGAGGGTTACAGATGCAGGGCTCAGCACAACCAGCCTTGCATGCTGGGGACGCCTCTTGCAGTGACTGTTGGAACATCCCTTGGAGCATGTAGGAAACTGGCACATGTCACCAGCCCTGAAATCACTGAACTGTCGCCCTGTAGTCTCAAGAACATCCTTTCTCTAGGATTTTGCCCAATAACCCACTTTGTGAACACTCTGGTGCTTTGCTTAATGGTTTAAGTGTTATCTGTGGTGTCAAAGTGTGTGAGCTTCGCTCTCTTTGTGAGCGCAGTACTGCTCGTGCATGTAGAGTTACAGAAAACTCAAAAATAGGCCTGGGGAAAAATAGCCCCTTGGAGAAGCAAAAGGGGAAGTGTTGGGTGGTCACATTCTCTGGTTTAAATGATGCACCTGGCCCCTGCTTGCTCCCTGGCTCAGCAAGGCTCACTCTGCTCTGCGCAGAGCCCAGACTGGCAGAGAAGGAACAACAACTTGTCAAAGAAAGTTATGGGCAAAGGCTTTAGATTTTCAAAGTCAAAATTCCAACCCAAATTTGTGACACTTTGTATCGACAAAGGTAAGAGTCTTTTTTTTTTTTATGGGTTTCTTTTACCTCTTCTTGTCATGGGGACTCCTTTTCTCTGAGTCATTATTTCATGCACTTCAGCAGAAATTTTATTGCTTTGGGGGCTGGGCTGCTTCATGTGGGACATTTCTCACTGCTTGGAGTGTGATACACAGAGGTAATTTCTTTCAAATGATTTTTGCTTGAAGTGGTTTCAATGAATTGCAAAGGGTACGAGGGTATGAGCATGAATGAATGGCTGAAACATTTGTATTGAGTCCAGGTGAGGAACCTGCACGATCAAACTTTCCAGAGCATCCAGCGTGGATATTGTAATGTCACTGTCCTGTGCATGTGAGCAGCAGTTCATTTTAGCCTCTTTATCCACTTTTTAGTAAGTATTATTTAGGGTTGTAAAAGGTTTAAATTGGTTTCCCTATATTTGAAAAAGTTTAAAGGAAACTCCAGAATGTAAGAGGCTTTTCAGTCACAGTGAGAAATTCCTGTTTAGATCAAAGGTGCCTGTCAGGGGCATGGGGGGAGTGGCTGGGCAGGATTGGGCCCTGACCCTGCCAAGAGCAGCTCCTCTCCCTGGGCATGGCCAAGCTGTTGCCCAGGCCTTGCTCCACACATGATGGCACATGGGCACTGCTCCCCTTGTTTGTTATTTAGGTAGCTGCAGTTTCCAAGCTGAAGGAGAGTGTTGAAAGCTGACTGTAGAAGGCTGGGGAAAAGATTCATACTTATGAAAAGGAAGAAGAAAAAAGCCAAAAAACACCCCTCAAAAAAACCCTCCAACCTTTTTTTTCGAAGTCTTCCATTTCCTTCCCCAGTGTCTATACACCAATTTAGTAAATGTTGCAAGGCACAGTATTTCCCCCCTTGTCATATTATACATCCAGACATCAAGGATGGATCATAAACTTGCTCTTTATGGCTTTAACATTTCAATTGCTAGTCACATTTTATGTAAATGAAGGTATTTACCTTGACAAGCTCTCCTGTGAAGTACAGTACTTCTTTACAGAATATATTTGGCAATATAAACAGGCCAAATGCTGGGGGTGGATGCAAAATTCACAATTGATTTTTACAGCTAAGTAGGATCCTCCCAAAATATACTGGAGTTGTCTGCTCCAATCTTGTCAGTGCCTGGAGAAACTGAGGCAGGGGGACCTGCGGGAAGAGGAAATAGTGAAGGGACATCAGTTATAGCCACCGACCTACTAAACTGAACTAGCTTTGGATAAAAATAACTCCATCTGCCAGACTTTATTTTGTATTACAGAGATTGCTGTAACACATTTCAAGCCAAAATCTGATTTCCATTCCCTTCAGAGCCAGGCTGGACTGGACTTGGCCTTCTCCTTTATTAGCAGTAATGATTTTGGATCCAAGCAGAGCAGCGCTGCTGTGGTAGCCCAGATCCACAGTTCTCCTTTGTTTTAGTGTATTTCCTTTCGTTTTGCATTGAGATGGGTACAGCAATACATTTAGTATTAGTGTTCATCCACATCTGCAAATAACTTTATTTCAGCCTCAGCTCTGCCCTTTCTGTATTTGTTCTCGATGGACACTCATATAATTAAGCTGAGCTGTGAGCACGCTCACGGGAAGCCAATGTCAGCATCAGGACTGGGTGTTGAAGCATGGTTGGATTCAGCAGCTGACAGCAGGAGCTGCCACCACCCAGCCAAAGGGGAGACAAACCCACCCAACCTGTGTGATGCCAACATGGGGGGGTGCACCAGCCCCAGAGGCTTTGAGGCTCCTCCAGGTGCTTCTGTGCCCCAGGAGGCTCAGCTGCTGCCCTCCCCCATTGAGGGCCCACCCCTGAGCCCCAGACATGTGGGAAGGGGTCACCTCCCAACTCAGTCCTGGATGGAAGGTGCCGTGTCACCTGTGCAGGTGACAAACTGTCAGTCACTCGGCTCTGGTCCCGCTTGCTCAACAACAAACTGACCATTTTCCATCCAAAGTGCTGACTCAAGAAATGCTGGTGGCAGACCATGGATCCTAAAGTCATTGCTGCTGGAGGTCTTTAACTGGCTATTGGTTCATCCCTCCTCGGTCTGTTGCCCGGGGAGTGCCAGCATTGATCCCACAGTGCCGCTCCCCTGCACTGTCAGCGCTCACACCTTCAAGCTCATTTTGGGGCTCTTTATTTGTACTCTTTTAATTCCCAAACTACCAATCACCACCTCTGCTTCATGCTCTGTGGCCCTGGGGCCTGCAGAGCAGGAGGGTGCAATGAGGGACACTGGTACCTCAGGAAAGGGCTCGGGGTACCCTAGGAAAGGGCTGTGCTTCCTCTACATGAGCTGTTCACCTTGCACAGAAAGGCAAATCCACAGTCAGGCGTGAACTAGAGGGGCTCTGGGGCGCCAGGCTATGTGGTGGGGATGGTGATTTCGCAGCATGAAGGAGGATGTTGGGGCCATGGGTTGTGCTGGTGCTGAGCTGTGCCACAGAAAAGAGGGCGTTACACCTGCCCGGGGCCTGGCAGTGAAGCGAGGGCACTCAGCAGTGTTCCTGCTCTTGGTCTTTGTTAATGGCTCCCCTGGAGAAATGGGTATCTGGCCAAATGAGCACAATCCAGGGCACCCAGGCACCTGCTGCAATCACTGTCGTAACCGTGCGCGTGACCCCCCGGGAGCTGGGTCTGGCAGGGCAGACCCCAAAGGGGCTGGCGCTGCGTGGAGGGGCAGGGACTCCAGGGCTGCACAGCCCCTGAGATGGGGCAGCTGTTGTTTGGGCTGCTCATCCTGCACTGCCAGCGTGGGGAACAGGGTGCAGGAGCTCTGTTGCTGGGTCTGCTGCACATGCCGGGATCTGGAATGCTAACGGCTCCTTACTCAGCTCAAAATCATCTAGAACCCCCCAAAAAATCGAAGCACTGTGGGAAAAATACCTAAGGCTACAACTTCATTGGTAAACTAAAGCATCTTGCTGAGAATTTCATAGACCCAGCAAATCATAATGCAATTTCCTATGCAAAAAGGGTTTATCTCTATCTAAATATTATTCTGCATCGTTACTCATTGTAGGGAAGTTATTGCTCTCCTAGGTTAAATGATTGAACTTTGGAAATAGAGCTGCAAGCTTATTGTACAGACGGGAGCTTGACTTTTATTGCTCCTAAATTGTAGTGATACTCTTAGATGTGAGTAAAATATATGCTCCATTAGAAAATATTAAAGTTTGGTACCACTTTAAAATTAAAAAAGATTAAAAGAAGCATTTCTGCAGTCTAGCCCACCATGAAATTTGAGTCTATTTGGTATGTGAAATGTGTAATACAAATAGCTTAACAATTAATGACAAAAGAAGAGCTGGGATGGATTTATGGCTCAAACTACCCTGGATTTCACAAGGCTGGAGTGGCAGCAAGGGAAATGTGTTATTAGATCATTACAGGCTTTTCTGCTAGAGCCACTGCTGCTAAAGTTACAGCAAGGTGTTTTATTATTGCTCTGTTCCCACATAATACTCTGAAGCACTCTCGTCTTGGGATATGGTTGTCTCAGCGGGAGGCGATCCACGTCTCTGCCGCAGATGGGTTCCTTTGGAAAACCTGATCAGGAACTCCTCAGCCATTTTTTTGCAGTAGGCAGTGGTGAAGAAGTGCTTTCCCATGGCTAGGCTGTGTAAGGAGCTTGTTTATTAGTGTGTAAGCTCAGAGCCGCTGGCTGTCAGCGGGGTGATGGATACGGGAGCGGGGGAGGGCCCCATGGCACCGTGGTGAGTCCGTCTCCTGCTGCCCGGTTCAGGGTTCTTCCCCGGGGTGCTCTGGCACGGCGTTGTCCACTGCGCCTCCCCCCATGACCCCTATTAACTTTTTCTAATGCTTGGAGTATGTTGCAGGCAGAGGTGAGCCTGAAGCTCTTCGCTGTGCCCAGAGCGTAAGGATTTGGGATGCTGGTGTAGGGAGGAAGGGGGGGGTTTCTGCAGAGAGGTGGATTTCACCTGTGCCTCTGTCTTCCAGTGAGCCTGGGGAGAGCTGAGCCCCCAGTTACCCCAAGGCTGGGGAGACACCCTCATCCTGCAGCACTGCTGCTATTGTTGGGGAGGGTCTCAGCTGCAGCCCTTCCCCTCCCACGTGTGGCTGTCAGCATCCAGTAGGGACCCAGGCACTGTAGTCCCACCACCGGCCCACCCAGGCAGCCGTGTTGTGCCTTGGGCTCTCTCCCGGGGTGGGCAAAATAGATTGAGGTAGGACTGGTGTTTTGGGTGCCTTTGGGGTGCAGATTCAGGGCCTGTGGTGCCAGATGAACGTTGTATGGCCCTTGGGAGTACAAACTGCATTTCTAATCCAGCTTTCTTACCTTGCACTTCATATGAGAGTAATCTTGTACTCTGTGCCTCTGTGCTGGAGCATACAGTGCAGGATACGTATCTCCTTCTTCATTAACAGGATTTATATCCTTGGTGTTCCTTGCTGGATGACTTAGTATTATAATGAAGAACATGAGTGCTGCCTTAATTAAAATGTAACCCCCCACATTAATATATATGTTGCCACTGAAAATTAAAATTCACTGAAAACTGTGTTTAAAAGTTTGTGGCAGGTGTAGCTGGCGGTATGTGAAAGGGGAGGTGATTTGGGGTGAAGTGCCCCAGCTGGGCAGCCTAGCCACACAAGACCGTGCTCAGCCCACGGCAAGGACTGAGGTCAGAGCTGCCTTTATAGCCCCCCCAGCTGCCTGCCCAACTGGCTGGCGCTGGGGCACCAGAACTGTCCCAGGGCTGTGCACTGCCACCTGCCCTGTGCCAGTCCTCGTGCTCGCTCCCAGGATGTTCTGTTTTACCAGGGAGGTGCAAAGCAGCTTAATGAACCAGAGAATTTGTTCCATAATATTACTTAAAAAAAAAAATCTTGTAAATGCAAACATTCCAAGCCTGTCTCCGAGCTGTGCATGCATTGCCATTGGCAGTATGATCAGTTATGAAGATATTTTGCATTCAAGGATTTGCAGTTTCTAGGCCCATGAATATTCAGGCTCCAGCTCGCCCTTTTTGTCTGTGCTTCACACCTACCCTTTCCATTCCTTTGCTCCTTTTTTTTTTTTTCCAGTGGATTCAATTAGTTCTATTTGCTGCTTTAGCAATAAAACAATTCCCTCTGTGGCATTAAAATGAGTTTCTTTCATTATTTCATTTGGCTTCTTGTTATATGTGGAAGGAAGGTAGGGAGCTGTGCTCTGTGCCCCAGCTCACAGGGGCTGCCAAACCCTGGAGGACATGAGATGTACTTGGGGCAGCATTAGGAATTAATGAAGGGCATTGCTGGCGCAGAGCCGCAGGAGCTGTGCTGACAGAGCCACATTCAGAGCCACCAGCAAAATCTGACCGGTCCCAGAGACTTTCAGTAGGACTTTGGCACCTGAGTCACCGCAGCTTTCGATGTGCTGTGCTCCTGGCCATGCCTGAGTTCTTGGGTCTGGTCAGTTCTCAAACAGCCTTTGCATTACCTGCTGGTAACGAAATGGAGGGACTGAGTGGCTTAGATGAGGCATAAGTCAATCTGAGCTGAAAACATCAATTAAACCAGCAGATCGGTTTGTGGAAGCAGCGTGGCTGATGCATGGCAGCAGTGGCTGAAGCTGGTCAAGGGTCTTGGTCCCATTTCCTCCTGAAGCAGAGCCAAGTGCAGTGTGAGGAAAGCACAGAGGCACTGTGAGAGCCAGTGACTGTGTGGGCAGGGTCTACAAAGAATTACACATAGTTCCAGAACACTCTCGTCTGGCTACTCTTGGAGTGCCCTTTCAGGGGGCTGCAATGGCACTGGGAGTGTGTAGTGCGGACAGACCCATAAATCATTCGTTTCACACCGTGCTAAACGCAAATCCTATTAGCGCACTGAGGAGCATCTAAGTAGAGAAAAGAAAAAGGCAAGATAGAGGAAACGAGATTTAAATCTAATTGCTTTTCTGCCTGTGTTTCACCACTGTTTAGCTGGGACACAATGAAATGCAGTGGAGGAGAGTTGACACAGGTGGGAGTGGGAGCCAGTGCTGTTCCTGCTGCGCTGCCCCGGACAGCTGACGCAGGTGTTGAAGGTCAATGAGAGGAGATGTGGCTTTGTGTATTAAAAATTATTTTTTAAATTACTTTTCCTCCTCTTTCTGTGACTGGGGAAGGTTAAACTAGTTGTGCTGATTCCAGTTTCTTTTTCATTCCGAAGTTAAATCTAAAACCAAATGAGAATTTCCAGGCTGGTGGAGGGACTGCAGACCCTAGGGTCTGACAAGCACCCAAATTTTTGGAAAAAGAGGTTTGTGCCTTTCCTCTCCCCACAGAAAGGCCCAAGCCCCTTTGCAGCGGAAAGCGAGCGACCACTGGTGCTGGCTGCCTCCAGATGGAACTGTGGAATCAGGCAGGATGGGTGGCTGCCAGTGCGATGGGTTAGCAACAGCAGGTTTCAGAGGGACAAAGTAAAGGAGCTGAAAAAGGAAAGGTGTCTATTAGGGATGGAAAACCATTTTAAAAGGAAACAAAATTATAGTGTGCAGTAGGGTAAGTAGGACTGCAAAGTTCCGTAATTAATCACACTGTTGGAACTTGGAAAGGAAATAAATGTGATAAAAGGATTTGTCCAAATAGATTACAGGCAAATTAGAAAAAAAAAAAGAAAGGCAGGGTCATCACAGTCTTGGAAATTGTGCTCTTCAAAAATCTTTAATCATCCTCACAATCAATTCTGCGTTTCTTTAATAGCACTGTCTTGGATTAACCGCTACCTGCATCCAGACATTAAATGAAGTATTGAGTATTTGTCTCTCAACAATACACTTGGAAATTGTTTATTTCCCTACTTGTCTTTTGCGATGTATTTCAGTGCTGTAACCCAAGCTGAAATCCAGCCTGCCCGAGGTGCCCAGCGCTTGGTCCTGCAGGCTCCCGCCGCAAGGATCTGCAGCACGGGAGGGTTTTCTCATAAACCACTTGTTTGTTTGTGCAGACAATTACACCGGCTTTGCTATACAACAGTGTGTTTCTCTGCAGCAAACAATCTGCTTTATGGGTTTTCCTAGGAAAATATCAGCTCGCTATGCTCACTAATATGATTCAATTGTGTTGTGTTATCTGACCTTTAAGGAACTTGCAATCTATAATGACATGGTTCTACAGCGGAGCCACTCGTAAAAGCCCTGGCTCCTGGGGAATTCCGGCTGCAAATAAGTGAAGCCTAGCTACAGAAGCAATAACAAGGCACTTTAACCCCTCGGCTGCTGGCCTGCGGGGGTGGGTCACCATCCCCCTGGCGAGGTGCTGTAGGGATGTGTGCGTGGGCAGCTGGAGGTGGGAGCGCAGCTCTGTGTGTCCCATCCAGGAGCCCCCAGAGCTGGCGCCTCTCGCCCCTCTCCCCAGAGGCACGGTGGGACACAGGGGACAGGGAGGGGACCCGCTCTCGGCCAGCAGAGCCATTGGTGTTGGCTGTGCTGAGCAGGCAGGAGCGGGTCACCCGTGCGCTCGTTCCGCGTGCAGCGCTTGGCAGCGCGGCGGCGCAGGCTGTGCGCTGCCGCCTTCGTGCGCGGTGCCGCGGAAATGATTAACGCTGCTATCATTGCCGCCCACCCACCGCTCCCGTCTGTCCACTGCGCTCCGGGCGCCCTGCCGCGTGTGGAGGCACCAGCAAGCTCTGCTACAGATGGGGGGACCCCACGTGTGTCCCCTTGCCCTCCTGGTGGCGTGGAGGTCATGTCACTGCCAGTGCAGGCTCTGGGCTGCCACTGGAGAGCGTGGGACTGTCCTGATCTGGCATAACGTGGCCTCTGGCCCCCCCATCTCCCTTCTGGTCTGCCAATGTCCCAGAGGGACGCAGCGCTGCAGCCCATTGACCCCATGGCACAGTGGAAGCTCAGGAGCCAAACTGTTATATGCCCACATCCTCCCTTAGCTCTGGCTGTTCTTGCACTTTGAATTTATCTGCAAGGTGCTTAGGGGAGGTCCGCAGGTCTTGGTCTCAACCAAGACTAGAGTGACCCCTGGCTTGTAGATCAAATAGCCCTGTTTTCTCAGGAAGGGATATGCCATCCACCAGCTCATGCTGCTGGTCCCTCCCTGCATCTCTCCCAGCATGGTTGGGAGGACCTGGGGCTGGAGCAGGACATGGTGCTGTTGAGGAGGGCTTGGGAAGCCTCGGACTGTCTGTCCACAGTGCTCTGTTTGGCTGTATTTTCAGCCCACTAATTAATCACTGTCTGATCCCTCTGATTGCTTCTGTCTGACCTCCCTCTATGGCTGGAATGCTTTACCTAAGAGGCATTTCAGGGATTTTATTCAGCTGAATGAAAGATGGGGGATAGTTGGGAATCTGTCAGACCCAGGAAACTGGCAAGAGATGGGGAACTTGAGCAGAGAAACGAACACTCCAGAGATTCACAGAATGATTTGGGTTGAAAAGGACGTTAAAGATCATCCAGTTCCAACCCTCCTTCCACCCAGGTGCAGGATGGTGTGGAGCGCTTGCTGGCAAAGACTAAGGCAAAAAAATTTTAAAAGATTGGTTTATCAGAAAGTAAGGACAGCCTGTGCCAAGTTCTAGGTGCTGGGTTTTAAGAAAGTTTCCTCAGTCTGCTGCATCGGCTTTTGGCAGAAATCTTTGTGAAACGACTTTTCCACTGAGGAACAGGAGATCAGAGAACTGTTCCCTTTAACACTTGAGTGTGCATGAACTTGCAGGGATATTGTTTGAAGCTCTGCTACCCTTGTTAAAGGTCACTTTTTGATCCCATCAAATACCCTCTTTACCTGGAGATAAGATTTAAAAATGAAAGACGAAAGAGAAAGGGCTTAAGGAAGAAGGAGAAGCGGGAAGCTGGCTGAGCAGCTTGCGCCTGGCTGGCAGCAGGGGGGAGATGAAAGCGGGCGCTGGCACAGCCGGGAAAATGGCTCTGCAGGATGGGGACGGAGTAGAAACAGAGGGGCCCGGGCATCTCCAGGGCTGTGGGGCAGCCCCTCGGCACCTCCTGGTCTGGCACCAGGACCACTGACCACCCTGTGCTGCTGGTGCTCCCCTGCCCTGCCAGAGCCTGCTGCCGCCATCGCCACAGCGCAGAGGAAGGAAACCGCGCTGGGCCAAGGTCGTGGCTGAGGTCAATAAATTATACATGACAATTAATCTTAGAAACCTGTGTTTCGGGGGAGAAAGGCGAGGACACTGCGGATCCTGAGCTGGGCTGGCAGGCGGATGCCTTGGCTCCGTGTCAGCCCGGGGAAGTCAGTGGAAAACAAGTCTGTGCTGGGATGCTGTGAGTCGGTGTGAGTCACTCGGCACGGCTGGCACACTCTCGGTGCCCTTCTCGGCAGGCAGGGGGGTGGTGGCTGTCACTGCCCGGGTCGGGGGCTTGTTCCCACTGGCCTGTGGAGTGGCTGGGCTATGGTCCCGGGGTGTCCACCCGTGGGAGCTACTCAGCCTTCACGCATGCCGTGAGCCCTCCATGCTGGGGGTTCAGCAATTGTTTGCCTGTTACAATCAATTCCCATTTGAGATGTTTTAAAATGTATAACTGTCTCCTTGAGACTACAGCATTCAGCAGGTGGTAACACTCAAAGCTTTTTTTTTTAATCTGTAGTAAGGATTTACAAAGGAAACCTTGACTTTTAGATTGATTTTTAAATAAGCATATATTTAGTGGTTAGTGCTTGAAGTACATATTGGATTATATTCTTTTGCAAACAGAATATTCTAATTGATCTTGCTAATAAATAATGAAAGCCAGCCCTGCTACATATAATTCAAGGTTACACTGCGTTTGTATCAGCAGCACTGGGGAGTTTTTTAATGCTTAAAAGATTATTTCTTTTGAATAAGAAAAAAAATGGGGGTGGGGGTGAGACCAAATGCTGAGCTTTTCTCTAGAATTTCCTTTTGTTGTTTTCTAAACTGTAGTTAGCAAGTGTCACTGTTTGAGATCCTCCTATACATATAAAGCTAAACCTAAAAGCCTTTCCCTCTCCCCAGTGGCTGCCTCTCAGAAGTGACAGCAGCGAAGCATGTGCAGCACAGCCCTGGCTGCCTGCAGCTGGCCCTGTGGCTGCCTGGTGGGTGGGATGGGGCCAGGAACCCTTGGGAGGAGGGCAGTGCTGTCACTGGGACCTGAGAACAGCTGGAGGATCGATGTTGCTGTTCAGCCTAGCATTGATCAGCGCTGTGATGGGTCACGTGGCTGGGGCAAGAGCAGCTTCAAGGAGCCTCTGGGACGGGACAGGTCCGGGCCCTGCGCACCCTGGGGACACAGAGCTGCCTCTGGGGCTGGGCAGTGAGCTGGGCATAGCTGCGGCTCCTGGCAAGGGTGCAGAGCAGCTCTGTCGGCCAGTGCCCTCTGCAGCCATGCTCTGGCCCAGCACGAGCCAGGGACGGAACGGCTGCCTGGAGCTGGGGCACTCAGGGTGCAGGTTATTGTGGTGTGCAGATGTGGTGCAGGTTCTTGGAGTGCAGAGCAGGCATTAATCACCCAGTGACATTGCAATTACCACAGTGGACAGGGCATTTATTTGGCATTTAAGTTGTAATTAGGGGAAATAACTATTTCTTCCCCGTTCATAGAAGTTGCAAGTTGCAGCTGGCCAGCTTTGACCTAGTGAGTTTGTGCAGCTCAGCTGCATTGGCTTTGCCACAGGGCACAGAGCTCTTGTGTCCAGTGGAGGTGATGCCTGCTGTTACAGGGACATTCACAGCAGCTGTCCCCCCTCCATACCACAGCCTCTGCCTCTGGGGTGGCGGCAGTGACTGGAGCAGTGGAGAGGGCAGGGCACCTAGCCCGGGGTCATGCCATCCCACAGGGACCATGGGTCAGGGACACAGGACATTATTGCTCCCTAATTTCTACAGTATTTCTCCAATCTCGAATGCCCTAAGCCTGAGGACCAGGACAGAGGCCAGCCAGGCACTCAGTGGGGACTGGCAAAGGATAAAGCTGTGCGGCTTTGCATCCCAACTGGCTGCTGGAGGGAGAGCAAGATCTCCAGGGCTAGGGCAGTGTCCCAGCTGGCCAGTGGGTCAGGGCTGAGTGGATGCAAAAGCCTCCATTCTGTTCCACACCTGTGAGACCAGCAAAGCTCCTCATTCCTGAGCAAAACCCTACGTACCTTGTGGCTGGGACCTGCTGCTCCATTCCCCGTTGGGGATAGGGCAGGGATCCATGGCAGCACATGTGTCTGCTGACCCTCTTGCTGCCTTCCTGCTCCTGCTGCAAGAAGCCATTTGTTTGTGGAGTCAAGAGCGGTGCAGGAGGATGAGCCAGTGCAGGTCTCCCAGGCAAAAGGAGACATTCCTGGCTTCCTTTTCCCATGGGCTGCTGGCAACCACTCTCCCACCAGCTGGAGTGACAACATGATTGGCCAGGAAAGGCAGTGCAGTATTAAAGAGCTGCTGACACCTCATAGGAAATTCACTTCAAAATATTTTATTTAAGTGTGTATCTGTGGATTTTTCTGCTTCTCCTCCCCTTGCTCGACACCACAGGGAACATGCTCTCGAGTGCAGGCACTGTGCTGAATGGGATCTTGTGGATCTCAGAGGGGAGAGGACAGGGACACAGAGCCAAGCCCATAGAGTGTCCAGAACCTGCATGTGATGTCCCATGCCTCCAGGGCTGCCTCATGCCCAGCACACCCAGGTGTGGGAGCAGACTGACATGGAGCTGCAGAGCGCCATGGGCTCCATGGGCTGGGTGTCCTGGGTGGGAGCAGAGAAATGGAGGGTCATGAGATGAGGATAGATGGACTTTTCTGGGCTTGGCCAGGATGAAGGGCTGCTGCTGATGGCTGTTCATGAGCAAAACTTCTCATGGTTTTACCTTTTGTCTGTTCCAGGAAGTCATGATAAATATGGATGTGAGTGCACAGAGAGATGGGATGGTTAATTAGATTGGAGTCCTGCAAGTGGAATCTCCTGGGCTGTAATCACACCCTGGGGATGTAGCCAGTCCTGTGGGGACCCCCTGCACACTGCCAGGCTGTGGGACCTGGGGCTATGGACATCCATCTCCACGGATCTAATTCTACCTGCCTCACACGCTTGTTGTGTGAGTTGGAGTTAATTAATGCTCATAAAGCCACTCGGCATCTTTGGAGAAGAGCAAAGGTATTGTAGCTGCTGTTATGATTTACTAGGCAATGCAATTAGTTTAATTTCAGAGAGTTATCAGTCAGCCAGCCCTTTCCACAGCCACTGTGCTGTCCCTGTTTGCCCACTGCCACAGACAGGTTCACAGAGAGCCAGCTCATGCTGTCTGCTAGGGAGGAGACAGCAGCACTCTGTGTCTGCTCCTCCTGAGCACCTCTTCCCCCCTGCCCCATCCCTGCTTCTTGAATCATCCCAGTTGTCACCCTTTGTCCTATTAATGGCCTGATGTCATTGTGACCTGTGGCTCTGGTCACAGCAGCCACCAGTGCTGTCATGAACAGATGAAGAAGAAAAGTCATCCCATTTATCCTCAGCTGTTTACCTCAACATGAGCTCTGGTGATGCCAGTCCCTCTCTTCCAGCTACGAAGGTCTCTGATGAAACCCCCACACTACAGCCTGAACTACTGGGAGCCCAGATGAAGGATGTGAATCCAAACTAGCCTTTGCTCTGGTGACAGTCTCCTTTTTTCATGCTGCTTCTGGCCAGCAGATATGTGGGACAAGCTCTCTCTCAGGCTAGGTCCAAGCTCTTTTAGTGTTGGAATGTTCCTGTGTCCCAGAGATTTGGAAAAGTGGAGCATTAAATCCGTCTGTCACGGGAGAACAGGGTGAGCATGGCTGGGGAACGCGTGGCTCAGCCCAGCCTTGCATGTCTGCAGGATGGGGGGGTAGAGGGTGTCAAACTGGCGGGTGTATTTATATATATCTATATGTATGTACATGTGTCTCTGTGTGTCTGTATACACTTATTGGGTTAAGAACTTGAGGACCATCTGTTCCAGCTTTTGGGGGAAGCTAAAGCCATTTCTGGCATACGCTGAAGCTGTAGGTGATTAATCACCGAGGGCTCAGTGGTTTGCTGCCACAGAGTGGGGTTTGCTCTGCAAACCCCAGAGGCTGGCTCCACCATCCCATGGTCTGAAGCCAGGGTGGCCTCAGGCCCCATCACCCTCCCTGGCCATGGGCAGTAAGGCCTGTGGTGGATGGCACTGTCCTCTCCATGTGTTTTGTCACAGGGCCACGCAGTCCCCAGCCCTCGGGGAGAGCAGAGCTGCAGCTCCTCGAGTTCAGCCTGAAGCAGTTAGACTGGTCACTTCTTTCCAGGCTGCTTCGAGGAGAACGTCTGGCCTCTACTTTTGTGCCCCATCTCTGCACAAACCATTCTTTGTCACCAGCTCTTTTTTCCTCCCAAGACATGAAAACTGCGACCTGTCACCTTTCTCTTTGCCTTTGCAGCAGATGAAGATGTCAGGAGTCTGACTGGCTGTTGAAGAGATCTGCCATTACCTTTTTCCTCCTCCAATTTTTGAAATAATTTCATAGGAATCCAATTTTCTCTTTCATATTCACTTCTGCAAACAGATTTGAAAAACTCTTTGTTAGTCAGAATCATCTCTGAAATGTACTGCTGTATTTCTTTTTGCTATTCTAATTAGCCTTTTAACTCAGCACTGCTTGTATTTATAGCTAGCTAATCCTCCCTCTCCAGGCCCCATCCTCCTCCATAGCGGAACATTTCCACTGTTTAGAAGCCATTTGCTCTTTCCTGTTTTCTGTTTCCCAGTTTCTTTGCTGTCGCTGTTTCAATGCGCCAGCTCTTGACTGAGCTCCCTGATCAGACGCAGGGTCCCCTTTGCTGCAGCACCTTTCCTGGAGCGAGATTCAGCTCCAGGCTGGCACAAGCCTTTGAGCAGCTGCCTTGATTCTCTCCTTCAAGATTATTTCAAGACCATCTATTTTAGCTCCTCAGCTCCCACCATCCGCTCCTGCAAAATGGGCAGCCCAGGGTGGGCATGGATGTAGATACGATTGCCTTGCCCATGCCAGTGTGGGCAAAGAGCCTCTGGCATGTTTTTGGTGGCCACGGTTGTGTCCTGCCATTCTTCGCAGTGCACAAGTGTGACCCTCGTGTTCTGACCTCCCTGGGTTCCTCCACTCAGAACAGTTCCTGCATCTGTGCAAAGGAGGCAACGGAACCAGATTTTTGTCCTCATCCATCATCCTAATTAATCACCATAGTTTAGAATACATTTTTACTTTTTGATGCTTTTATGTACTTAGGAGCCAGGAGGAATCGGTTTGCTGGAGTGTTTTAGTAAAGCCCTTCAGCTTAGCATTGGTAAGCGTCAGAGTTTTCCCGGGGGGGGCGAGGGGGTAAATACAGACTTATCCCCCAAAGCCAGTGGGAGAGCACCCCCTAAGAACCCTTTTTGCTGTGCGCCTCTAACCCTTGACTTAGGAGCAATTCCCTTGCTAATGCTTTAGCTGTGCATTTCTGAAGCTTAAGATAACTCAGAGCTCTTCTGGAGCAATGCCAAATGCTGGCATAAAATATCAAAATGTCTTGTATGGTGCAGAGCTTTATCTGTGGGCTGGAGCTGTGGGGCTTTCCCTTTATGTGGCCCTCCTGCCAGAGCTCCTCAGAGCTTTCAAAGAGCAAATACGCGGGAGATCTGCTGGCTTAGCACAATTCCTAAATGCAGATAAGGCTTAGAGCCTCACACCAGGTAGGAAGATTCCAGCTCCAGTTAAATGGGCTCGATTGTACAAATCTCTGGCTGTGGCAGGGAGAGATGGGGAGCGCTGACAGATGGTCTGGCATAGGCAGCACGGGGAGCTGCTAAGGCACCCTGCGTAACAGACGTCCTGGTGGCCTTGTGGCAGAGTCTGGGATGACCTGGAGGTCCCAACTCCTCATCCCTCTGTGGCTGGTCCCACCATCATGGCCACTGTTTTCACGCTCCCTCAGCATGTCATCTTCCCCTGGGGTGATCTCAAACTGTCTCCGTGAACAGTAACCACAGAAGTGTAAATCACTAAGGCTGTGGAGCTGAAGAGCATCGTGTGCCGAGAGAACAGCCCCTGGCACAGGGAGTGGGGCTTGGGGCAGCCCCTGGTGCAACGCGGGGATTGGGGCCTGTGGGGTGGGCTCTTCTGCATCCAAAGTCCACACACGGCATTGTCCATCAGACTTTGGGAGGAGGTGCTCCCTCTCTACACTGGAGAGCTGGAGCCCCAGGCCCATTCCGACATGGCAACTCCTGTGGGGAGGAAGGAGAAGGTCACGGAAGAGGAGGGTGTTGGAATACAAGGCAGCACTGAGGGCAGGGTGAGGAGATTGTGTATGTCAGGGACTCAGATGAGAAGGAGGGGAAATCAGGACTTTCTTCCTAATACCACATTTTTAAATGTGCAAATCTGTTACTACTGAGTTACTTGCTCCACATAAAATATTAGTTCTTGTCAAGATATATGTTTCCTGTGCATAAACTGCATAGTTTGATGCCTTGTTTTTTTTATTCAGTCTCTCTGCTCCTGGAAATTCATCTCCATTTTATCATTTGCTCAATTTTCATGTTCGCCTGGCATTTCTGAGATAGTCATGGCATCAATCCTCTGCTTTGGGAGTCTCAAAGCCCTGGCAGGGAAGAGGGGCTCGGAGTGCCCCCAGTCACAGATCTGCCTCCGGCATCAGGATCCACATAGCAGGGTTTGGTACTGGTGGATGGAGCATGGAGAACAGATGTGGGTGGGTGACATCTTCTCAGGGACCCAGGGATTTGTTTCATGAGTGGTGCTGAGAGGCTCAAACATGGACTGTGGCCAGAGGTACAGAGCCCAGCTCACTCCAGCTCACTGGGCACCAGGGCACAGTGACCTGCCATTTGCTCCTCAGCAGCCTCAGGCTGAAGGACAAAGCACCATTTTCAGGATGAAAAATTGTTTTATTGCATGTAGCACTGGGTCACAGCATAGGAAAAATATTAAAAGAGGTAAAGCAAGAAATCTCCCTAGGAGCATATTTAGCCACCAGGATTGGACATGGCTGCCTCAGTATTTCAACTGTCACAGGCATCTTCAATTCCACCTTCTCACTGTGGATGTGATGCCCCAATCTCCCTCATCCAACCTCCATCAGATCTGGAATCTCAGTGCCCTGCATCTACCTTTGGGATATCACATGGACCGGAAGAGATGGCTCAGGCTCACGCTGCTCCTAACCCTTCCCCAGTCTCCCCAGATTTGCCTCTCAATCCTTCCCCCAAGCTGGCATTCCCGCAGCTGGTGTTCCAGGCTCACAGCCTCCTTAAGACCTTGCAGTAAAACTTTACACATCATTTATCACAAGATGTATTAATGGTACAAACAATCTCTTAGCCTCCTTTTATCTCAGCAGGCCCACCGTGTGCTCTGCCCGTGACTATTAGCAGCACAGATGACAGTTTAGGCAGTGAATGGATGTTTTCTAGTTTCTTTTCCTTACCCCACTGTATCTGTGGGGGTTCTACCACCAGCCTAATGTGAGAGTGGACCAGGAAGTTTACAGCATGCAGGGGGTTAAAGTCCTGTGTGTCATTATGCACAGACCAAGATTTCTGTCTCCTAGTCCAGTTGGTGCTTTTTAAGCATCATAAATCTGTCTTCTTGCTGCTGGAGCCAGCAAGAAATCACGCCTCACTGTGTCAGTCTCCAGTTGGTCTCTTGTCCTGATTTAAGCAAAACCATGCAACTGGTGGTACTGTATGGGAATGCAAACGTTAACGCCTCATCTGCGATGCTGCTGGTGGTTCCGCAATCATTAATCTAATGAAACTGGTAATAACTCTTGGGGATGTGGTTCTGGGTGAAATCTCAACTCTACCAGAGACATGCTGTGCAGCCCGTCCATTCAGGCAGTGATTTGTCATCTGCAGGATGGAGGCACCTGGAATGAGATGACTTCTGGAAAAACTCGGTGCTGTTTCTTGGTGGGGAGCAGACTGGGAAGGAGCTGCACATGCAGCACCGCACCAGCAGCCCCAGGCAGGGATGGGCAGGGGTGGCCTTAGCAAGAGAACCTAAAAGCCTGAAGTCTCCTTGTCAAACCTGACCGGGCACCTTGGAGCCAGGCGTGTCAGCACCTTTCCAGCAGCATGAGCTGTTCTTCCAGGTGGTTTCACTGTCAGAGGCCAAGGGGAAATGCAAGTGCTCGTTCTCATTCTCACTCTCGGTGAGGAGCTGAGAAAGAGCAGCCAGCAGAGAGGCAGGAGGTTTCTGCTGCCAGGAGAGGGGCTTTCAGTGATTTGCCCCCTTGGAAAGGTTTACTCCTGTCTGGGGATGATGCACCCTGATGTCCATGGTGGCACCTTCCCACTGCTCAGCCAGGGATGTACCCCACACTAGGGGTATCTGAGTGCGATGGGGGCCAGCATGGGCCCGAGCTGCCAGTGCAAAACCCCAGGGACACAGAGCCACAGCCGTGCTCTGTTAAACAACACACCATTTTGTTGTCTTTGTGGCTGGAGGCTTTCATGAGAACATGCAGTTTTTGTCTGCACTCCAGCAAGAGGAAGAAGGATGCTTATAATCCGGTGCTGGAGAAATTGGCTGAGAATCAGAGCTCTGTGCCAGCCCCCTTTGCTCTCCCAGAATCTTCAGCAGAGATGCCTGGGAGCATTCCTTAACCGTTCTTTTTGCCACAAAAAAAGCTGCGAAGTCAAAACCTAAACAGTTTGCAAACTAAAGTTGATTCTGATGAACCTTCAGTTTTTAAAGTGTTTGAGGGAGAAGTTCCATTGTTGACAGAACACCTTCTCTCAGCTGCGCTGGTGAACAGGCTGGAAAATGAGTCAGAATGTGAAGGCTTAATTACTTCAGGTCTAGCATGTAAAAAAACCCAAAACTAATAGGGCTGAAATCTGGGAAGGCAGCATTTCCATAGACGCCAAATAATTTACTGAGAGATCATAAGATGTTGGTCTTCCATCCAGACAGGAAGAACATTGTATATTTTAAAATCTCTTCAGGGGAGGAGAACCATTCCTGGCTTGTCTGTAAGCAGGAATTCCTTCCAGCCAGGCCCCAAGAGGTGTTCATGTGAGCTGGGCAGGCTCTGAGAGGGTCCAGGAGCTGATTTCAGGCTGGCAGCCCTTTGTGCCCAGAGGTCCCACTCCCCAGTACACCTTGCCCAGGGACACCTTCCCAGGTAGCCACTGTGGATGTGGAGAGACTCTTAATGTGCAGAGACCCAGCTCCCTTGCTCTGTGCTTGTCCTTTCCTCTCTGCCCAGGCTGGCACGGGGTGAGTGATGGTGCCAGCTCTGGGAGCTCCCCATGAGATCTGCCCAGCTACTGAGCCCTGTTTCAGCTGTTGCCTCCTCAGAGGCCTCCCGGGATGATGCTGGTTATCCCGCTGGTTTTATTCACTTCTGAGGGGGCAGAGGGAGGAAAGTTTATGGCTGCATTTATGAGGAGCCTGAGATTATCTGCATACGCTAGAAAAATCACAGAGGCTATATAAAAAAGGGAAAGTGCCATCCCTCGGCAAGCGGAGTGAATTGGTATTAGCCTGCAGTCAAAGAGGATCTTAAATTATTGTTGTCTTTTTGTATTGCTGTACAGTAGTTTAAAGATAAAAGCCATCTGGGAAGAGTTGAGATAAGTTGTGGGGGGAGCCAGCCAAGCTCAGAGCTCAGACACTGACTGCAGCGTGCTGGAATGAACCCGCTGCCTGCAAGGGTTTGTGCTTCACCTCGCTGGGCACAGGATGATAAAGCTGGAACACCCAGGGGTGCAGGGTAAATCCTACCTGGGCACTTGAGCCTCTTCCCCACAGCTGCCTCTGCAGATCCTGCTGGCTGCACCTGCCTGTTGCAGACACCTGCTCATGAAGCAGTGCTGGCTGTAAATTCACTTGCTGTCCTTGGTGCGTGTTATCACTGCTCTTTACCCAAACCAGAAGCTGCAAGCCCTGAGCTGGGGCTGCCAGCTTGTCCCCATGTTCCTTTTGCCTAGGACATCTTCTCCGTCATTGACAAAGACCAGACGAGGTGTTTGTTCCTTCTCTCCCAGCACTGAGCCGTGTGGCTGGGCATGTGGCGAGTCTCTTTGGCTGTCCTCGGGCCCAGGGGACACAGCTGACGTCTCACCCAGTAGAGGAAGGGGGGGCTGCAGGGCCCCATCCCAGCTGATTGTGGGGGTGCAGGTGAGGGCTTTGCCTGACCCAGTGCTGACTGCAGTAAGGCTAATGGAGTGAGAAGCCCCCAAATCAGCTGGCTCCTGCCTGAGTTGGTAATTTAAACATGGGTTTATTAGAAATAATTAATTTAGCCTGCATCAGAACGGCGCAGGGAGAGCAGCAGGAGCTGGCATGTGGTGGGAAGGGGAGATGGTGGCAGCTGTGCTGAGGAGCCAGCAGTGCCAGTCTCACTGGCAGCCCCGTGCCCCTGCTCCCCTCTCCCCTGCTGCTGCCACCCGTGGCTCAGTCCCACAGGATGGTCTGGGAGCATTGCTCCAGGCTGTGGTCACTGCCTGAACATACAAGTGGCATTTTGGACCTTTCCTGGGAGGAGGAGGTTTCTGGCAGCTTTACCCCATGCAGGGAGCGTGTTGGCCCCCACGAATGCCAAAACAGTTCCATGCAGCCAGGTGTGATGGCAGCCTGCAGAGAGTGGCGAGCAGGGACAGGACACTGTTGGAGAAGTCGTCCTGCTGGGGCTGTTGGGAAGGCAGCAGTGGAACACCCGGGGCTCCTCTGCCTGGGGCAAAGCCTGGGTGAGAGCGGTGCTGGCTGCTGAGCCCCTTGCGGCTGGGGCAGTGGGGGTACGAGGAGCACAAACTGGGCCGAGCACTCAGTCATGCTGGCAACCTGGAGCACTCTGCTTTCCAGACCTGTCGAGGAAAGCAGCCCCAGGCAAGGTGCTGGGTTGATGTTGGGCACAGTGGGCACGATCTGTGCTGCCTGTGGGGCTGAGGGCTGGTAATCGGCCCTCCTGGCAAGCAGCGAGGCATTACTGTAATCTAGTCTGCAGGAGATAAAAGCTCAACGAGCTTTGTGGAGTCAGACAAGGATAAGCACTGACAAAGTCTGGAATGTTTTTTCATATGATAATGGCTCTCCTTAATAAAATGCCAAACACAACACTGGGCAGGGTTGAGGGCAGCAGTAGCGGAGGCTTCATGGCCGTCCTGAGCAGGGCCACCCCAGCCCAGGAGCCAGCCACAGGCTGGCTGGTGGCAGGGGCTTGTAGCTGGCCATAACATTGATCTGGCAGCCCAGCTCCACCTCAGCCAGCAGCACCCACTGGCTCCAACACCTCACCAGAGCCCACTCCCACCCTCCGGCAGCTGGGAGCAGCGCCCCACTCCACGGGCAGTGCCAGGACTGACCCTGCTGCTGCCATGTGATGGACAGTGCTGGGAGGGACTTCTGACCTGTGGCGGTCTTGCTGGGACTGAGTCACTGCCTGGGCACCAGCGGTGCTGAAACACAGCTCAAATCCGACAGAACAGGCGCAGAGCAAGGGAGTCTGAGGAACTGTTGCTGATTCCCCAACGGCCTCAAAATCTGTCTTTGTGTGGTGCTGCTTTTTGAATTGCTGCATTCACACAGCAGCTTGAGGGGAGTGATAAGGCTCATGAATATGGAAATTTTTCTCAGATGGGGGCAGGGGGTTTGCTGGGACCTGGGGTGCCTTCCTGAAGCGCTCCTATCCTGCCTTTCTTGGAGCACCGTGTACTCCAAGAAGTGATGTCTGAAACAGCCCCAGGTGCTCACACCCACCCTGGCTCTGGGAGCCAGCACAGTGGTGGACCAGGGGCCCAGGGAAGGGCGTGGGGGAGCTCTTTGAGGATAACAAGACATTACCCGTGCCTGTGTACAGACACCCAGTTTTCCAGCAGCCACTGTGGGACTGGGATGCACGTCGTGCTCTGCAGAAACAAGCTCATTCCATTCAGCACGCACTGTCCCCACCAGCAGCACAGCCTGGCATCATGCTGTTTGCCCAGTGCAAATGGTTTTCCAGTTTCTTGGCTTTGAGCACTCCTCTCCCTGCTAATCTGCCTGCCAGTTTGAAGCTAAACTTCCCCTTGCTCCTCGCAGCCATCCGCACGCAGCCAGAGCCTATGGCTCAGAATAGACAGGCGGGAGCCCTGGTGGGGCTCTGTGTGCCCCCAGCCAGAGTCTGTGGCAGCATGACCTGGTGTGCCCTGGGAACCCCCACTGATGCTGGTCTGGTTTAGTTCTGCCCAGGTCCTCTGATGGCTCCGGGGCTCAGTGTCAAGAGCCCCCTATGCCATGGGGCTCAGCATCCCCGTCCCTGGAGCCCTTGAGCGCCACGGTGCCCCCCAGTCCCGAGCTGTGGGGGACAGTCACCACCGCTGGGCATGGGGCTCAGCATGGGTGCTTGTTCCACTGGTGCTGTCCCCAGCTGCTGCTCCAGCCTGCTCTGCACACATCCACTGGTTATTGATCGCTCTAAAAATCTTTAAAGATTAACTTCTGGGAACAAATATGACATCTTTATGGAGAGGCAGAACAAGCTGCTTTAGCATTCGAGTGGCTGCTTTGCTGCACAGAGACATCTGTTTGCACCAGGACGCGCAGAGCAAATGATCTGTCAGCGTTCAGGGGGCGCGTCCTACGAGCGGCTGCTCCCCTTATGGCAGGTACAGGTAACCTTGCCATCCGTGCAGCTGCACAAGTTGCACTCGTGACACTTGGTACTACACCAAGTTCCTGGCATGTGCATGAAACCAGCCAGTGTTTTCACTGTGTTCGACCTCCAGCGTAAAGCCAGGTAGGGCATGGCCGTCCAGAAGCCTGGAGGGAGCAGCTGGCAGCAGCTGAATACATCCCGATCCTTTGGATAATTTCTTTGCCACAGCTAGAGAGAGCTTTTCTTGTGGCCACAATTGCAGAGCACACCTGGGAGCAGGGGACTCTGGCTCCCCAGGGTACAGGCACCATGGTGCAGGACAGCAGAGCCTCCACAGTAATTCTGCTGCAAGAGGATAACCTGCTGCAAAGAAATAACTCCTCTGGTGCAAAGCCCAGCCTGTGGCAGGGCAGCGGACTGTGTGAATGAAGGCACCTTTACCGAGAGCAGTGAATCATCATTAGAAATCACTCAATGATTTGTGTCAGGAAGAGCAAGTCGCATACTGGGTCATCCTGCCCATCTCACTAGCCAGCATTTGTGCATTCCCTCTGGGATATTTGCCAGGGATCTCTGATCCATCTCATGCCGTGGAGTTTTCCCCCTTTCCCTAGGATGGCAACTCCCTGATTAACATGGTTTGCTTCAAGAAAACTTTCTCCACTATTCAGTCTGTGTTTTCCTTATGTTAATTTCTTGCCATTAGAGCACCTGATTAATTACTCTGTTTATGCCACTAGAATATTTGCAGGCCATTGCCATTGATGCGGGGACACTTAATAGAAATGTCTGTAGATCTAATTGCTTAATGAAGGGATGAAGAACGTTCTCTGCTTCCCTGGGTTCTGTAGGACCAGCAAATGTTTCTGTGGTCTGACTGTGTGTCCCAGCTGATGATCCCTTGGGCTGGCTCCAGCTTTCTGCTCACCCTTGTGTCTCCTTCTGCAGACTCCTTGTCCCAGGGAATGCTGTTTCCACAATGCAATCCAAAAATGGGAAAGAGTTTCTGTATGGCTTTTTACAGACTTGTAAATTAGGGTAAAAACCCACAGGGAAGATGCCCAACAGTGAGTGCCTGGGGGGTCCAGGTTCCTTGGCCCCACTGCACAGGTGTGTGTGCATTTGGCACTCCTACCTATCGTTGAATCCATCAGTTCTTTCTCTGTTTCCCCAGCTCTGGCTGTTGTTTTTGCTCCCCAGCACGTGGCAGTTCCTCCTCCGCAGACACGTAACGCTGCGCATCCCCAAGCAGGAGCTGAAATCCAGCCCGATGTGCATTTCCCAGTTATCCCAGTTTTCCTGTGGCACTGCTGAAGACAGCTCCCTGTGCAGCCCAGGGTGCCAGCTGGGCAGTGCTGGCACCTGAGCCTGGAGATCAGTGTGGCTCCCTGCTGCTGCCCAGGCACCTCCTCCATGGAGCAGCTTGCAGGAGCTCAGTTCCCCTCGGCTGAGACTTCGGCAGCCTCAAAGTAAAAAGAGGCTCCAGAAGGTCTTCTGACCCCCCCCTGCAAGGCTCCCCAGCCTTCTTGAGTGGAAGGAAAGGATCCATTAATGTTTGGCTTCATTTCTGTTTATCAAAGAGAAAAAAGCTTTTGTCGAGCATCAAAGTAGGGATTCAGGACACAAAGCAACTGCTTTGCTGTGGTCTCCTGAGGAACCTGAGGAAGGAAAACACTTGTTTGAAATTCCCCACGAAACTGGTGAATCTGAAAACCCCAGTTTGTGAAAAGAAGAGGATCAAGAAATTCCCTGTCTGCTGTAAGCCTCTCTGGAGCTCCATCCAGGTCTGAAATCCTGGGCAACAAGGATGCCGGCACTGCACCCCATGGGGATTCAGGGCTCCAGGCTGGGCTGAGGCTGGAGCTGGAGGCAGAGCCAGCTGTGCACAAAGCCCTCAGACAGACCAGAAACCCCAAACAGGTTGAAGCAGCTGCAAGGGAAATGTAAAATAAACATGTGGCCTGAAGTCCGGATGTGCAGTTTATTTTAAAACCTAATAACTCCAGATAATTGATAGTGGAGTGCAGTATTTTCCATGCGTTGGATTACGAGCGTCTGTCGCTCACCAGAAGCTGTAACCTTGAGCTATGAGACATTATTGGCAGTATTTAACACAAATCTGTTTTCCATCATTGTCAAATCCCACTTCAATATGCACCACAGGAAGAAAGCCGAATACTAAATTGATTTCTTTAATGGGAAGTGTTCTTCAGGAGATACTGACCTGTGTGGAGATGCATTAATAGGATTACAATGGAACCTTTTTATTTTGCTTTATTTTTTATGGAGATTTCCTATCCTGACACACCTGCAAGATGCTGCTTGGCCACGGACATGGTGAGTCAAAGGCAAGGCAAGGCAACGTACCATGAAGAGAGCATCTGTCTCTGGAGATGTAGCTCCTGAACTTGGGACTGTTACTGTGGTGGCTCTGCCAAGCCATGGCTGCAGGGAACAGCCTGGAAACAGCAGCATTCGCCAAACACCAAAGGAGATCTCACCAGGTACTGCAGACTGGGGTAAGGTGCTGCACCTGAGAGCACCCGGGACATCCCTCCTTCTCCTGACCCAGCAGCCCTTGGGAGAGCCTGGAGAAACATCTGGAGAGAAGCAGGAGAGAAGGGAGCATAGACTCACTGTGGAGCTGGGTGTGGAAGCCAGGGGCTCAGCACAGGCTGTGCTCAGCCTGTCCCAGTGCTGGTGCTGTGCCCCGGCAGCCAGTGGCCAGAGCGGGGGAATCAGCAGCACTGGCCACCGTCCCCACAGGCACTGGGTGATCAGTGTGGGGATTGTTGATGCCAGGCAGGGAGGAGGAAGGTTTGCCTTCTCCAGGAGAGTGGGAGTTCTGTAAGTGATAAGGTAATTACCTTACTTCAGCATAAGCTGATTGACAGGGAGCTAATTGACTGTTAAAAAGTTACTGTTTGTTCTGCCCGGGCTGGGCAAGAGCCCCAAGATTTTCTCTCACTTGCTCCTGCTGACATTGCCTGAGCTGAGGCTTGGCCGCGTGTCCCCAGCCCAGGCGGTTGAAACCTCCCAGTTCTTTGGGGGTCTGGCCAGCAGGATCAGGAGTCGGGAGCTACACCTCCCCACCCCGCAGGGCTGGTGGTCGTGCTACAACCCTTGAACAGCAGGTTCACCTGGCAGCTGCTGACTCAGACATAGCTGGGCGCATGACAGTGCCACATTAAAATGTCTGTGTCAGAGTTGTGGGCTACCGCAAGGTTGTTTACAAGTCTGACTGGCAAAGCTGAACCTTTCCTTGTGATGTGCTGAGGATTTATGTCTGTAAATATTGAGGGGAAGCGTAGGAGGCGTGATGAGTAACGGGGCCATGCAGGGCAGACCCTCCGCAGGCAGAAGGTTCGCTCCTCGCAGCAGCTGCGCTTCCACTGCCGGGATGGATGCTGCTGCCCAGCTGAGGGTCTCGGTGTGGAGCAGGGTCTGTGGCACACAGGGGCTGGCATGCAGGGGCTGCACTGAAGGATGCTGTTCAAGTAGGGAAGAGCCACCAACCATTTGACAAACAAGGCTTTATAGATTTACAGGAACACATTACATGTTTCCAAAGGCAGTATGGTATGCTCTGGAGCTAATCTGAAGGAAGGTTTTGGCTTCAGAGACAATGCTGCTCTGGCATACCCTGACAGTAAGTGATGCTGTTGCCGTGACAACTCTCCAAATCTTCTCTTCCACTCTCAGAACCCACCTGGGTCTCCAGCTGCCCTGGGAGTGCACAGGGCTAGTGCTGCACACCCTCTCCCTGGGCACCTGCCTTTGGCTTTGGTCAGCAAGACTCATCCCGCTGGTCCTGCGGCTCCAGCCCATCAGGCGCTCATGCTGCTTTACTGCAGCTGTCCCACTTCTCCTCTGCTGCCTGTGCAGCACTGGCCCTGGGTAGGTATAAACAAGCTGACACTGTGATGGATAAGAAAATCACAGTGTCAGTTAGAGCGGATTACAGCTTTTTTCTCCTTTGACAGGAAGGAGATGTCTCCATACGAGCCTGAGGTTGCTCAAGGCAGCTACCACCTTCATCCGTCACTGCTGGTCCCCAAGCACTCCTCAGCCAGAGATGCATTTGGTCTGAAACGCATCCACGTGGGCTGAGGCTTTTAAGGTGATGAGAGCTGATGGAGACCATGCTGCCTGGAGCTCTGTCTCAGGCAGGAAAGTTGTCCTGCTGCCTCCAAAGAAGCGTGGCCTGTCCCTTCATGCTGCAAAAGGCACATCAAATATGGAGAGTCTGGAAAAGCCCCAGGTGACAGTGGGAAAAGTGACTTGGCCCCAGCCAGCATGTGTGCCCAGACTTGCTGCAGCTCTCGGCCCTCTCCCTGCTCTCCAGCCAATGCAGCTGGGATGCAGTGTGAGCATCTGCATGTGGACAGTGGTGATAGATTCAGACTGAACATCACCAGCTGGAGCCAGAGCAGCTGGGTCTGTCTTAAAGTGAGGTGTTTGTGACCGGGCAGATAACACAGAAACATCTCATGGGATTACTTGTGATGCTGAGAATTTTGGGTGTGCTTCAGCTTTGTCCTGTGCTCAGCACAACCATGAAAGGCAGAGCTGCCAAGTGTCCCGTGTGGCAGAGCCCCTCGAGGGCAAGGGGTCACACGGGAGAAGCAGCTGGGACTAGGCTGGGGTTATTGTTCCCGGCAGTGTGAACAGGTTTCCCGGGGAGGCTGGTGCCCTCCTGGCAGGGAGAGCGGTGCAGATGCGCAGAGTCGGCGCGGCAGCACACACCCATGTCGGAGACATCCCTCCTCGCAGTGCTCCCGCGACATCGGGGCCATTGGGCTCCGGGAAGATGCCCTCCTCGTTGGGTAGGAGCACTCTGAGGGGCGCAGGCCGTGCAGCATGTGCTGCTGCGAGCCTGAGGACAGGAGGGCTGGGAGTGCACCGGAGTGCATCGCCTGTCAAGCAGCATTGATCCGGGTCTGTCTTATCTGAATGAGCCGTGGCCCCGAGCAAGTGCCAGGAAGACATTCCACTTAACAAGCGCAATTAGGGCTGTGACACAATGGTAGGAAAGGAGCTCAGCAACGGTGATTAATGTCCTCGCACCTCTGTGTGCCACGGTGGGGCTGCAGAGTCACCTCTGGTGCAGGATGGGCTAACCCCGGCTCTGCTTACCTGCAACACCTATTTGCTGGGAACTTTAAGGAAACTTTCAAGTACAGAGGAGAAACATTTCCTGTAGGAGAGTCTGTGGAAATGCAGTGCTTGCTTTTGGAACCAGACCTGTCGTTGTTTTCCTTGGCAGCTGGGAACCAGGGCAGGCAGGAGCTTGGGCCGGGGCAGGTGTGATGCTGCCCTGCAGTGGCAGTGTGAGAGTGGCGGTGGGATGCAGCGTGCCACAGCAGCTGCCAGGGACAGGACAGGGCACGGGCTGGGAGGCTGGTGGCACATCACGCCACTGTCAGCTGGAACGGAGCTGTGGTACAGAACCCTTTACTGCTGAGGCTGTGCCCCTTTTCCTTCCATGTAACCTGGGGCTTCTTCAGTTTGCTAACTGAGTTGGGGATTAACATGATTATTTTGCATAGTAATTGGTGGCATGTGTAGTGAGGAGATCACTATGTGAGGAATGAGAAGTGAAGAGGTTTAGGAAAGTGGGATACTTAGGGGTTGAGACAGGGTGTTTGAGTGCCATGAGTCAGTGCTCTGTGGCCAAGAACCTACATGGTATGGAGAACCTGCTTCCAGTGCTGCCCTAGCTGGTGGTTGTGACTACCCTGAGCAGCCAGCGCAGTTCGGGGGTGCCAGCCTGAGTGATGGCAGGTGCCCAGCGCGCCGGTTGGCATCCGCCACAGGCAGTGGCGGGCGGAAGCTTTCCCTCCCACGATACCATACGGGAAGGCTTCTGTCACTGTGCCACTGCAGAGAGAGGAATTTAAAAGTGTGACAAGGCAGGTTCCTCTGAACTGCCTCCAAATACCCGCCTAAGAATAGTTTCTCCCTCCAGAAGGGTGGCTGGCTCCAGGCTCTCGTCTCCCCGCGCTCCCAGCACTCCATCGCTCCTCCTGTCAAACTGCGGGCTGTGACCAGCTGCTGGGATCGATGTGTGAGGTACGGGGTGGGATTTAGGAGTCACACAGACAGCACAGATCTTCTTCTGCAACCTAAATCTGTACTCCACCTGCACAAAAGCAGAAGTCCCAGATTTATTCCCCAGCTCCTTCCCCTGTTAATAGCAGGCCCTCTGCTCTGCCTGTGATGTCTGGGCACAGCAGCTTTACCAGGTGATAAACCTGGCTCAGTGAAGCCAGACTTTGTGTCACACACGGTAATATTCCCCAAGCACAGCCCCAGCAGTGCACAGCCTAATGCCCGCCATGCAGCTCACGGGGTTAGGCGGCAGAGCCCCTGTGTCCTGTCAGTTGAGGTACAGCAAATCTGGTGTAATCAGCACGGGAGAGGGGGAGAGAAGCTGGCAGGGGCTTCCTCCCCTGTTTACCTTCCACTGCAGACATTTACCTTTGAAGCAGTGTGCTGGAAAGTTTCCTTGCTGATTAAAGCCCAGCATTAGTATGCAGATGAAAACATGAATTGGCCTAGATGAGGCTTCCTGGGCAGTAGTTGAAGTCAAGGATTTAATCTAGCCTGATCTTGGACATGGTTTAAATTCCTCAAAACAAGAGCATGTAACCTGCTGCAAAGGTTTCATTTCAATAAACCTCCCTGTCAACAAGCTCCAGCAGCCTCTATTTGCCTTTGCAGTGATGCTCGGCAGAGGTGAAGTGCCTGGCGTTGGTCTCTGCTCCCTGTGCTGCTGCAGCAGCCCCCAGCTGCTGCCAGGACAGATCCTGGCATCCCTCCATTCCCCATGGCTGTGCTGCTTCACTCCAGCACCTGGCCAAACCTGTTCCTGTGAAACGCAGTGGTCTGAGCCTTCAGCCAACTCCATCTGAGCCACCGGTGGTGGCTGGACCCTCTCCCAGGACTGTGGTGATGAGCAAGTGTGCTTGCTGCTGCTGTTCAGGGACCTTGAGACCTCTCTTCTGTCCACCTTGTGTGGCTTGTGGGAAAGCCCTGCTTCATGCTCTCCCTGTACCTTTGCAGGACCCCCACAGCTGTCCATGGGACCATAACAGCTCCAGCCCTACTGGAGTTCTGAAACTTATCCCTTCAAGTTCTAGTATTTATTCATAAAAAACTAATTGTCATCTCTGTGCCAGGTTCTGGAATTTCTTCTGCCAAATCCTGCATGCATCCCTTTGATACAGAGGCCAAAGCTGTGGAAGTGCCAGCTAAGCCCCAAGTTTTGATCAGAATTTGCAGAAGCTCAGATTGCCTTGTGAGTCTCCAAATCCAAAGAGAATTCATGGATTGCAAAGTCAGTGAACTGCCCAGCCTGGGGGTATTTGGGGCAGAGCAGCAGTGATGATGTGTTTGGTGGCCCCAGTTCACATGACTGGCTCACAGCCATGGTGGGGCAGAGAGTGGGGCCCCTCCTCACTGCCCATGGCTCAGAGGGTTCCTTGGCCAGGCTTCACTGTGGCAGTGGTCCTGCCTTGTTTCCAAGGGAGCCATGGGGAAGCACGGGGCATGCCCTCACCAGCTCTCAGGGATAGCATCTCGGTGCAGCAGACCCCAGGCCCCAGCACAGTCAGGCTGTTCTGGGCAGCAGCAAAAGGGCGGGCAGAGAGGGAATGTCTGTGGACAGAAGACCAGCTGACTTGATCATCGAGCACTTAATTAGGCTCTGTGTTAAAGCCTCCGTCCATAGCAGCTGTGCACAGGAGCTGTGGGGACAGGAAGAATTCTTCAGCAAGAACAAGCAGCGAGACTGTGGGTTCCCAGACCTTCCCTCCAGAGTTGGAAAGCCTTCACACCAGGAGCACCAGCCAAGAACTGCTGGCAACGCCAGGCAGGCGAGCACAGCCCTTGCTGCTCCATCCTTGTGCATAAATTACCTCCAGGCTCTGAGCTAAACAAAGGGCCCTGAAATAATTCTGCATTTTAATAAAGTCAGTGTTTGTGCCACTGTCATCCTTACAGAAAGAGAATTTGCATTTCCTTCTGCCAGCTCGCCCCACACAGCCCGCTGGCACTGGGGCTTGTGCACTTGCCTGTATTCCCACCAAGGACAATGTTAGATTTTGTTTCTTAATCACTGTGACACCAAAAACACAGGGTAGAGCTGCCCAAAGCCCCAGATTAGAGAGCACACCAATATCTCCAAAGCCCTCCAGTGTGCAGGGGTGTCTGAAAAGCAGGGCTCTCCCAAACACTTGTGCGGGTGGCTGTGCATCTCCTTGCATCCCACTGGATCCCTCTGGCAGCGGCCTGTGGGCAGGCTCATACCCCATGGATCTGAGAGCTGGGGAGGAAGAGCTGGTGCTTGTACTGCTGGTCTGTATTCCTGTAAAATCTGGAAAGAAACAAACTGCAGTTTCACTCTCCCAAAGGGAAGGCGTCCCCTGGGCTTAGAGTCTGCCACCAGCTGTGCCTCCAGCAGGCAGCATGCAGTGAGCAGATGAGCAGCATCAGAATTCTGTGCGGGTGCTGATGGGTGCTGGACAGGTGCTTCCCCAGGCACAGCAGAGCCATGTCTTCCTTCTCTTTGATGGGACTCTCACCCCTCTCATTTCCCTTCTCAGCTTCCCGTGCTGGACACACAGGCCAGGGGGGTTTGTCTGGCCTGGAGCACACTGCCTTTCTGCTTGGAGCTGAGACTGGGGCCAAAGCACCAGTGAGTGTCCTGCTGAGGGCTGCGGGGCTGCTGCAGGGACAGAGGCACTTGCCTGCTCCAGGGTTCACCCCTCGTTCTGTGAGGGTCCCCCGCCCACAGAGCTCTCTCCAGCCAGTGCTAGGTTGCTATGGGCTGAGCAAACCTCTGGCTGCAGCAGTCCCTATGCATCCCTGCAGGGTCCACTGTGGGTCCCTCTCTCACTTCTCACCTCCATCCCACTCCCCTCTGCTGGTGCCTGTGCCAGCACCCTGCTCTGGGGGATAGCTGCGATCACAGCTTTCAGCATGTTCAATTACTGTCAGTTAATGATGATTAATTTACAATTAAGGGCCTCTAAAGGGTACTGTGTCTGTTAAATAAATATTGATCTTTCATTTGTGGCCACAGATATATTGCCCCAGTTATGGGAAGTGCGGCAGCAGCAAAGCCGGGCTCTTCAGAGAGAGATGCCCTGCAGAACCTGAGCTCAGAGGACTGTTGGGAGACTGGGGGCTGCCCAGTGAAGGGGACTGGGCTTGACTCATCCCGGGAGCCTGGGCTCTCAGGGCTGGACAAGGATCATGATACCTGGGGTGTTTCAGTGCTGACTGGAAGCGCTCAGTCCTGTTGGTCCTGTTCCCATTTGCAGAAGGGGTGTGGGAATGGGGATGCTGGAGCTGGTGCTTCCCTCTCGCATGACCCTTAATTGGCCTTGCAAAGTAAACAAATTGTCCAGAGGCTCCACTAGCAGCCCTACAACAAACTCTTCACTGAATATACAGTGTGTTTTCCAACCCCATTTCAGCCATGCTCTGGAGTCTCTCTCTGGCCAGCGTGGTCATGGCACTGCCCACACATGCGTGCCACGCTGTGGGCTACCTAACTCTATCTGTCTGAGCCCACTCTCCAGGAGGTATTTTTCTAAAAATCTCTTATCAATTGCTTGTTAGCCATACAGCTCTCCCCCTTTTCCAAGGCGTTGACCCCAAATAAACAAAGGCCATTTCAACCATTTGCCAGAGCCATCCAGTCCTGAATGCTGGAGCTCAGCAGGGATTTCTGCAGGAGTGTAGCACTCTTCTTTCTCACCTGTGATTCTTTTCCACATGCAGATGAGGTGGAAACACCATCCCACCCCACCTCCAGCCATGTCCCAGGCAGTCCCTGAGTGAGCCCTGCTCCTTCTCCCTAGCACATTCCCAGTCACTATCCCCTGGTCTCCCTTCCCCTCTGCAGTGCATTCCTTGGAAGCAGGCTCACCAGGAGAACACTCTCTGGCTTCCTCTTTTATTTGAGGCATGTTTTTGGAACAGTGCTTTTGTTCCAAATGAACACGATTCATTCAGAAGTGCAGTTTCTGTTTTTGAATCAGCAGAGCTGTTTATGCTCATAGTGTCCATAAAACTGTTATTTTAGTCCTGACACTGATGCTTATGAATAAAATTTAGATCTCATTCAGAAGAACATTAGCTGTAGCTATTTGGCTTCTTGTTAAAGCATTAATTTTTATTGAGACCACATTGCCAAGCAGCTCCTTCTGCATCTTGCAGCAACCAAGTACCTCCAAGTGGAGACTTTGGTAGGACCATTTTGCAGCACGTGTCCCCCAGACCCTCGGCTCCAACCACTCCATCTGCAGTTGCTGGATGATGGTGGGAACCTCCCAGTTCCCCCAGGTGAGCAGGGCACATGGGAGCAAGGGCACCATACTCAGGGGAGATGCTGGGATCTGCCGGAGGCGTCAGGAGCTGACACAGCAGTGCTTGCTTGTGCTGGGTGGATGTTGGGTGTTCTGGTGCCAATTAGCTCTCCTATGTATTTATTGCACCTTTTTGCTCGAAGCAAGCTGTTAAATGTCAGAAATACTTTAGCATTTTAACAAAAAGATAATTTTTAATAGATTCCACCTACAAAAAGGAGCTGACTGGCAGAATATTAAACTGAGGGAGATTTATTTTTACTCTGTGCCTCCAAACAGCTTGAGATAACCATTTTTGCATGGCTCCTTGCTGATTAATGCTGCTGTCTCTTGCCTGTCCTCCTCACTTGGTGCTGTGGCAGCTGTGGCCTCTCACATCCCATTAACCTTGTCTGCAGAAGGGATACTTGGCCAAAGCAAAGACTTAGCCCTTGTAATTAGGAATGTAAACATCTCACATTGCCTACTAACATCCACACATCCTTCCCTGTGTGCTCCCAGTGCTTGTTAGGGCAGGATACCCCCAAACAGGCTATTCCTATCATCAGCTTCCCACACACCAGCTTTCAGTAATTTCTAGTAGAAGAGGCATATAAAGCCCAAATCAAACTCAAAGTAGCTTTGGTTCTTCAGGGACTAAGGTGGGTATTCTGTCAGTGCTGGTTGTGCTCTCGAAAAGTGCACTGGCAGCTGATGGGGTTTTCTGGGACTGTGGTGAGCCTTTCCTCTTCCTTAGCAGAGCTGATGGATGCCTGCGATTCCTGGCTGGCACCAGCCAAGCAGTCGTGTTCTTAGTGATGGTGGTGTTTGTACCCAGGCACTGTAAGCTGGTGGCACAGCACCAGGCCAGCCCCAAGTGCTTCCACAGCAGCACTGCCTGAGGTGTTGCAGGGATGTCACCTGTCACCTCTGCCTGTGGCCCAGGTTTGATTTTTGGGTGAAGCTGTATCAGTCTGTTTTCAGTATGAGCAGTGACTCCCTAGTGCTGGATGGAGCAGTGGAGTCATTGCTCATAATACAGCAGCTTCTGAAAATTCAGGTGACTTTTATTTGTTTCTTGGTGATATAATGAGCTGTTTTGAGTGATGTTAGATTTAATGGCTAAATCAATGTGTGTATTTAGTGTTAGCCTTTATTTTAGCACTAAGTGACATGAGATAAGCAGACTTAGAGAGTGTTAATTGGTTTGTGTTTAGCATTTACACTAATCAGACTGTGCAGTGCTGCCCAGAGCTCTTCAGCACTAGTAATTCTGTTTATCCAAACCAGGAATTGTTTACTCTATTGACTGGAGTGGCATCGGGCTGTTTTTTCACTCACTTGGATGTTACACTACATGTGTGAATTAAGAAAGAGCCCTGGCTAACCCTACGTGGTGCCGCACACAGTGTGGGGGGAAAGGTGGCTCAGCAAACCCTGATGAAACAGAACATGACAGGGCCCCTGTACGGGCAGCATTGCTTCAGCGCTGCGAGTACCAGCGACGCAGCCCTCCGTGGCTGGCGTGCATCTGCCTTCATTACGAGCAGTGCAGGAGGCAAGAAAAGCCTATGCTCCTTGTCCCAGCCCTCTGTCAGGATGGAGCTCCCATCACCCCATTCCTGGATGGATCCACTGCTGAGCTCTCGGCACCAGGATCACAGCGCTCTCTTTCCATGAACCACACACGTGATACGGGGTTTATAGGCTGAGATGCTGGGGCTGTGCTGCCCAGAGAGGGGAACTCCCAGGTTTGCCGGGCAGTGTGGATGTAGCAAGTGGATGTGCCAGGACCCTCCTCCGCAGTTGTGGCTGGACTGCCTGGCCTGGGCTCACATCCATCTTGTACTGATGGGAGCAGATGTCTGGGCAGGAGCCCACCAGAGCATCCCAGGAGCCAGCAACAGCACACTCTGGCCAGCCAGCAACACACAGCATGGCTACCTTCAAAATGGCTTGAAAATTTGCTCACCATTGCTCTGTTCCCATCACCTGGCTGGTTTCATTAGGGTTGGTTTTGGATCATTTAATTCTTATCTAAACATTCACTTCCCAGCTGAGCTCTTGGAGAGCTCTGGCTCCCTGGGCTGGTGATGAGCCCCTGGAAATGGAACTGCCTGCAGGATGTGCTGACGGCCCTTGCTGCTGCTGAGAGCTGCCTCCTGAGCCCCCCCTGGCCCTTCCCTCTGCAGTCCCTGTGCTCACTTTGCTCCTGGGCCCCTGACTCTTGCGGAGGTAGATGTGATTCACCTGTGAGAACCCACGGTGTGCTTCCCCAGCAGAGATGCTCTGGGTAAGAGAGGTCAGGCATGCCACAGGCTGCTCCTGCTCCGGGCTGCTCTAGGCTGTGCTGGGAGGCACAAGGATGAATTCCCTTTTATTTTGCGGAGTGCTGTTTTACTGATTTCTGCCAACCAACCCCAAACTGGGTTGCGGTGCCCCTCCAGTGCCACCCCTGGGGATAGTGGAGGGAACCCGGAGTCACCATTATCTGGAGCTGCAGCAGCATTGTGACAGTCCCAGGGATGGACATTAAATCACTGTGTGAGGGCAAGCAGAGGGATGTTGCTGGGGCTCAGGGAGGAAGCTCTGCTGTACCGTTGGCACTGACTGTGTGATCCGAGTCAGAATGAGAATCATAAATCTTGATTATTCTCTGTCTCAGCTGATTTGAACCAAATGCCTTGGACAGGGATATAGTTCACATCTCGCTGAAAACTGCAAAAAAACTGATTAAATGTACAAACTGATATCAATAGCACTCTATCTCTGTTAATGCCCAAACTGTCAAGAGTTTGGGGAGAGGATCCTGTGTGGGCGGGCTCTGTCCCAGCCCAGAGTAGCTTCCTGGGGGTTTTCAGAGCGGCTTTCTCCCCACTGTTATTTATTTTGGTACTTCGTTCCTGCAATTCTGGCTGTTATTATGATGCTGTCAATTACAGATGGCATCTCGGATTCTGATTGCACTTTGCTTACAATTAAGCATCCTATAGAAAAATGGAAATGCTGGGTCATTAACATAGTGTAATAATAAGGTAAACCATTCAATTATGGAGGAAAAACCACTTTGAATAATAAGGATATTGTATGCCTAAAAGACATTCAGATGCCAGTGTATTACCATTCTTGCATACATAATAAATGAACTTAAACCCCAAAATAATCAACAGAAGCAAATAATAAATAGCTGTGCTCTCGGCAGCAGCCTGGCTGGCACCACTCCCTCCAGGGGCAGAGAAGCACTCTGGGGTGGGAATGGAGGAGTCTTGGATCTGTGTAGTCCGTGGCAGTTGCTTTGGGAGATGTCTTGGCCACCGCAGGACTTGTCTGATGCTGGGACTGAGGTGGCTCCCACTTGCATGGGGAGGAGGCAGAGAAGGGGCTGGGGCAGTGGTGTGCATTGCTGCTGCAATAGCGAGGGGAGCACTGGGGCTCTGCCCAGGGTGTCTGCTGGGCTCCAGAGGCTGATGCAAACACTGGTCCACTGTAGATTAAACAGTGGGATTTTGTGCTTTGGACAGCTGTGAGGCTAGTGCAGTTGGGAAGATCTCGCCACTCAGTGTCTCTGGAGGGATTTGGAACTGGCTTTGCTACCTCCAGCAACTGCTGAGAGCCCGTCACCTCCCCACCTGCCCCTTCAGGTGCTCTGCCCGCAGCACTGATGGCTTGCGTGGATCCCTCTCATTGACAAGTAGAAAAGGAACAGGTAACTGCAGGTGTGGAGGCACAGAGGGTCATGCTCCTGGCCACCACCTCTGACCAGCCTGGGGCTCCTGTGGCAGCCTTGACGGTGGTTTTGTGTCCAGCCTTTTTATGCTGGTCTCTCTGGCAGGAGGGCAGGAGTCTCTCTCCCATCCCCGGCTGCCAGCGGTGCTGGAGCTCAGTGCACGGTGTGAACGATTACTGCTGTTTTCAGCCTATTTGGCAGTATCGCTGCTCCATAACAATTCCCAGCCTTTTAGCTGTTGATGGCTTACCTATTACTCTGGCACTGCGTTAGGATAACATCCAGATACATCTGAAGAATGGAATTTATTTACTCTTTTCCCTGAAAAGCTTTTAGTATGATACAGCCGTGGTGCTTTCACTTAGGCAGCCATTATTGCCAGTGTGTTTTTCCTGGTAGAATTAAATTTTCCAGAAGATGAAAAAGGACTCCTCAGGATATACAGCTCCAAACCACTGTATTTGAATATTTTATTTTCCTGGCCTTCTTTGGGAAGGGCACGTCCCATCTTTGGGAAACTGGAGTGGTTTGAACCACCCAGTTGGGTCTGATCAGCGTTAGGTGTCAGCTGCATGGTGTGCATAGAGCTCTCCCCGGCAGCTGTAGCTTTCCCACATCCAACTGGCTGTTCCAGGAACCGCAGCCTGCAATACCAACAGCATCTATTATTGACAGTCTTGAAGCTTCCACAGGCATCACTTAGCAACCGTCAAGGTTGAGCTGGGTGGGAGCACTCCTGGGTGGGAGCACTCGTGCACGGGTGTCCGTGTGGGCTCCTGTTGCTCTGCTTGGGGGAGGAGGAACACGGCTGGTGCTGGGGCTCGTCCTGCTGCATGTTGGTATTGAACTCTCAGATCAGGAAGCCCAAGGGGGTGGGAAGGGAAGGTGTGCGATGGCTGCTGCCAGCAAGGGGCACTGGATTGCACGTTTCGGAGAGGGTTTCTGTCCTGCAAGCAGAGATCGCATGTGCATCAGCATTTCATGTAGCTCTGCCCTGTAGCTGAGGACTGGCATGGGGCAAGCAAAAAACAGTGGAAAGTGAGTGAATTGGCACCAAGGGGACTTGAACTCCCGTATGGAAGGGAAATCTGGACTGGGAGCAGACTACCTTGACTTGAACATCCTCCGTAAGAGGAAGCAGGACTCACCCCTGCCTGCCCGTGAGTCCTCATTCCAGTGCTGTGCGAGAGGCTCAGACTAGGGCTGCTTTGTTATAACTGTGACTAATATAGTAATTAAATCTGGTAGACGACACTAAGAGCTTCCCAGTGAATAGGATCGTGGTGCTTCTGTAGTGCATGGTAGTGAGACTTAGTCAAAATAATTTTGAGAGCAGAGGGGTTAGAAATATGCATTTCCAGCCTTTTTCACAACCTGTTTCATGGCTGACTGCTGACCAGCAATAAATCTTGCACTAAAATTGGAGAGATTGGGCCAAATTTATCCCTGGTCAAACAATGTCACACTGAATACACATCTCCATCCACAGAGCTGAGGTTCCTTTGCCCAGCCAAAGCCAAGTGGTGCTGAGGGCTGTTTGTGACACCTGAGGCGCTGCGTGCTGACACAGATGTGCCAAGTGCTCCCAGCCTTGCCAGGAGCTCCCCAAGTGCAGGAGCATCCCACAGCTGCTGGCAAGGAGGGCAGTGGGGAAGGGCAGTCCCCATCAGGAAGCACATCATGCACTTCCCCATCAGGAACCCCACAGCACTAACCTGAGCCTATCCAATTTGTGTGAGAGCTGTGCACTCAGACAGGCAAGGGATTTTGGCACAAGGCAGCAGCCATGTCCCAGAGGAGATCCACTTGAGGAAAGAACAGAAGAAAGCAAGATTTAGCATTAGGATCGTAATTTCAGATTACATTGTGCAAGTATCAACAGTCTATACTCATGAGAGCCTTGGGGAGCACAATGCTGCAGCAGCTCTCTCAGCTAGCCTGATCAGTGAGGGCTGGTTTTAATTGCAGCTGAATGGATCTAACCTTGTGATGTCTGTTCACAAAGCATTGCTGGATTAATACAGGTTCCATGGTTGCTTCTGCTAAAAGACTTTAATGGATCAGCTTAGTACTCTGCTCCATGATTATAGCATTCCTACCCACCTATCATGCCTGAGCCAGATGGTCCCAGTGAAATCAGAGCATATTTATATTTTTGTCTGCTACTCAGCCACCTGCCCACTGATTTTGTTGCATAGTGGTAGGAGGAGAGGAGACTTCCTGGGTGCAATTTGCCCCCCCCGCCCCCCGTTCCTTAGCCCCAGTATCTGCCCCACCTCCTGAAAGACCCCGGAGGAGCCACGGAAGGGCTGTCCCCTCAGGGTGCCCAGGAGGCTTGCCCGGCTGTCTGGAGGGCAGCCACACTCCTGGACAGCAGCGTGGCTCTGACTCCTGGCACAGAGACAGCTGCTTCCCAGGGTGCTGGGGGATGTTTCCAGTTCTATCGGTGATGAGAGCCATTAAGAAGGTACAAGTACTAAAGAGATCTTGAGCGATGCCTATAAAACCTTTGAATCCTTGACAGAATCAATAGCAGGTTCTCAGGAGTAACTTCTTATCCAGGCCAACTTAAGCACATGCCAATGAGCCGTTAAAGATTTTGCATTTTGTGGAGACACAGAAGCCCTTTCATTGTGATTGTTGGACTCTAGACTAGGCAATATTATGAAAAATCACATTAGAAATAGATTGTGCTCCAAAGGCATTTTCCTCAGTGTCTGGGAGTGTGGCTCAAATGGTGCTCCTGAGTGGCATCCTCCCTCCAGGCATGTGCCCTGAGCCCCTGGGCTGCAGAGCCAAGTCCTTTGAGGATTGCTGCAATGAGCAGCACCGAGCCCTCAACACGGCTGCCAGGACAGCAGATAAGGACAGGGAAGGGGAGCTGTGCCCCATGAAATGGAGGTCCTGGGGGCGGCACCTGAGATGCAGCCGAGTGCCGTGAGGTGCCCTGAGCCGTGCCACCAGCCCAGGAGCAGGAGCTATGGGCAGCCCGTGTAGGTAGGTACCCACTGGGGTGCCCGCAGCCCCCGCCAGGCACTGCCCCCTGCGCGCACTTGCCGCCTCTCGGATACCTTTGCTATTGACACCATTTCCAATTTGGCATCTCGGTTGCCATGGCAACTCCAAGCTGCCATTCTCTGATCAGATCAGCTCTCAGTTAGTCAACACGCGTTAGCACCTGCGTTGGTATGGCAACCCGGGACCGCGCTCCATCCGGCCGATGTTGCGGACAGATGGATGGATGGCTCCAGGCAGCCCTAACAGCACTGGGAGAATGGCTGGCCCTGCTGAGGGGCACTGAGACATTCCCAAGCCCCAGCTGCTTCTTATTCCCCGGCTGCACTGGGATCCGGGGCTGCCTCCACTCCAAATATAGCATCCTGGGCTCCCACATCCTGCACGGCCTGGGGGACACTGGGGAGAAACTCAGCACGGACATGGCTGGCACAGAGCAAGGAGATGTCCTTGCAATCCCAGACTGCCCCTCACGAGAGTGTTCTGCATGGACAGTGAATGGCTTTGGAAACTCTGGGAAGAGGGAAAGCTCCTTGTCTTGGAGAGGGAAACCAACAGTACAGACAGCCACTAATTTGGAGTTAGAAGCCCTGCAAAAGCAGGACACAAGTCACAGAGAGGGGGTGGTTCACCCCCTTCTCCCAGCCACCAGATTCCTAACCATTAAACTCTTCCAGTGAGTCTCCTGGGGATGGTTTTTGTTCCTTTGGCCCCCAGTCTGAACTGGCACCCGCTTTTCTGAAAGGGCTTTATAATTTGCGTTTAGTGTTTTTTAACAGACATATGTGAGCCGTTTGAATTAGAGCAATGTGAATCTATTAGGCAGCGACAGATGCAAGTTTTGTGTCTCTTATTAGAAGGGATTGGCTTCTGAGGTTTAGTGATGTGCAAAGGATTGGACTTTGGAGAGATTAAAATTATTTTCAGCGTTAAGCACAATATTTCTGAGCTAATGCACTCACTCTTGAATATAGATTCACAGACTGAAAAGATTATAAAACATTAAACCTATGTAAATTCAGCTGTAAATTTATGTTTGAACAAATTCAACAAGAGATTTGACTCGGGGGCTTACAGCAAATGGGTTCTGCTTTTAATGCGTACTGCGGGCTCAGTTGCAATGCCGCTCTCCCCTTGAAAGTCCCACGCCTGCTGAATTACTGGCAGGTCACAGCTGACAGCTCAAGCAATTATACTGGAATGTGTTAATAATAAAAAGAAAAAAGATTCATGTTTGTCTTTTCAGAAGACAAAAGCAGCTGTTTGCTCCACCCTGAGGAGCAGCAGAGAGGAGCTCTGTGGGCAGGTGACACTTGCAGCACTTGGCCATTTCCTCTTTCCATGGCAGCCGTGCAAATCTGTGTCTTCCTCTGCAATTCCCCGAGCCCTGGGAGTTGCTGTGAACTTTTTTCTCTTGTTGAGAACATGAAAATACAGTTAACAAAGACTCCTTTTGAGTGGGATTGCAGGAAACCTGCAACATCGTGAAAAAGCTGCCTACACAGAGATAAATGACAGCTGTGACTGAAGGAATAAACAAGATAATCTGGATTTAAATAAACCACAAGGGGATTTTGGCAACATGCAAATTCGCAAATTTATAAAATGTATCCTTTGAAAATAAAGAGCTTGTTTGAAGCCAGCAGTTAAGAACAATTACTGCAGCACATTTTCCCAATGAGGGCTTAGAGCTGGCCTCTCCTCCAAGCCAGGGCAGGCGGGAGCCAGCTGTCCTGCCTTCCGCCCACAGTGGCTGGGGGCCTTCCATACACAGAGCAGAAACCTGAAGGAGTGACAGCAGCAAGCCCCTGTGCAGCTCAGGGGTGCCGGGGGTGCACAGAGCAGTCTGGCCCTCCTCAGCCTCTGGGCACAGCACTGGGGAATGAACAGGAAAGGAGAGAAACACCAAAAGCCCAAGCAAGTACTCAGTAATACATACTGGATCATCTGCTTGGAGGACGAGGTAATTCCTGGGTCCAAGCCCAGCATGACAGTTTAGTTTTGGCATTGCACAGTGTAGTCATGCTGCACCAACAAGCACAAGGGGATAATGCCCGTCCCGTAAGGGAGCAGAGGGTTTGTTCATGCCTGTGTCAGTGGAGCTCCTGCCAGTGGCTTGTTGTCATTGCTCCCCTTTTTCAGGTGAGCAGTGATGGAGAGAGAAGAGATACAGGTGGGGAGACACCAGTGGCAGGGCCAGGAGTAGACATGTCCCATTCCAACACTTCACCTCCTGCAGGGCACGTCAGGTGCAGTCACTGTGTGGCCGTGCCTCTTCAGCAACCGGCCTGGCCTCGAAAGGGACACAAACACTGCAAGGAAAGCCAAAGTGTGTTCCAAAGCCTGTGTGCTCCCTGCAGGAGCAAAGCCCCATGCTGCAAGCTGCTCTGCATCAGCCACTGCAGGAGAGCGATGCGGAGCGTCGCTCTGCCTGCACACACAGAGCTGGTTAGAATTCCGTCGGCACACACGCAATTAGGGCAGAGCACATGGCAGCAGCTCTGTGAAGGTTAACTGCTCTGAGGAGCATTCCTGCCGTGCCAGAGGCTCGGTTGCTCCAGCTTTAACACCTTTGTTATTCCCAGCAGCAGGAGCCAGCAGTGCCGTGTGCCACTCTCTGTTTGGCAGCAGTTAGGGCACCTGACCCTAGGGCTGCAGGCTCAAGCCTCCTTCACCTGCACAATGTAGCTCAGCGCCTGCCCTGGTAGGGCAGCACAGGAGAGGGACTCTGAAACACAGCAGAATTTCGGGTAAAGCCTTTCTATATGTACGTCCCAGAGCCACAGTCGTTCTGGGCTCTGCAGGGCCAGGGTGTCTTGAGGACACACTGTGTCTTCCAGCTTTATCCTTAAAACTGTACAGCAAAAGCTGAATCTGCTTCTCCTCTTTTCCTTGATCACTCCTTCCCCATTTTCTCTCCCCAGGGCCAGCCCATCCATCCATTTGTCTTTATTGTGCACGGAGTTAAATACAGTCCTTAAATGTGGCAACACTTCCAGATTATTAGCTCTGCAATTTCTTGGCTCCTGTTTATTGTGGTAACGTCATCTGAAGGGGCAGTTGTGATTAACGTTTGTTCATGCTTCTTTTATAAACCCCCAGCGTGTTTGTTTTATACAAACCAAACCAAATGCCCTGGGGCATCTGGTGCTGTGGGGAACAGGCACCATCGTGGCTCTTGTCCTTGCTGCAGGTGGGTTGCTCCCCATCCTCCACTACCAGCTGATAGCCATGGGCTGTGAGAGTGGGCACGGAGCAGCGCTGCTGGTGGCAGCCCACCCCCCTCGTAGTACAGCAGTGGGCACCCAGGGGCTCATCTCTGATCATACTGTGGGTCTTGCTATGATGTGCATAGCCATAAAAGCTGCTTCCTTCCCACAGGGCTATTAAATCCGGGTGCTGGATTCCCCAGGGAAGCTGGTCTGTAATTCTGTAGCATCTGCAGCCCCCAAGTGCTCCTATCCCTCTTAATTTTTTCAGGGTTTTCTTAAAGGAAAAAACACCTCAAGATGATTTGTTCTGACTAATCCTTGCTTCCTTCATGTCACTGCTACTCAAGTGACTGATGCAAGGTATGGATGAAGCGCCGGAGTGCTCTAAGCAGAGGACAGGATTGCAGGTGCCGTGCCGTCGGGAAGGCAGCTCCAGTGGGACCTGATGCCAGAGGGATGGGCTTCCCTATAGAGCCTAGCCACCAGCATGCTGGCCCTTGGACAGGGAGCTGGAGTCCTGCAGCCCTGCAGGCTGCATTGCTGGTACTCAGACAGAGACTGTTCAACAGGAAAGGTTCTGCAGCTGGAGAGGGGCAGCCACAGGAACTGCCAGCCTCTTCACCCAGAATGCTGAGGACATTGGCAGCCCTGTGGCAGCACCAACTCACCCTCATTCTTGCCTTGGCAAGAGGCCCCTCACCACCCCAAAAAGCCCCTCAGCAGAACAAGCCTGATGGGCTGGATGGCACCAGCAGTGAATACACAAATTACAGGGGCGTTAAAGCCAGGTGATGCCTTTAGCAGTCACAAATATGAGGTGGCACTGACAGGCACATCTAGCATGCTTTGTCTTTCAGCTGCTTCTGCTCCAGGCTTCAGCTGTGCGATTCCTGAAATGAGTCTTCCTGGGGCCTCAGCATTACTGTGGCTGTCGCTGCCCAAGGTGCTTTCACAGAGCCATTTCCAGCCCATTCACGTTATTTCCTCACCATATGTTTGTACTAAAAATAGTTGCAATACAAAGGGATAATCCTGCAAGACCATGGGCATCACCATGCTCCACGTCTGACACAGGAGACCTGCCCGGTGCTGTGAGTGCTTTCCCGGAGCAGCAACCCCGTTCCTCCTCCTTGGCACTGTGGCAGGGCTGGGGCTGCCCACAGCCAGGGCTGTGGTGCGGGTGGGTGCGGGCAGCGGGCAGGTCCCTGGCTGTGGCACAGCCTCCAGCCCCAGTGCCACCTGGCAGCACAACAGGTGTGAGCGAGGCTGTGACGCTCTTGCAGGGGACATCTTGTGGGTCCCTTCCAACTCAGCTTATTCTGCGATTCTGGGATCACTTAAAACCCTCTGGCTGGCTGTGATAATCCGTAACCGGTGGCACTGGGACAAGAATTTACCTCTTCATTTTCTTAGACATAACTGCGATCTCACTGCAGTTTCATTTTACAATATGGTAATATGCTATCCAGGAAAATCTTGCTGCATGCTAATTTATCCAGTAGGCAAATTCCTTTTGGCTAATAAAAGTGCTTGCACAGGAAGCTCAAAACCCAGCAGCAATTAATTATTGACAGAGCATGTGAATTAGAGATAAAAGAAAAGTCATTCTTTCTCACACACAAGATAGTAAATAAATTTAATTATTGTACTAGAAGCAAGGGATCTTATTCTGTATTAAGTTTTATTAGCTGAGACATTTAAAAGCATGTCATCATAACAAAAAGGTCCTGTGTAATCCGAACTGCGCCGCTCCGTACACGGCTCTGGAGTGAATAGGCTTAATTGAGCAAATGGGAGCAGATGGCTTCTGAACAGGCAGGTATTGTGCAGGTTTAGTGTCAATTAGCTTTAGTCTACATATGCCTATGGCAAATTGTCTGCATACTGTGTCACCAAGACTGACTTTACATTTTAGGTGCCCACCATGGCCAGGGGCTGAGAAGAAACAAAGCCAGAAAGACTTGGGTCTGGGGGTCACACAGGAGTGGCAGTGTCCCTCCTCCTGCATGTCCCACCAACACCTGCACAAGGTACCCCCCCTGCCTGGCCCCTCGCTAACCACTTCCTCTGCTTCTGCACAGGAACGTGATGCCCAAGACGCTGGATGGCCAGATCACCATGGAGAAGACCCCCAGCTACTTCGTGACCAATGAGGCCCCCAGGCGCATTCACTCCATGGCCAAGGACACGAAGCTGATCGTGGTGGTGCGGAACCCGGTCACCCGGGCCATCTCAGACTACACACAGACTCTCTCCAAGAAGCCAGAGATCCCCACCTTTGAGGTGCTGGCCTTCAAGAACCGGACTCTGGGGCTGATTGATGCCTCCTGGAGTGCAATCCGCATTGGGATTTATGCCCTGCACTTGGAAAACTGGCTCCAGTACTTCCCCCTCTCCCAGATCCTGTTTGTCAGTGGTGAGAGGCTCATCACTGACCCAGCTGGGGAAATGGCCAAGGTCCAGGACTTCTTAGGCCTCAAGAGGATTGTGACAGAGAAGCATTTTTATTTTAATAAAACAAAGGGATTTCCCTGTCTAAAGAAGCCAGAGGACAGCAGTGCTCCCCGGTGTTTGGGCAAGTCCAAAGGTCGAACTCACCCCAAAATAGACCCAGACGTCATCCACAGACTGCGGAAGTTTTACAAACCCTTCAATGTCATGTTTTACCAAATGACAGGCCAAGATTTCCAGTGGGAGCAGGAAGAAAGCGATAAGTAGAACCACAAAATCAGGAAAAAATATTTTTTGTTTTTGGGATGTGAATCATCATTTGAGACCCAAAACTCTCTTGGGGCCAGAGGCTCAGCCCTGTGTGTAACAGGCTCTTGTGTTGTGAGGGCTGCAGCAGAAGTCACCCCACACGTCCAGTTCTGGAACTGTAGTGGCCTGTCACCTCGGGCTGCACTCGAGTTCTCCCTGCCACAACGCTGGGGGTCAGGGGCAGGTGGGAGGAGGAGGAGGCAGAGGGAGCAGGGCTCCTCAGGGTGATGGGGCGCTTCGTGTCGACGTTTCGCTGCTGGTGTCCCCCTTGCAGCCAGGCAGGCAGGACCAGACCTCCTGCCACGGCAAGCTGGGCGAGAGGGTGGCTCCCAAAACCCAGCACTGGGACAAACCCATAGATTTGATTTCTCCTGCCCTGCACTTTAGTTTTGCCCAAACAGCAGCATCAGGTCTGGTAAATTCAGGCCATGTGCAGTCACATGCACACTGGTCTTTGTGTGTGGAAGGAATAAAGCCAGTTATGCTGCAAAAGAACTATGTACAGGAACTTCATTTGCACCAGACATTTCAATTACTTGTTGCACTAAAACTAGAATTTACCAAGTGCCACAGACACCTGGCCTGAATTCTCCTCCGACTGATGGGTGCACCTCCACTGTTGGAAGAGAGTTGTTCCTTCTTTGCTGAGATGCTCAGTGAGATCAGAACTGGGTCCCCAGGTCCCCACCCTCCTGGAAGCTGAAAGAACATTCCCAGGCTCCCCAGGAGTGAGCCAGGCTCCCAGTGCCCAGCCAGGCTGCCAAAGCACAGTCTGGTGCCACACATATCCACACAGCACCTCCTGGCCAGGCTGTGCCATGCCCTGCTCCATGGTTTGGAGCCAGGTGTTGCCAGTGGGGACTGAGGGGGTGACTGCAGGGTGGAGGCCTGGGAACAGCCCTGGCACAGGGTCTGACAGTCAGGACCCCTGGCACTGCCATTCATTTGCACCTTGAAAATGCAAACCCTGCTGCTTGCTGTGGATGGACAGCTGGGGTTGCAGAACAGGGAAGCCCCCTTCAACTTACTTCAGAATTACAAAAGAGCAACTAATTCCCAGGGCAAGCACTGCTCAGCACACAAAACCTGTGCTTTCGAGTGGAAACGGCCAAGTCAACCAAATTTGCAAATCCTGGTAGGAACTGTAGAATAAACCTATATCCCCACTCGATCCCCCAGTGTCATGAGAGCTGTTTGCTGGGCCCAGCAGAGAACAGGAGCAGCGCTTTCACACAACTGCACAGTTCCACTGCCACTGCTGCGGGAAACCGGGCAGAGAGAGAACAAAGGTGAAATGCAGAGCTGCTGAAATGGTCCCTCGCATGGTGATTTCTGAGGGCACTCAGATATTGCTGGCAGCTCTCTTTGCTCTGATGAGGGCTAAGACTACCTCCAGCTTGGGGTGTAGCCACATGAGGGCCCCCTCCCATTGGGCAGGTCCTCAGCAGAGGTGCAGAATGGGATTGCTGCGGAAGGACCAGGACTCGGTTCTGATTAAGGTGAAAGAACTCCCTGCAGCTCCAGCTAACCAGATGAAATCACCGTTGCATTCTTTGGGTGACAAGCTGACCCTGCTCAGGGTTCCAGGGCCTGTTGTGTGGCTCATTAAGCCATGAAGTGGTGCCGGTGCCTTGGATTGGATGAGAAGAGCTGAAGCCATTTGGACCATTTACTACGTGGCCCATGCTGGAGGGGCACTGCGAGGTCCCTGCTGATGTCACGTCAGTTCCCATCAGCCTGGTCAGACTTAAAAACAGCTCCTGACATAGCACAGTTTTCACAAACCCACAAACTCCCAAATTACTACAGGAAAATTGGAAGTATATAATAAGAATAATCTTACAGTGTTTCACACATTATTAAAATATCAGAACGGGTCCTAATGAAACCTGTTGTTGCATAATTTGGATTTGGTGCAAGATGCTCAATGGAGGACAAGGGGCTCCAGGCCCAGTGTCCCCCTCACCAGAGGGATATCTAGGAATCTCTGCCTGTCTCCAGAGTGGTGCACACCCAGCATGGTGTCGGGCTGACCCTGCTGGTGCTGAGCGGAGGTGCTGGGACTGGCAGCTCTGGCTCTGGGAGGGGCTCAGCTCAGGGGATGACGGTTCCTGGGTGTGCCCGCTGTGCCCCTCCCGCCTGCTCCCCACACTCACTTCCGTTATTTCTGCCATATATTCAGAGGTTTATTTTTTATACCAGATGCCATCTCCAGCTCGGCAGGAGCTGATGGGTGCCCGCTGGGAGAGGAGACCCTGCTCCTCTGCCCTGAGTGCCTGCTCCATGGACACCAACCACTTCAGCACGGTGGGACAGGACCCTCCAGCCCCCCAATCCTCTCCCCAGGTGCAGCTGTGGTGCTACCAGCACTGCAGTGCTGGAAGGGAGCAGGGACATGCCAGTCACCCTGGGATGGGCTGGGGGCATGGGTGGTGTTATTTTGTTTTGTTCCTTGGAAATATGCCCCGTGGCTGCCCCACTGCAGCTGGGGCTGGACGGGGGGATTATTTTCTATCTGGCCAGAAAGTGGCCTGCCAAATGAGAGTCAGGTTAATAACACTTTTTTAAAAAAAATTATTCAAATGTCAGCATTAGAATACACAGGAAATTGAATTTTGTATTTGGTTTCAATTAGCAAAGCATAAATTATATTTAATTTTTTACACAGACTGAGTGATTCATTATTCTGGAAAAGCTGGTACTTTCTGGTTCAGAGACTGGAAATGCAGAGTTGGTCTGTTCTGAACCTTACTTGCTGTGCTGTCACTGCCTCCCAAATGCGTCTCTGTCCGTCAGTGTCTCTGTACCTGAACGATGTGACTGTCCTGAACTGAACCCTGGAACCCACAGCACTAAACAATAAATCATTGTAGCAGCTGCACTTCTCAGCTCCATTTCTCTTGGCCCCCCCAGCAGCACCGACACCCCGTGAGCGGGAGCCACAACAGGACAACGCTGGCCATGACCTGCCACCTGCCAGCCCAGCTGGCTGCTGTGACTTGCCCCACAGGCCATGGCCCGCACAGCCAAAAGGAAGGCACATGCTGCAGCCAGGACCAGAACAATGACCAGGACCAGGACCACCTGGGCCAGCCTGCAGGTCATGGTGTGGGGGGAGAGCTTTCCTCACTGGCCTCTCAGTTTGGGGTGCACCTCCCAAGGTCACAAAGAACAAATCTCTGAGCAATGCCTGGGAGATTGCACTTGCTGCTGATTAAGGATAAATCAGTGGCTAATAAAAAGAGAGGGCTGAGAGAGGGCTGGCCGCCAGGCAAAGAAATTAGGAGGAAAATTCTTTTATCTTATTTTGTGTGCACAATTTCCTGCTTGTTTGAAAAAAGGTTATTTCACAGCATGGTCCTATTGTGTCATCTGATAAAAACCACAGAAAAACTTTTATCGACAAAATTAGGAAGTAGTGAACTATAAAATTGCTAATTATTTTCTAGTAAATTTACTTTTAAATAACTTTAGACACCAATTACAGGCACCATTAAGCACCATTAACACTGGGTGTATTTACCAAACAAGGATGGAATACTTATTCAAATCAAGATCATTTTGGTGTAGATTCTGCTGTTTGGAAAGCAGCCCCCTCTCACCAGATATTTAAAAGCCGTCAGAAGATCAGTTACAGCTCAGGTCCCTAATCTTTGAGTTGTGAAGTAATTCAGCCCTTGCAGGAGACCTGTGAACAGGAGCTGATGTCCTGAGGAGCTGCCCCGACAGCACCCGTGCCTCGGTACAGCACCGGGGCCGGTGTGCTCCTGTCCCGCAAACCCCGGGGAAGCAGCTCTCATGTTCAGCTGATCCAGCTGCCTCTTGCAACGCCTCCATCGCTGCTCCGAGCAGGGTTAACCCCCTTGGCACACCCCGTCACAGACCAGCGAGCGCGGCTCCTGCAGCAGCTGCTGCCCTGTGTCTCTCCACTGCTGTAGCCGGGTGCCTCCCGCTGCGTTACGGGATTTGCCCCCGCAGACACACATTGCTCTTCAAAATGCCTGTTGCCCGTGCCCTCGGGAGCTGCCCGGGCACTGGGGGTGCCGCAGGCTGCCCCGGTGCCGCATCACGACCCCCCAGTGCCGGACACTGCGCCGGGATGAAGGCCGGCACACGCCTCGTAATTGGAGGTTGCCAAGCGGCTGTCAGAGAGCTGGCTGCAAAGCTGCTACCTGCTCCCACTTTCCTGCTGTCATCTTTGACATCCTCATTATTTATTAACTGCCCGGTACCCAACAGGCTGCCACTGGTGCAGAGATGCTCAGATTATGCAGGTTTGATATGCTGCCTGCCTCCAAGGTCACATCCTCCAGGATGTCTTGCAAACCAGATTGAAGAGGTACCAGCAAAGATGCAACATGTTCTGTATTGCTGATGCCAGACTTCAAACAGAGCCCTTTGAATAAGGATGACTTACTACATACCATCATCGAATCATGGAATTGTTTAGGTTGGAAAAGGTCTCCAAGACCGTTAAGTCCAACCATTCCCCCTGCACTGCCAAGGCCACCACTAAGCAATGTCCCCAGATGGTGATATCAGGCCCTGCTGCTCGCTGCTGTTCCCATTCCTGCGTGCAGCTCGGAGCACTCTGCACCAGCGTCAGCAAACACAGGCTCCAGGATTTCAGGTGAGAGCTCCACCACCAGCTTTCATACTGTGGGACCAGGAGTTTGTCTTTACACTCGAGCCCAGGAGGATGGCAGTGTGGGGATTATTTAGCTGGGCAGGTTGTGACCCTGCACTGACCTGTTACAGCTTGGTCAGCAGGAATAACCCTGACCTCGGCCTCCCTGGCACGGTGCCAGTGCCCATAACGCTGCACCCTGCAGTGCCGTGGCACTGGCACCCTATGCCAACAGCCTAGGCAGAAACAGCTCAACAAGCACATCCCCGATTTCCTGAGGCCCTGTGCTTGGAATTTTTTGGTTTTGCTAATCTCAGAAAATCTCCCTCTGTGAGTCACTTGCTGGGAAAAAGATATGATTAGAAAATTTTTGGTGCCTTTTAAGATGCTCTTCTAACTTCTGGTACAGGAAGAAATATTTGAGGGTCACACCACTATTACTTTATGCCACCAACAGGGATATTTTGAAATTTTCAGTTGCAATATAAGGACTAATACCAGATATCAGCACTTGCCCGTACGTACCCCGTGCAAGGACAGAGGCTGACAGATGTACCTACAGATTAACAGATTTCTGCTCTCACCTCCACTGTCCCATTGCCCCCACAGGGCCCAGAGGGACGGTCACTGTGTGCACAGTCTCTGTGGAAATGAGAATGGAGGGAACTGGGTTTTACAGCACCTCACTTGTGACTGAAGTCATTATGTGCAGAGAGACGTACGGGTAGCTGAAAGACAGAATTAATATAGTAAGTAATCCTCTCCCTTTAGCATATCTTTCTGCATGAAATAATGGTTTAATGTCTAACTTTTCTAGGCACATGCTTTTCCTCATAACAAACACTTACATGAGATGCAGCTATTTATGTTTCAAGGCAAAAAGTGTGGAGTGTAATGGACTCTACTCTGACTATCTGCCCATGAAGAAATTTCACTGTATCATGGGAAATGAGGAAAAACATTTTATTTGGAGGCAATTTCTTTCTTTTTAAGCCATTCTTATCTTTCTGCCTTGTTCTCTGCTGGAAAGGCTATTTGCTGCCTCTGAGCCGCCTCTCCTGTTTGCGGGGTATCCCCAGCAGGGATGCCCTCGCTGCTCTTGAGCACCCCTCACAGCAGGCAAAGGGCTGTCTGGGGGTTTTCCTGATGCCTCCAAAGCAGCGAGGGTGGCATGTGGTGTCAGCTCCAGGAGTGAGAGCCGTCCGAGGGGCAGGGCACTGCTCTCCACAACTGCAGTGACTGACCATGGCAGCCCTGGCTGCTCGGACCTCAGTGAGGAGCTCCCAGCTCCACTGCTCCTTTTACCTCCCACAAGGCTAAATCCAGAGCAGTGTGGGACAGAGATCTGTCTCCTACAGAGATCTGCCTCCAGGGTGTTGCTCTCTGTAGTCGCCAAGGCAGATCCCACAAACACCCACACCACAAAGGAGCAATGAGGTTTTCCCTGACAGTGACACTGCTCAGTGCACTCATCCAGATGATGCAGGAGATGTCTGTGTAAGGAAGGCAAACGGCACATCTGGCAATTTTCCACCCAGCTGACAGAGATAAACAGTTATACCCCATTAATAGTGTAAGCATCCTTCAAAGCTTTTGTGGAGAGGCTGTGGGGCCAGCGTGTGGCAAGGGCTGGTGCTGCAGCTAGGGACCTGAGCAGCAGGTATGGCAGAGCCACCAGGCCTGAAGCCCCTCGCTAGGAGACAAAATAGAGGCTGGCAGTGGCAAAGGGAGACACTTCCCAGGAACAGAAGCAGCTGGGAAGCCTTAAGTGCACCTGGCAGCATTGCCAGGGCAGCAGCATCATCCTGTCAGGTGCCAGCTGAGCCGTGCTCTCCCAGCCACTGTGGTCACTGCCAGCTCAGCCCTGGCAGGTCAGCAGGTGCTCAAGTGTCCCACCCCAGGGACTGACACCCATCCCTCTCCCAGGGGATACTCTGCAGCACCCAGCAGTGATGAGCAGGTAGACCTGGCTGGGTTTCTGCCCTAGTTCAACAAGGGAAAGCTAATGGCAGGGTTTTGCCTTGATCTAAGAAAGCTACTGCAGGATAAATTGCAGTTAATGAAAAGAGTGAGGAATAGGCAGGTCATGGGGGTTACCTCACTCACGTCTTGAAGGATTTTTTCTGAGCAGAATAAGCAGCTGAGAGCAAGTCCTTTGACAAACTCAGCTTTTTCCAGGGAATCTTTACATTCACATGACATGTGAAGCTGGAGGGCTGGATGCTGTGCATGCATCAGAAACCTCTCCCTGTCCAGTGCTGTGGTAGAGGATGGAGAAGTGCTTCATTTCCTCAATGTTCAAAATTTACCTGTGAAGAACTGTCTCATCAGAGTTAATTCATGCTAATTTAATCTAATTTCTCAACACTATGCCTGTCTGCTCCCCCCTGTCCCATGGTTTTGGAGGCACGGTGGGTGCTGCTGGAGCAACAAGACTCCAGACCTGGGCGATAACATGAGCTGCTCACAGCAGATGATCACCTTGGAGCAGGGCAAGTGATTTATGGTGCTTTGCCCAAGCACTAGATGGTTTTGACTGCCCTGTGGGCTGACCTGTTTGTCCAGCAGATATTTACTGCCTAGCAAAGGTTTACTGCTCAGAAGTTTGCTTTGTCTTAAAAAGACCCTGAACCAGTTGTGCCATTTCTTAGTCCTAAGCTCTGGCACCAGCACAGCCCCGCCTGACATGAGACCAGGCTGCCCAGACACTTCATTAGTGACTGTGCAAAGAGGCTGCAGTTGGACCATCTTCCAGTTCACACAATCTGCCAGTGTTCACAGCAGAGGAGAGTCCTGCTGAGAGGGGCTTCACAGCTCCTGGAGACCTGCAGCTCCCAAGCTGGAGAGCAGGCACAGCAGCAAGCACTTGGCTCATCTATTTGGTCCAGGGCCATCTTTGCATCTCTGTAATATAGAAAAGCAGTTTAACTAACATTTTTTTCCAGCAAGATTTAATAATAAAATCATAAGTCTGTTGTTTTCCTTCCAGATATGACAACTTATGTGGAAAAGTTGATTTGTAAGATTTACGGTTTAAGAATTACTCTCAGAAAGGAAAAAAACCAAACAAACCCAAGGCAGTGCTCCCAGAGACATATGTCAGAAATCTTCTAGTGCCCTGAGAACTGTGAGTTTTAACCCCATTCTAACACAGAAAATGTCTTTCCATGTAACTCAGAGGGAATGGTATGTGCCACTGGCTTTTCCATCTGTTTTGCTCTCTTTGCAGCAGTAGAGCTCTCAGACCAGCCAGTAAGCTCTTGGTCCTGTCAAAACTGCAGCATCCACTTACTATTTTATACACAGAAAACAGGACCTCACAGCAATGTGAGGTGCAGCCCTGACCATGCACACCCCAGTTAGGCATTCCTGAGGGTGCTGCACCCACCAGCGCTCTGCAACAGACAGGTGACCATGGTGCCCAAACGCTGCACCGGAGGAGACTCTTCCTCCTGCACCATGGAGTGAACAAGCCGACCTGCACCTTCTTGTGGGAGGTTACCTGTGGAGACAGATCCCTGACGGCACTGGCCACGTGGCTGCTGGTCCAGTGTGGTGCAGCCTGACTGGAGATGTGCTCATGGCCTGATAGCCTGGTTGGGCCAGGCTTGGGGCCGTTGACACCATGGGCTACCAATAAAAAGCTGTTGGCACATTTCACCATCACCGGGCGCACACCTGCTGCTGGAGCCTTCCCGATGCCACCAAGGAATCTGGCTCTCTCCATGGGCACAGCTGCTGGGACTCCGTCCACACAGCACCTACAGTTTCTCTGCTATTCACCATCTTGTTTTATGTTTAATGAGTTCATGTAACTTTATGTTAAGCAGCAAGGAAATGTTTTCCAGGGAAGCCACTTCCAGCACATCCTCTGTGTGTAGGTTGGATGTTATGGAACAGTGGCTCTGTTGAATGCATTAGCATACAGCACTTCACTTACTCACCTAATCTGCATATTTTTCTCCGAGGATGAGGAAAACCTCCAGGTGCTGGTAAGAAGCTCAGGTGCCTGGGACTCTGGCCCTGAGGCAGGTGGGCATGGGCAGGTGTGGGGCAGAGTGCTGCGGCTGCCCCATGCCGCCGGTCTGACAGTGGCCGAAGGGTGCCTGACTGACCGTGTTGTCCAGCCAAACCACAGTAAATGAGGCATTGCTACCTCCTGCAAAAACTCTCGCCTTCACCTCCTGTCCTCTGCCCAGGGCACGTGCTGCCCCAGCAAGGGGACCATGCCAGCCCGTGTCCCACCGCCCTGGCCCCTGTGAGGAGGATGAGCAGAGCTGCCCCACAGCTCCCTCCCGGCATGTGCTCACGGAAAGACACACACATGCTTCTGGGACCCAGGCATTTTTTCATCCTGGCACAGAATTCTTCCAGAGATGATTATTTGAAAGATGAGTCACCAAATACAATAGCAAAGACACATCCTTGACTTACTGGCAGAGAAGGGATGTGACCAGCATTAAGTCTCCATGCAATGTCTCCATCACACAGTGTCTGGCGTTTATTCTAAACAGCTCTCAGTCTTGAGCAGAATTGTTTTTTCACATCAGAAATCCAGCTACTTTTTCATAAGAAATGTTCCTTAATGAAAGGAAAAACAGACAGTGTTCACAGATGTAAAAATCATTATAGCACAGCTATGTGCTCTCTGCAGCTGCTGCCTGTTCCAGCCCGTTTGTAGGACACAGGCATACACGGAGATGCACATCAGTATCCCTGCGCTGGGGGTAGCAAGGTTGCGCCCCTCAAGCGGGGCATAACCAAAAAGAAAACCTTTGTACAAGGAGTCACGCGGAAAACCGAGGGGAAATAGGCACCAGTTTCTCCCGGGGTGGGTCCGTCTGGACACAAGAGGAAAATGTTTCACAATGAGGACACGGACACGGAATAATCTCCCCAGGGAAGCAGCCCCTGCTCGGCCCCTCCCGTGCGGGACCGGCGGGCAGAGCCCGCAGCAGAAGCCCCTTCCCTTGGCCAGGAGAGAGCTGGGAGGAGCACGGGCGCTCCCCGGAGCAGGGGCTGGGCTTCGCACTGACAGCAGGGGCTGCTGTCTTGTAGCCTACTCCAACTCAGCAGAGTGTCCTGACCTTGATGATGTTGGTTTAACTAGGATATGAAATGCAAATATAGCCTAAGCTCAGTAATTCTGGCACCCAGCAGAGAGCCTGAAGGGTGGAACGCTTCCCAGAAGGGTCAGCAAGAGCAGAAAAAATTATATAGAGCAAATAAACAGAATAAAAGGCTTCTCACTTATCCTGGTGCAGAGGGCTGCAGCTCCAGGGGACTGCAGGAGATTGTGCTGCTCTGAGGCTTATCCTCAGGGACAAGCTGCTGATCGGGAGACAGAGGAAAGGCGAAGGGCAAAGAGTCAATTTGTTTTAAATAACTGCAAGCCAGGAGGAAGTCACCCCTGTTCTGCTTCCTGGCTGGGTCTCTGCCACCCATCACCCCGCCCCACAGCCAAGGCAGTCCCCCCAGGGATTTCCCAGGACCTCCGGCCAGACCTTCAGAGAGGGTTTAATGTGTGATCAGCGTGGGGAAGGGAGACACGCTGGGTGTCAGGGCAGTACCGAACCTACCTCCCCCTGCTTAGAGGAGCTGCTATCACCAGCCTTGCCGGGAGCTGAATATACCTCAAGCTACTGCTGCCAGACACAAAAAAAACCCCTTGAATCGAACAGATTAAAATTCCTATTTTCAAATCAAGGTGGGTCTTGCACGTTGTCAGTAATCTTCAGCAAATCCATCCAGAATGCTGATCCTGGCTCTGCACTCCCAAGAAGAGCAGCTCCCGCACTGGTGTAAGGGTCACAGCCCGGTGAGTTTTGGGCCCATGGGGACGGAGGGACGCTGTGCTGCCAGCTCCGAGAGGGAGCAGAGACAGAGCAGACACCAGCCCTTCCAGCTGGCTCTGCCCGGGACCGCCGCAGCCTCCGCAGCCTCAGCGTGCCAGCGGTGTGCAGCTCGGAGCAGCAGCCCAAGGGATGCACACCCGCGATACCCCTCCGGCCCTGGCACCGCTGCCGGCACGCCCGGGGGAGGCACAGAGGGGACGCGTTTGGATTCGGACGCGGCTGAGCTGATATGAAGCCTGTGCCAGGGGCACCGGGGGCAGAGCCAGAGGCAGGGAGGGAACTGGCAAAGGCGAAGCCGTGGGCTGGTGCTCCTGGATGCTGTGGGGCGGTCCCACACGGCACCGGGCAGCGGGAGCCCAGCGGGGCTGACCCTCAAGCCGAGAGGAGCACCCTCATTTAGGCATCATGACTTTATTAAACATTTAAAACACAAAGTACAGCATTTATTGGGAAGAAATCGCTTTCCTACCAATTACAGTTAATAGGGTAAAATTAATGTACCAATTAATATGGCTGCTTCTAAACTTGGCCTAATATGTTAAATACTGTTCCTATCCCTGTAAATGCAGCGAAATAAAGTGATGATCAGGATAGGAGCTAATAAAGTTTTGCTTCTCTGTACTTAAACTATTTGGCATCACTGAGTTAAGGCACAGGAAAAAGGAGATTATTTAACATTTTAAGGTTTGTAAGACCCATAAATCATTTCATACATGCCATATTTGTTGAAAAGGATAGAATACATTCAATTTTACAGTATATTAAACTTCATCTAATTTGACCGTAAGAACAGACCAGCAAAATAAATGACCAATTTCTGAAGCAGAAATTACCATTTGGCTGCTGCCATTATGAAGCTGCTGGTATTTTATCATGTTCTTAACATAATATTGCTTGTCTATTGATGCATAGTTATAGTGCTAGTCCAAATTGGAAGGCGGTGAAAGAGGACAGTGCAGAGGGTTTTTTTAATAGGCGTCATTTGTCAGATGTTATTTCAGAGGTCCTTGCACTGATGATAATATGCAGATTAAACCAGAAGTAAATAGGGAAAAAAAAGAGAGAGAGAGAGAAAGAAAGGCAGAAAGGGAATGAGAATTTCAGTCCATTTTGGCTGCAGCAGGTGGACCAGCCCCAGTGGATCCAAATAGCAGTAATTAATCTGGGTTTAAGGGTTTCTTCTGAAACCTCACAGTACTTGACAAAAGGAGATTTCCTTCCTTGCAGGGAGTGCTGCGGGGGGTCCCACAGGGGTCCCACAGGGACCGTGGGAACACTGAGTGCCTGGGCAGGACCAGGGATGGAATTCTTCCTGCCCAGCACTGTCTCCCCCTCCTCGCTCTCCCTGCACCATCCAGAAACCTGAGCACAAATAAAAATTATGTTTAGTTTGCAAAACAGGAGGAAGGTATCTCCATCCTCTAGAGTTCATTGTTCTGCTAGACTTGGTATTATAGTGGCAATATATTACAGAGAAGAAAAATCAGCTGGCTGCTGCCTCCAGAATGACAATGGAAACCACAAGCACGCTGGAGCTGCAGCTGCCCAGAGGGGATCTGCCAGGGCAGAGCACCATCCCAGAGCAAGGCATGGCCCCCAGGACAGGGCACTACCCGGAGCAGGGCACTCCACTGGCACCAGGATCAGCCATGCCCGCAAGCAGGGGCGGTCAGTGACCACTGATCACAGTGCTGCCCATGGCACAGCTACAGAGCTGAAAACAGCTTCCTACCAAACCCACCCAAACAAAAATGAACAAGGTGGTTCTTTTGTATTAAGGACAATCATCCTGACCCCTAATCCTCCCACTCCCTCAGTGAAAGGCTTCTGCTGCCTGCAGGCTGCCAGGAGAGGGAGCACAGCACGGGGGGCAGCAGGAACGCCGTGGGCAGAGTGCTCTGCACTGGCACCTATTGAGAACCCCCCGAGCCTGGGTCTGCTTAAACCAAATGAATTGCTCGGATATTAGAACTGGAATTGGGTTCTGTGCCTGCAAATCTGCACAGGGATATATTGTGCTTTAACATAGATTTCAATTACTTCCCAACCTTCAGTGTGATGATGCGACATTATGCTCTACTGTCAGGGTTTGCCAGCATGCTCCTACTTTTATTTCTCCTGTTAAATATGGTCTTTGTTGCGCTTCATTGATCTCTGAGCATATTCTGCTGTTTACAACTTTGATAATCTTTGTGTAATCTTCAGGGGTAATTGAATTCTGACAAACATAGCTGAATTTTAAACACCACACAGATTTCAGTACATTGAAGAGCCATGATATGAAAGTCAAAACTGGAGATGGGGAGCAGCATTTGCTTTCAGCTTCTGCCCTGAACAACAGGAGCTGAGCCAGGCTCAGAGCCCAGGGACATCGAGAGCAAGTTAGGAGACATGACTGGGGGTGGGACCAGACCTAGCCCAGAGCTTAATCCCAAGTGGACAATATAATGTCATTTAATGATTTTTTAATATACACCCCCAAGACATTTCTGCACTTGCACAAAATCCCAGGAATCCCATTGGGTCTACTCTGCTAGGATAGGATACAGTCAGCAGCTACCAATCCTTGCTAAATACCTCGGGAATTGCCCTTGTACAAATAAATTATTGTTTTTATGGGCATATATTGTGAATTAGACGAGGGGGAAAACGTTGCAGTTGGATTTTGATGTAGAAGGGTTTTTTGCAGAGCCCATGGGGCACATGCATATCGCTTCCATAATCATTATTGTTATTTATTATTTGCCAGCACCAGGAACGTGCCCAGCCCAGCGCAGGCCAGATGGAACATGGCTGCTGGGCAGCACTGTGCTCCCAGTGCCTGCAGACCCCGGGCACCCACCCAGCTTCCTTCCTCGGCAGGACACCAGCACCACATCCCCTGCCCCAGCCTGTCTTCCTCTCCCCCCACTGGCCCCCAGCTGCTGCAGTAAGGCACAGCCTCCCTTTTGGTGGCTGGAAAAACAGCTGTCTTGCTTGAGGACATCAGATTTTTGATGCATTTTCTACGAACTTTAATTTCCCAAACCCTCCTCACTCAGGATGCAGGGGGACTGCTCAAGCACGCTATAAATTAGTATGCCAGCAGAGCTGCTCCTGGAAGGAGGATAAGCTCAGCCAGACAAGAAGGAGCCTCCAGAAATCTCAGTGCTGGAAGGGAGAACTTGCTGCTCTCCTGCTGTTCGTGCTGGAGCTCCGTGTCTCCAGTTTATTGCAACAGCACACGGCAGCCTCGGTGCAGCAAAGATTTTCTGCCGAAGGGTCTGAGCTGCACGGAGGGTCCCCACGCAATCGAAAGAAAAGGAATTAAGAGGTTGTCTGGCCTGAGAAAAGGGATATTGAACCTAATCTGAGACGGTGTAATTTGGAAATCCAATTGCAGTTGTCCATCAGCAAAGGCAGCCACTGGTGAGGGGAGCCAGGAGGCTGTGGAGGACCGGAGCCCCCAGCACCAGAGCAGGGAGGGCTTAGCCCCACAGGGCCACCAGGAGCCCCTGGGCAGGGCTCAGATACCTCCTCATAGTTCACTTGCCCTGGGTGGTCATTTCACTGATATTTCACCAGAAGCCAGACAGTTTTTTAAGCTCCTGGATGGACCCAGTGACCCAAATAAGGCCAGAGTCCTCTGCCGTATGGCCCTTGGCTAAAGGCTCCTGCAAACCACCTGCAGCTCCCAGCTTCCCATCCTGCTTCCCCCCCCCAGACAGGAGGCTCAGAGGGCTTGTCAGCATTTCAGATGCCAAATGTCCATTACTTCGCACACAGAGCTTGGCAGTAAGGACATAGTCCAGGTCTGATTGCAAAGCCCAGCAAGCAGCTGTTCCCTGTGCTGGGGTGCTGCCCACAGTGGGGAGTGGGCCGTGAGGCCCCTCATCAAGGACAGCGTTAGCTCAGCAGCCCACCAGCCTGTGGGGAATCGTGAGGGGAGTGAGTGGAAAGGAGAAGCATGAAGATGCATCAGGGCCACCTGCCCCCAGCCCACCTGCTAGCCCCTGGAACTTCCACAGGTGAGGAAAGGAGGGCAGAGAAACAGACTCGGGCTCAGTTGTATCTCCTGCGGGTCTTGGGGGCCCTGATGGAACGTCAGGACTGGCCCTGCCCTGATGGAGAGGTGGAGAGCAGACAAAACCTCCCTGCAGCACAGCACTGAGCATCCCCCCAGCAGGAGAGCTGGAGCAGAGCTGCTCTAAGCTATTAGCTCCCCACATGTGCTTTATTTCCTGAATTAAAAGAGCAGAATTATAATGAGACTTGACGTTAAATTCCATAAAAAGTCAAGCTAATCAGTGACCAAACCTGTAATTGATTCTTTTGCTAGTTCAATACTTAATGCTACATGTTAAGCAATAGGATTTTACAATTTGCTAGCACTTCACTTACAGAGAATTAAGCAATAAAAATCCATTCAGAGTACAAGCAGCAGGAAGGGAGCCACAGCTGCTAATACGTGAACAAGCCAATAAAGTGGCTCAACACTTGCATCAGTATCTTGTTTTTTTAGAGTATCCACCCCTGTTTGATAGTGAAACCTCTTTAACACATGCGAGGGAGGTGTGAAACCCCTAGGGAGGTAATGCCGAGGCAGAGAATGCCAAGGATGGGGTGCAGGTGGCAGCAGATCACTGCCAGGCCTGGGGGCTGCTCACGCCAAGGGGAGCACCCACTGCCCAGCCCCAGGGCACTGGGGGCTCAGCCCAGAGGAGAAGCCACCCCACAGAGACACGGCTGTGCCCCAGGTGTGGGTGTGTTGGAGCAGAGACTGGGACCTGAATCCAGCCACCCGCCCCTGCACAGGGAGCAGAGCTCCTGCCAGTCATGGGCCGTGGCCACCCTGCACAGGAGGCGGCACGGGAGGGGACAGCATGGTTGAAAAATGCTGCTTTTTAGAAAATGTTTTTTTTTCAAACTTCTTGCACTATTTGTTTGATATTATTCAAGGCAAAATTCAGACCAAGAAAACAGCTGCCACAGCCATTTCCACAGACAGGTACCAGAATTGAGTTTCAAACAATATGTGTTTTAAAATGCAAAATCACCCACATCCCTCTTTGCCCAGTTTGCCCACCAAGCTTTCCTCCTTTGGGCTTTCCTTGTGTTTCAGCACAAGTCAAATCCTTGTCTGGGAGCCACATGGTGCTTCTGAGTGTTTAGCGCCCAGCAGTGACAGCAGAGCCAGTGACAGCATATCCCTGGGAAGGGAACACTTTCACATGCCGACCCCCAAAAAACCCTGGACTCTTCCTGCCATGACGTGCTGGGCTCGGCAGTGCTGGGGGCGCGGCGGCAGTGCAGGATGCTCCCCAACACTTCTACCTTCGCCACCACCTCAGCCAGGCCCCGTGCAGTGTGGCAGGAGAGATGCTCTGGAAACACAATTATCATTGTGAGGGGAAGGGTTGTGCTCCTGGTCTCCAAGGGGGTTCAGCTTCCTGCTACGATGACTCAGGGAATCTGCTGAGGCAGATTTTATGAATTCCACTGAAGCTGTGGAACTGCTGCATTAGGCAAACACCTTGATGATTGCCAAGTCAGCCCCTTGCTGTCAGAGCTGCTCTACATTGCCCAGGCCAGGGACAGCAGGTGCTCATCAGTAGACTGCGCATCCTCCACGGCTTTAAGTACTAGCCCTGCACATCTGCCCCAGAGCCCACAGCAGCACGACCTGCAGGCCCAGAGCCCCTTTCCTGGACTCCCTTCCAGGACACCTTTCAAACATGTGCAGAGATGCTGCAAAGGAACCTCCTCATCTGAACACCCAGTGCCCAGCCACCAGCCCCTGACTGCACCAGCTGAGCCAGCGTGAGCACCACAGCTGCTCTTCAGGGAAGCAAGAGCTGAGCAATGAGAGTTGGATTAGGACTAAATCTGCCTCAGATGTGAGTGCATGGCCCTGCAGAGTCTCCTGCCAGCAGACCTGGGCCAGGCACACCATGCTGTAGAGTGGAAATGCTGAAACATGGCAAGGAAACAGAACTACATCCTGAGAAAAAGCTTCTGAATGAAAACTTTAAATAGCACTAAATCTTATTTTTAATAATGCAGATTAACACTGCCAAGAGATGTGGCTAAGAAAATAAAATTTCACTGGGCTGGAGGAGAACATAGAGAAATCAAACCCCATCACTAGGCACAGCACCAGGCTGTGGCTGCAGGGAGCCCCGGGGAGGCAGAGCAGGTACAGGGTGATGGCACAACAGAGTCCCAAGGAGCTGCTGTCACCACTGTCAGACTGCAGGCAGCACTGCTGGGTTGTGGAGATTATATCTTCAAAATATACCTGGCTAAAGGATTCGTGTCTTGACAGCTTCAAGTGTTAGACAATTTGTACAGCACGAGAATGTGTCTGAGCACTTGTCACTGCAGACTTGTACAGGGAGCTGTGGCCACACACTGGGCATGCCCTGCATCTGTTACAGGTGCATCCGTCACCTTCCACAGGCACCGTATGGAATTCCCTGGGTACCCAAGTGACGCGCTGCTGCCACCTCCACAGCAGGGACACCTCTGGTCCCAGCGCCCCGTGTGCAGCCCTGCACCTCCGCAGCCCTGCTCCAGCTGTGCTCTCACTGCTGGCAAGGAAGAAAACCACAGCTTTGGATGCAAGGTTTCTGCTGTCTCCAGGTGATGCAGAGGAAGCAACTGGAAATGCAGGTGCCTGTGCAGATGGGAGGAAAGCAATAGCTGTCTGTGCTGAGCCAGGAGCTCTCAGACAAAATCATGACCTCGGGTCAGTTCTGGTGGGCGTTTGGAGACTCGGTGCTGCTTCAGGTCTGTTCTTTTGTGCCCAGGCTGGGAGCAAGAGCAGAACCCGTGGGTGTCAGTGTCAGGAGAGGCGGGCAGTCCACATGCGCCAGCCAAGACCCAGAGAGCTGCCAGCCACCTGAGCATTTCTCCAGATGGGATGCCTGGAGAAGCAGCAGGTCCAGCTGCACCCTTACCAGAGCTCAGGACACACGCTTGGTGTTTGGGGCTGAGCCTCTGCTCAAATGCATTCCGCACTCCTGTGTCATTTCCCCTACAACACTGAGCACCTCATCACCAGGTGTCTGCCAGAGCCTTCAACCGTGAAATTATATGGCTGTACCTTGACCTTAGATTTTCCACAGTGACCATCTCCTGCAGAATACACACCTACGCTTGGGGGCATTTCTCTGAGTCAGCCAACAAAAAATACAGCCTCAAAATGTGGATCTCTGCTAATTTGCTAGGATGCCTCCCCCCTTTCCAGAGCAGCCTCAGCACAAGGCAAGCAGCTGGCTTGCTGCAGCAAGGGCTCCAGCAAGGGCCCTCTCCTGCCCTCAGCACCTCAGGCCACAGGGGATGCTGCAAACATCATGCTGACCACGCACTTGGCCCCAGATGGCTCCAGTAAAGGCTGATCCCAAAGCTCCACTGCACTTGCTCCCAGTTCACACCACTATCCCTCCCAGCTATATGTCTCTTCCTCCCACTGTGCCTGCAGAAACAGGCACCACCACAAGGATCCAAACACTTTTATTTCCCCACCTTCTTCCAGAGGATTTAAGAGAGATTCATCTCAAAACTAAAAAAAATTCCTAACTTGGTGTGCCGCAGAGCAGGAGGCAGAGAGGACCCACAGCCCTGTGCAGGGACTGGGCTCAGGAGGGCTGGCACAAAGCTCCCAGGGCACGTTCGGCTGGGAAGCAAACTGCATCCCACCGGGATGCTCCTCTGTGCCAGCAAACTGACACCCTTGCACCACCCAGGGGGACAGAAGAGCCAAGACAGACCCCTGAGTCCCCCACCAAGGCAAGGGAGCCTTACAAGCAATGCCCTGGTTCCCTGGGGAGGAGAGAAGCCCCTTGCTTTTCCCACCACTCTCAGGTTGCTTCAGCAATCGAGAGGCATCTGATCTTCCAGGAGCCTGATAGAGTGAGAATGCCAGTGTCATTACCAAGTTAATTAAAAAAACTCAAATGGAGCTTTAAACATTTTTATAATACATTTGGGTCTTTTTGGCAGGATTATTGCAATCTTTTGGGTTTCCATTTCCCATTAAAGCACTCTCAGTAGTGCACATATAAAAGCCATGTGATCTTGGCTCCTTGCTGTGTTTTTTCCTTTTTTTTTTCCTTTTTTTTGGGTAAGATTTATTAAATATTTTAATCAGTTAAATTCTGGCAGCTTAAACATTTTCTTTAATAGCCTTGTTAAATGTGGATTAGATTTAAAATCCCTGCCTCTGAACTCTGAAGCAGCAGTATTTATACGCAACGTTAAAAAAATTAAAAGCTTTACAAAGCGGTAATTACTCCTCTGCTGCAGGAGGAGGAGAGATTGACTTTCTAAGTTATTTTTAGGCAAGTTTTCCAGCCTCACCGTTCCCAGACAATACTACACAAGCATCATTTATTCTTCCTGAAGGATCCCCTGTCAAGGTGTGGCATGCCTTAGCTGCAAAGCCCACGCCACCAGCTTTGGCTTTGTTTTGTGACACCAGAAGCAGCCAGCAGCCCCTGCAGGACACTGCTCCCTCTGAGCAGCCCCCCACGCAGCAGCACTCTCCCTGGTGAGTGGGTGCCCAGCACCGGCCAGGAGCAGCCCAGCAGCACGTGGACAGGGGCTCCCCCTTTACCTCCCCCTCCCCACCTCATCAGTTGAACCCAGCAGCCCCTTGCAGCCCCCTGCAGCCCCCAGCTGCTCCCATCAGATGCGATGGGCCAAAGCTGCAGCCCCTGGTTGGGGCAGCCTCTGCTCCTTTCATCCCGTTAATGACAGTTCTAAGACTTTTGCTGTATCGAAGGGATGCATGCCCTGACTGTCACAACTCCATGCTGTGCTTGCAGAGGACACAGAGACCTGGTTTGGTATTACTTGAAGTCCAGGAAAACCTTCATGTGCCATTAAGAAAAGCTAAAGCAGAAGGGAAGTTCCTTGTCCCCCATTTTGCTTTCCTTCCCCTGGGCTGGGACAGACCCTGCGCATGCAGGAGCTCCCAGGGAAGGCAACAGACCAGGCTGTGGCAGGGGCAGCATCCATGTCTCTCTCACAAACACATGATGGGCTGGGAAGGGCAGGGAGGGTAAGCAGTGATTCACAAAACATGCCACTGACACCAGATTAGGCGTGCAGGAGCAGAGCAGCACCTCAGGAAGTGCCACGGGGCAGCAGCCACTGAACAGGACACGCATGGGCACCACAAATGCAAAGCCACAAAGAGGGGAGGGTGGCCTGACCACCCCTCACATCGTCAGGAGAAGCTGCCCTGTCTCCTGGGAGTGGGTTGGTTCAGGGCCGTGTGTCCCGCTGGGACAGGAGCAGGTGACAGGACAGGGCAGGGTGAGCCCCGCGAGCAGGACTACAAGGTGTGCCTCAGCAGGTGTGCCCAAGTCTGCAAAGCTTTTCTGGGAGAAGGTGGGATTGCTACATGCCCCTCTGGATGGTCTGGAAGGCAGCTGGAGGGTCCCACAGGATCCCAGAGGGTGCCCAGAGGAAAGGTGCCAGGCTTGTAGGCAGCACCCTGAACTCTGGGGAGGCAAAACCCGTGTGAGGGAGGGAGAGTCCCCCAAGCAGCGTTGGACTGCCGAGGTCCCCCTCATCCATGTGCTGTGTGAGAGCACAGAGGAGCCCACAAACAGCCCTGCCTGAGAGGCACTGAAACTCCTCAGCACATGTGGTTGGAAGGATGAGCTTAGCTGAATATTTCTGAAGAACAGAAGGTACCTTGGGACCCTTACCTGGGTTTTAATGAAGCTTTTTGCCATTGAATGTAAGTCAATTTTCTTGGAGTGATTACCCTATCTCTGGAGGGTATTGTCGGAATAGGTAAGAACCAGAGAGGGACAGGAATAATATCAAGGACTAAAACAATTCTCAAATAAGAAGAGACAGAAAAACAAGGTAGAAACAGAATGAATAAATAATAAATGGTCTTCAAGAGACAGTCTGGGAGCTCCTCTTATCCCACTCTCATAAAACAGAGGAAATATGATGTTGAATTAAAAGGTGGAATAAAAGGTAAACACTTTCCTCATGTGAGCTGTAACAAGTGCATGGGGCTCAGCATGGCAAGAGCCCAGACACTCCCCAGGGAGCTCAGCTGTGCCTCACGAACTTCGGGCTGCAGAGCAAGAGCCTGGGATCTGCTGGTGGCTTTGGTCCTGGTGGCAAACTGGCTCCGTCCTGCAGCAGAGGCATCTCCCTGAGCTGATGAGAAACTCAGAGTTGGGGTTTTGGGGCTGAGGTCCCTGCAGCTGGATGATGTGTGGGAAGGATGCTCTGCCAATGCTGTTACATGCTGATGCTGCGTTCCCACCCTGGGGTGCCAGCTTCCATCCTCTGGATCTGCAGCCGGTCCTGCAGGGACTGTCATAAAACCACAGGTAAAACACGGGAGCAAACAGATTTAAGAAGTGCTAATGCAGGAAGAGGCCATGAGCAGACTGTTCCTGCCTCAGCCAGCCCTGTGAAGCTGGCTCCCAGGGATGGGGCTTCAGGGAACAGAAACTCCACTCAGTTCTGCACCAGAGAATGAAGACTTTCTCCTTTTAAAATTCATAAAACAGCCCAGACTGTAAGTTACGAACTGCGGAGCTCCTATTTACATATATCACTGCAACAACCACAGTGCTCGTTATGAATTATGTAGCATGATGCACTCTCACACCAGCCCTGCTTGCCCTGTGGCCTCCTCTCAATTAGGCCTTTGTGGCAGAGGGGTCAGTAATAGCAGGTCGCTTAACTGTGAATAAAAGTGACACTGGGAGATGTGCTGCAGTATTTACTGTACTGTTGTATTACTGTAAAACCGTGTTTATGGAGATCAGCTCCTCACATGTTTACTTGCCATGCAAAAAATGTGTTTGGCAAAATGCACATGGCCCTCGGTTTCCGCCCAGCAGATGTGGCTGTTCCGTGCGCGGCGGTGCTGAGCCCCGCTGCCCACTGCCCTCGCTGCGGGCACAGCTCTGCCAGTGCAGGGCTGCTGTGCCCCGGCAGCTGGGGCAGCTCGGAGGGTGCTGGGCAGCACCGGGGGTGCCCACCCTGCCCGGGCGAGCAGGGCATTGCATCCAGGCTCAGGACAGCGCAGTCCCGGCAAGCGCTCAGGACAGGCACCGTGCAGGCTTGGGAGAGCTGCCAGGAGCAGTCACTAAAATGAAACATTTTGTGGCAAAGAAGGAAATTTGCTGACAGTGAGTTTGGTTTGTCAATTTATTTGGCTTTCAAAAGGACAGTGTTTTAAGGAGAAGTTTTGCTGCTTTTCCACCTGATGCCTTTAATGTTCTTAAAAAGAACAAATTCAGTAAGGATGTTAAGTTCTTCATTTTGGACCAAATTAAGCACTTCCCCACACAGAAAGGCTGCCCTTTGTTCTGTGTTTTATGGTACTCTCTGCTTTGTAAAAGTTTTTGAAAAGTCATTTAATGTCAAGCCAATGTTTCTCGGCTTTTTGAGCTGCAAGCAAGTAGAAAAATCAGGTTTTTGCCCCACTCCCCAGGCAGTTCTCTCCCAGCTGGCAGCTCCTGCCCCCCTCTCTGCCTGGCACCCTCCATCCCTCCCATCTATCAGTCTCCACCAGCACAGTTGCACTGCAGCTTGCTCCTGCTACCTGACACAGGGCCATGGCCCCGGGGGATAGTGGGGACCCTGCAGCCTTCAGCGAGGCAAAGATCCCACTGGCCTCGGTCTGCAACAGTCCACAAATTCATTTGTCATCAGTGGGATCAACCTGCATCAAAAACTGAAATGCTGCCTAGCAGAACTCCACTGTCAGCAGCTGATGCTCCTGGGACCACCCTCGGTGCAAGAGGATGGAGAGGAGCATGGGATGAGGCCCAGCACGTCTCTGTAGAGATGCACCCTAGTCCCTTGTCCCCAGAGGATGCAGCCAGCCCAGCCTTGCTTTGTGCCTTTGCAAAAGGCTCTGAATCCCAAATCCCATGGGGAGGGACAGTACCAGCATCTCCCTCCAGAATGCCAGGGGTGGCTGCTGCCTCCCTCCTTGGCCTGGCAGGAGAGGGCAGCGGGGCTGGGGCTGCCCTACCACTGTGGGACAGGGCTGGGATCCCTCACATCCAGCAGCAGCCCCTTCCCAGTGCTCAGTATGGCTTTTCCCAGGAACTGTGATTAGCTCAGTATGGGAGGTGATAATAACAAGCCATTAATGGGAATCTGTTTGAGTGCCACTGTGTGGCAAGATCGTAAATTAACGGTCGTTTCATTTATTGTCATTTTATCCATAACAAGATGCTGATTTTCCTCCTGGGATAATGAAATTGATCTGTAAGAACCATAAATCCTCCCCCGTGGTGTGGCTGGAGCAAGGTGCTGGATTAACAGGCTAATGGCAGAGATGTGAAAGCTCATGAATCACGTGGCGGCGGGAGGAGAGGGCAGCTGTGCTGGGGGGAGCCACGCTGGCATCACGCTGGCTCCTGTGCCAGAGCGCTCTGTGGGCTGACAGCGAGGTATTTCAGGCATCAGATCAGGAAGATCCAAATATCCCCCAGTGGTTTGTATTTTCTGTTCATGGAAAATAATTTTTTAAAGGCAAACCAAAATGGTCCAGGACACTCCCTTGCCTTCACGCCATCAGGGGTGTCCCAGGCAGATGCTGCCCAGCCTGCCTGCGTACCAGAAGCTCAGGATCAGCCAGGAAGAGGATTGATGGCTTCTGTAGCCTTCACCTACAGCATAAAACAAAAACACATTGAAAATTTATAGCACCCATTGAGCTGAAATGCTTCCTTTGCTTCATGTTCCCTGCTGTTCCCAGGACCCCCAGCCAAGTACCTTTACTCAGCGGACAAGTCTGGCTTCACAGTAGTGACCACCTGGAAATAAAAATTAAGAAGCAAAAGTTTCTCATAATCAAGTCTTTAAATGGGAAAAGGAATTAGAGCTCTTAGGGAGATGAGTACCCTCCCCATGCCTCTGCAGAAGCGCCAACAGAGACGTGCACCTTGCTCCATGCCTGTCCCGCGCTGAGCTGGCTGCGGTGGCTGCCAGAGGTCACTGACCCAAGCAGTCACTGTCCCAGTCACACTGGTGGGACCCCACTTCTCACACCCCTCGAGTGCTTTACCCACCTGATGCCTGTAGGAGCCTCACTCCTTACCCTTTCTCTCTCCTTGTCTTGCTCTCCCCTTCACAAAATGAGACACCCTTTCCAGGCTCAGGGCAGGATGCGGCACCAGGGCTGGCTGGGCAGAGAGTCCCCTACCCAGAGGGATCCTTCAGCAGCGAAAGACAGTGGGGAGGAGACCCCTGGGATGCTCTGCTGCTCCCGGGAGCTCTCTGCAAACCAGCACTTCCTGCAGCAAGGTGTTTAGAAGGCCTTACAGCTTTCTGGGCTTTTTCCTTGTGTAATTCAGCAGAGATATAATTTTAAATACTGTTATTTTTCTCACTCAGATATGAGAAATATTAACTGGCCAAACTTTGCTGTGGCTGTCACCATCCTTTTAGCAGTGTGATTGCCAGCAGGGATTTATCGTCCTCCCCGCACCTGGGTTATTTGAGTTTTGCTTTGCTGCAGGGCCAGGGCAACAATAAATTTCCTTCTCCTCTGGAACATGCTCTAACCTCTCATTTTCTAATAAAGTGTTAAACCTTGGAGCACTCACGCTGGCCTGGTGCTGGAGAGGAGTGGAGTTCCAGCTAAGCCAACCAGCTGCCTGTTGTGGGCAGGAGGGCACCCTTAGGGGCCAGGACGTCTCTTCCTGCGATGGCTGTCATGAATTCTGGCTTCCTTTTCCAGGGAGAGCCCCCTCCCCAGGCAGAGGCGGTGTCCTGCCTGTCCCTAGCAGCCACATCCTGTGGAGAAGAGTGCCTGAAGGCATCAAAGGAGGGTATGCAGGAGAACCCACCCAGCGAGGCCTGACCAGGACAGTGGCAAAAGGGAGCAGCTCGGGGAGATCCCGGCCCCACAGACGATGTGTCCCCAGTGCAGCCCCCTGCCCACTCCAGCCCACGCTCCTTCCGCACACAGCAGGCTGGACCCCAGCCAGCGGTGGAGGGACAGCGGGAGCTGCTGGCAACACCGAGCTCATCACCAGCACAGGGTTTAGGCTGTTAAAAAGGGTCCCAGCCAGCAGCCTACCACTCCTCACCATTCCAGCCCTTCCTGCTCCTACAGGGCTGCAGGAGAGGCTGATGGGGCAGGAGGGGTGGTGGGTGGGTGG